>JASKMD010000029.1:6365410-6899470 GCA_030144725.1 Haematococcus lacustris
ACCAAGATATCACCTGTGGCTTACAAGCTGGACCTACCCACCACGATGAGGATCACACCCACCTTCCACATCTCCAAGCTGCGGCCGTACCTTACCACCAGCTCCTTCCCCGACCGCCATGTTGACCTGCAACCACTACCCCAATTGGAGGACGGTGAGGAGTATTTCACCATTGAAGCCATCTTGGGCCGACGCTGGAACGACTCCCAGCATGCGTTTCAATACCTTGTGAAGTGGAAGGGCTACGACGACTCCTTCAACTCGTGGGAATGGGGCCCAGCATTGGCCGAACAAGAGGACGTGGCTGCCATGATCAGAGACTACACGGCTCGCTACCACGTACCTCCAGACAAGCCGGTAGACGACGATCCTGCATGCCAGATTTGCGCGAGTCGCGCTAGCCACCCTCCCATGTTACTTTGCGACAAGTGTGACCAAGGTTATCACATCACCTGCCTCACTCCACCTCTACGTAGTGTTCCCAAAGGAGCATGGCTATGTCATGAGTGCAGGCGGAACAGCGTGCGGAGGTCACGACGGTTAAATGTTTCGGGGCGCAACATTTCAGGGAGGGGGTGAATGCAACGGTTTGCATGCATGCTCGTCCATGCAGCCCGGCAGCGGTGGTATTTCTACATGTCATGCACGGTTTAGATATCATCTGTTTTCTGCATGGAACCTTCTAGATATGTGAGACGGTGTGAGCTACCCTGTTTTAAGCACAGAACAGTTGTTTATGGACATTCCGTGTAAGACGCAAGTGCGTGTCACCGCTCTCCCGGATTCCTGTGGCTTCTCCCCGTTACAACAGCAGCCTACATACCAAGTCTCGGACCTCAACTCGCAAGTTTGCCGAGCCAGCCAGCCCTTATTCTCCACGAGTGCCTCTTCCTCATCCCCCCCCTCCTCCTCCCCTCCCTCCCGCTGCTGCTGCTGTTGGACCAAGTGCTCTAGCCGTTGGGCAATGACACGTAGCTGCTCATCGTCGTCACTGTCAAGCTCACGCTCGTGGGGGTCTGCATCCCCCTCCGTGTCCGGAACCCCTCCCCACAATGTACCTGCCTTGCTCCTCCTCACTGCCTCATCTATAGGCTGAAGGATCGAGGTTAGCAGGCTCTGTTTCAGCTTTGCCGCCATATACCATAGAGTTACGGTGAACTTCAGGGTGCTGCTACAAATTTGGTGACAGCCGCATCTCAACAAATAATGATACAATTTGGTGACGATTTGATTTGGTGAAATCACCAACAGGGCGTATCAGTACGGTATGTGTATATGGCCGTGAAGACGAGGACGAGTCCCTTGGATTCACGTGTTTGAGTTTTACTTGGTTGTAACTATGTAAATGGGCCAAGTTATGGCAATGTATTGCTTACTCACCTGGTTTGGATGCAAGTTTTTGGAACCTCCGCAGCCGCAGGCCCCGACGTTGGTGCGTTGCATTGTGGGCCTGGCAAGTGGTGGTTGGGTTCGCTTGGTGCGGCGGCTGCGGCTGGCGTTATTGCGGCTGGCGTTATTGCGGCCGGCGCGGTTATCAAGGGTGGGTTCCCAGCTTGGCCCACCCGAGACATTGCCACATCACACAAGCAAATTAGTAACAGGGTTTTTTAGAATCGCGGCCTGAGTGTTGGCACATACGCAAATGTGATTGCAACAATGGCGGTTGAACGAAAATATATAGAAAAGTGATCGCGAAAGTGATATACACTCGGTGTAATGCAGGTGTAATGCAGTGACTGGCGCAGGAGGTCACCCCTCCCATTGAACCACCAACCCCCCTAACGATAAGGGACAACGGCTTTTCCGGACTCATCTCTGCACGGGTTTACACGCGAATTGAAGCGTCGGAGTGCGGCCGCGCTGAGGCACGCGCCGAGCTGGTCGGGCATGTTGCCGGGTATCCGACCCTACCGAGCCTGCGGACTTGATGTACGCTGACCCAGTATCTGTGAGTCCCCCATTGACGCGATGAATAGTGCGCGATGTGCGAGGAGCCCGACCCCATGTCCAACATCGTGACCAACATGCGCTGGCTCAGGGGCTCTGAAACTTGGAGGAGACCACAGTAGGAGCACAGCAGTGGCAGCTGCATCAATCCCTTGTGGATTAGGCTCCAAAAGGTGGGGAAACACTCCTCCATGCTGCCCACTCTGTTGATGCCAATATGGCGACCATCGGACGCAAACGAATGCCCCAGCCCTGCGTCACTGGCTAGGGAACCTATCTGTGGACCCCCTGCCAAGGTCTCAACTCTTGCTGAGATTTGCAAATAGGGGTTTTAGAAGCTGGCGTGTGCACATGCCTGCAGCATGCCGACATCCAAGTATCACCCCTACAAGGGGAAGGGCGGGCATGCAGCCCGCTGTGCGCTGTGTGTGAAGACGACACCAGCTGGTCTTGCTGGCTGGGTGGAGATTCATGTGGAGGGGGAGGCAGCCTCCTACCGCTCCGGGCAGAGTGTACGAGCCATCGGCCAGGTCACAACCCAGATGGCTGAAATCATCAAGGCCTGCGACAACTTGGTGCCCGCACTGATTCCATTAGCCCACAGGAGTTGCGCTGAGTCTGCTGCAGCTGCGCATGCTGTGTGCCAGCGGTTGCGGGGGCAGGAGTCAGCCAGTCAGCTCCAGCCCATGCCCCGTCTCAGCTCCACACCCACGCAAGCACCTGGCTCAGCAGACCAGCAGGCTCAGCTGTTGGAAAGAGTGCTCACCAGCCCCCAGCTGCCGGTGGCTGTGCAACAAGCCATGCAGCAGTGTCCCACCACAAAACAGAGGGTGGCATGCTTACTGCTCGATAGAGTGCAGCTGCTCATGGACTCCGGCACGTGTGGCAAGAAGGGGGGCCAGCACACAGATGACGTGACAGCAAGGAGAGTTCTGGCACGCTTGGTGCCTCCAGAATTGCTAGAGCAGCAGCTTGTCAGTGCATTTGCTCAACAAACTGGCCTGGACCGCCACTGGGTGTCAGAGGCAGCGCGACAGAATCTAGATCAGCATGCATGCATTGAGGACCGGGTAGACAGTCTCCGGCACTTCGCCGCTGTCAGAAGCCCTGACAACAGGGGCCACCAGGGCATCAGCCAAGCAGTGTTCGACTTCATTCGCCATCACTACCATGAGCGCAGCAAGCCCTCGCCCTCGTGCAAGGATCAGCGGTCATATTGGGTGTGCTTAACTACTGGGTGAGTGCCATAGCGCCAAACTACATGTGCATTGTTGGCTTCGATTGCATGAATGTGCTGCAGCCACTAGTGTGCCCCTGGTGTGCCATGTACCAAGTTGTCTGGCACAAGGCTTGCTGCATGTGTGCTTGCCATAGGGACGACACATGCACACTTGTAAAGGAGACCAGGCGTTTCTTCGAGAGCTCACTGCTGGTGATGTGGCGTGAGTTTGATGACGAGCAGCAGCACTTGGAGGATCAGCATCAGGAAGGAGGACAGCTGCAGCAGCCACCCAGCATGCGTGTCAGCCTCAGCACGTTTGTCAGGCTGAGGCCGCCATGGGTGGCACGCCTGACGGCATCACAGCGGCAAGTGTGTGTGTGCAAGACTTGTTGCAACCTGGACAACTTGCTCACAACACTAGCCCAACACAAAAAGAGCCTGCAGCTGCCCCCCGCTGCAGCCATTGCTGCCCCCCTGGCTGCAGTAGGCGCTGCCCCTCAGCTGCCCCCCCACCAAGGGGGTGATGCCCCCCCTGTTGCTGAGGAGGAGGACGAATCCCTCACCGCTGCTGCCTCTCCCTACATAGATCCACTTGGTGAATTTGAGCAGCAGGAGCGTAGGTGGCAAGCAGAGCAAGAGCGTCAGCCTTGGCCGGCCGCCCCACCCTTCCACCCTTCCCACCTTCCCCCACCCCTCTCCCCTCCCCTCTACACTCCTGGCCTTCCGCCTGTCCCGCTGCATTCACCACCTCCCCTCCCCCCCCACTCCCCCATCCTAATCCCACCACCTCCCAGCAAAACCCAGCCCCTGAGCGCCACAGCTATGCGGCAGTTGTTCCTGTGTCCTTGTGAGCTTGGCCAGCAGCCTGGCCTTGCATGCTCTTTGCGCACATGCCTCCATTGCAAGTCGCGCAGGCTACAGCTGCAGCCTGATGCAGATGGCAGCGTCATGCTCACTGTGCGTCAGTATGGAAAGCCATCATCAGCTGTAGGCAGCCGGCCGGCACCAGCAGCAGGCAAGGCTAAAGTTGAGCTGCTATGCATGAGGGTGAGCTTGAGTGATGTTGTTGGCATGCTGAACAAGCAGATGCCAGAGTACATCAGGCACCACCGGTTGGCACATCATCAGCTGCAGGTTTTCCGTGAGCACCGTGAGGCCGTCAAGGCAGGCCAGGATGGGAAGGTCGTGATTTCATGTGATTGGTCAGAGAAGCTGACTGTTGAGCGCAGCGTTGAGATCATGTCAGAGCATTGGCATGCGCAGCAGATGGGCATTCTCGTTGCGTGTGCATACTTCAAGAACAAAGAGGGGGCCTACAAGGAGCACACCGTGTATGTGATGACAGATGGGAAGGAGCAGTCGGCAGCCATTACCCAAGCAGCAGTAAACCAGGTGGTGTGTTACTTGCTGGCTGAGCATGACATGGACATGAGGCAGTTGTACATGTGGTCTGATGGGTGTGCAGGGCAGTTCAAGGGCGCCCCAGCCATGCGACAGCATTGGGGCATGGCACAGAGGTTCAGCATGCCGGTGTGGTGGAGCTATGGGGCTACAGCTCACTTCAAGGGCAGGCATGATTCAGAGGGAGGGGTGGTGAAGCAGTGGTTGAGGGGTGAGATCCTGGCTGATCGTGTTGGGAAGTGCAATGCATTGGGGTTTGTGCAGCATTGCAATGCATATCACAAGCCAGCTGCTGCTGCTGACCCCAGCAAGGCTCACCGTGCACGAGCAAGTGTGGGTCATCGGTGGTGCTTGGAGCTGAGCACACAGGAGGTAGAGCTTTGCAGTGCTCCACAGCGGGATGCACATGCCTTTGCATCATCCATCCCCGGCTCTATGAGCATGCACAGCTGCTTCTTCCCTGCTGCAGGGATCCACGTTGAGTGGTCAGAGACTGCATGTGCATGTGCCCAATGCATGGCCCCCGCACCAAGGGGTGTGTGCATGAGGCCCTTAATCACAAAGCCCTTTGTGGCCATGCCCATGTTCGATCAGAAGAGGGATGACAAGCACTGGGACGATGAGTGCCTCACCCTTCTGTGCTCATTTGCACCAGATAGCGTGAAGCAGCTGTGCACCTTGGGCAAGAAGCTGAGCGTGAAAATGTTAAACGAGTATTGCAAGGCAGTGGGGTTGTATGTGCCAGCCAACACCTTGCGTGCTGACCTACGGTACATGGTACTGGAGCATCTCAATGGGCAGGCAGAGTGTGATTGAGCTGGCTATGTAAGGTGACGTTGAGAAAATTGGGCTCCATGCGTAAAGTGTACCGCAGTGTACCGCAGCGGAGAACTCTGCATCCCGCGTTGTGGGTGTTGTTAGGCAGCACTTGAAAGGCCCATCGCGCACAGCGGAACCGTTCGCGTGCCTGGCAGACTGCCGGTCACCGTGGGTGCCAGCAGCTCGGGCGCGCAGGCGCAAGCGCGGCGCAGAGATAAGGCATTCCGCGTTAAAATGACAACTCAACTCCCACCAGGCATGCCGCAAAGTCAAATGTCCCTTACGTGGTGGTTCAATGGGAGGGGTGACCAGGAGTATACCATGAAAAGCAATAATCTTACCATAATCTTAAGGAACAACAATAACAAACCATTAGAATACCAATGAATTACCAACATATCTACATTATTACATCATGAAACTACTAGACTGTGGGCCGATCCGCGAACGGGCGAGAAAAATATCTAAACTTTTCTCCCAAACCGCTACGCTTTTTGGCCGCCCGCTGCAGCTCTCACTGGTTTAACCCCGTAGGATTTTGTTGTGCTATAGCATCAGCCCGGGGAGTGGTTCAGGCTGCAAATGGTCGTTGTTTAGGGGCCTCACTCGGCGGAGGTTTTCCTCGGCCTGGGGGAATGAGGGGAACAGCGCAGCGTGGAATTTTATTCCCTCTCTAAGCGCCGTCCAACTGCCGTTCCCCTGCGAGTCCGTTTGCGCCGTTGGGGAAACTCCCCCAGGGGAATTGAAGAAGAAGAAGAAGAAGAAGAAGAAGAAGAAGAAGAAGAAGAAGAAGAAGAAGAAGAAGAGGACTACTCCGGCTGAGCCGGCGTGTATCTAGGGAGGAGCTTCCGCCCGGGGCGCGGCCTGCTCCCACCACTTGACCTGGATGTGAAGAACCCCTTCAACCCCTATCCTTGACACTCGCCCTGAGTCTGTAGCTGCTTCTGGCTATGCTATGTGAGCTTACGTCCGCATGTCAGTTTATTTAGCAGTTTAGTGGTGATAGTTTGCGTGATGCCTATGGCTTCCATGTGTAGCTTGGTATGTGTGTTGTAAGTGATGCCGCCTATTCCCAGTAGAATGGGTCAAACTTGATTTCCAGCAGGGTTACGTGTTTGGTTGACTCGTTCGATCCCTGCTTCCTTTTCTTCGTGTTGTTGATCATAATGATGTCCGGGCGGGTGGTCGTGTTGGTGTCCCTAGCTGAGAGGCTTAGGTCTTCCAGAGGCTTGCGGAGCGTGGCGCTGGGTATGTCGATGCCTTCCGTCTCGCCTCGTTCGTCGCTTCCGATGTCCGCGAACTTGATGCACCCTCCTTGGGCTCCCTTGCTGATAGCTTTCATGATTAAGGGCCCAGCCCCGTTGTGTCGTTCCTGCACGAGACCTGCGGTGCGGCTGCAGCCCGAGAGTAGGTGTGTCGCGCTGTCGGCCTCCCCGTACAACGGGCACCGGTCATCCGCAGCCTTTCCCCAACGCATTGCCAAGTTCTGGTTTTAGAGCCCGCCCGTTCGATAGAGTAGGGCGGTCCTCTGCGCCTCTGTTGGAATGCCCGCGTCGGTCATCACTCTTTCGTAGGAGCCTTTCGCCGCTACCTTGGTGATTTCCCGTGACATCTGGTAGTAAATGCTCTCTTGGTTGGCGAGGCCGAGTTTGTGTTTGTTGCTCATGTGCGCGCGTACGCGGGGCTGGCGGTGAGGCACCTCTATGCCCTGGAAACAATTCGCGTTGACTTCGGTCGCACAGGTTGGCTAAGCTACCTCACCACCGCCCCCAGCGGTATATAAATTGGGATGCAACGGGACAGCCTTCTAGTGCTTGAACGGGCACCGCTTTGTCTAGTGTTGGCTGGACAACGTTGACTGCAAGGCCCATGCTCACCTTTGCCGTTATGGTAGGCAATCACACTGGAGACGCCCTTCTTGGCGTACTTGTACTTGTCCTTGCATTGCATTGCAAAGGAGCAAAGGAGCATTGCAGGCAAAGGAGCTGTCACGGGATGTGCATTCTTGTTGTACAAGGTCCCAGAAGGGCTTATAATTATCCCTCCTCTTGAAGGGACGCAACCGTATGGGTGTAGCGAACGGCTCCTCGAAGCCTAGCTCGCCTCCGAGTACTTCTGGTCACCCCCGCCATTGGCTGCACCCCTGATAACATCTTACCGGTCTTTAGGAATTTTACAGCGATTCTTGCGCAGGGCGGTGTAGCTCATCAACGCGAAGCTAGCGGGCTGCTCGGGCTGATGTGCACCAATGCCGGGGCGGGCGGGGGTGCTGAGAGATTGGGTCGCGCTGTGTCGGGAATAGCCTACTTAGTGGGGCTGTGATCAGAGAACAGCTATCGCGCTCGGTGGCTCCGCTGCATGGACGCGCTCAGTTTTTTTGTGTCACGTGACCCCATGTCAATTTTTTAGTAATGTGGGCCTTCTTGCAGTCCATTTAACTGTCCAACCAGGTCGTCAAATGATGCACTGCCAGTTGTGTGCGTTTCCTTGTGTGGAATACTAATGTGTCTATGATACAGAAACGTGTTATGTTCACGTTTGGGCCCTTGATGCTGCTTCGAAATAGACCCCCGTGAACCTTACACCCAGCCACAACAATTGTCCGCCTCATATTCAGCCTCCAGCTCCTCAGTTCTCAGCTCTCTCAGCACCAAACGACGCAAGTCCCGACGTCCCTCTTGCCTCCACCCCATGTGCATGCGATATCGTTCACAGTGTTTGTTGGTCAGTTTGCCAAAGCACACCTCATCATGCAGCAAATCGGAATGATACAACATCAACAATGCATAACACTCTTCGTCTTCCCTCACCTCCTTCACAGTGTCTTGAAACATGGGCATGGGCTCAAGTGGGGTGGTGGTGTCAGGCTTCATGCACGGCAGGCATGGCACACTCATGCACGTGTTGCACGCACAACCAGCCATGGCCCATTGAGGCTGGTCCCCGTCAGGTGTGAACACCATGCGGTGCATCGCCCTGCACCCCTTCACATCTTTATGCATGCGTTCCACATCAGCCTCAGACATGCAGCATACAGCTGCTTGCCTAGCGTCGTCCAGCACAAGATAGCGCCGAAACATGATGTGGCCACGTTGCCTGTGGCTGGCACTAGTGTCTTGTGCATGGCATGGCACAGCAAAATGCTTGTTAGCCCAGTCAGTCAGCACAGCAGCCCCACACACTTTCCCCACCAGCTCAGGATGCACTAACATCTGCTCCCTCCACTCCTTCTTAGCCACCCCACCCTCAGAGTCATGCGTGCTCTTGAAATGCGATGTGGCACCATATGACCATTGCACAGGCACCCCAAACCTATTGGCTAGATGCCAATGCAACCTGATGGCCTTGGCCCCCTTGAACTGTGATGCACAACCATCTGACCACAAACACAGCTGCCTCATGTCCATCTTGCCCACCCACCCCTCTCCATCGTCCCTCTCCTCACCCACCCCATCGGTGTTGCTGGTCACACCCAAGATGCCATCCGGGTGCCTCCTGCCTTGCAGTAAACACTCAATCACTTGCACGAGGGCTGTGGTGGAAGCCTCAGCAGACTGGTCACACTTGTCAGCACTCACAAACACTGACTCCTCCCTGTAGTTGCAAGCCATGTCCTGGTAGTGTGCACATGCCACGAACACTGACATGGTCCTCTGCTTCCAATATGCTCCCTGACATGCTATGTCTTGGTGGATGGTGAGCTTCTCTGACCAGTCACACGACACGACAACTAGCCCCGGTGTGTTCTGCACAGCGGCACAGTGCGCCCTAAAGGTGGCACGCTGATGCTTGGCAAGGTATTGATGCCACAACTGCTTCTGCATGAGGTCATTCAGGCCAACCACCAACTCACCCAACGTGGTATGGACTGTGGCCAACTCTACGCCTTGCCCATTGTCCAGCTTATTGAACTGACGATACTGCAACTGCACACCCTCACACCCCGCCTTCACGCCCACCTTCCTATCCTTGCAGGCATCACACATACGCTGCAAGCAGGCCAGCCTGGGCTTGGCGCCAACCTTGCACGGGCACACAAACCAGCTCTGCACTGTGGCATAGTCCAGGTCAACCCTCACGGCTGCGCCCCCAGCTGTGCCCCCTGCTGCAGCCGCTCCCCCTCCTGCAACGCCTGCAGCAGCCCTGGCATCACTCACCAACTTCTCTAACCCACCCTCATCTAGCACCCCTGCATCTAGCACACCAGCCAGGTCTTGAGCGTCTGCGTTGGCAATGTGCTCAGCCAGCAACACATGCACCTCACCATCCCCCCCCCCGCTGTCGCTCCCGCTGTCACTGTCGCTGTCATCTAGTGGCTGTGGGTCCTCAGGCAGCACAAGGCTGTCCATGTGCTTGCCGAGCTGGTCCAGTTGGAGCTCACAGGTCTCACAGGGAATGCACACACACACTTGCTTGTGAGCAGCTGTGATGCGCTTGACCCACGGCGGACGCAACATCTCAAAGGTGGTGCTACCCACTTTTAGGTTTGCTGGGCACTCCCGCTCGTACTCCAGGTACAGCTTCTTGAGGGAGCGGTCCACGTAGCGTCGTGACATGCGCACCTCGCTCTTCTTACTGCTCCTGCCACGGCAGTGTAATGGGCGGCTGTGGGGGAGGGCTGTGAGCATGTGGGGTGTTCTGCATTCAGCCTGCAGCCAGCCTACCGTACCCATGCAGCCCTACCCATGCAGCCACCCAACCCATGCAGCCACCCAGCCAACCAGCCTGCAGAAGGCCACCCAACCCATGCAGCCCTACCAGCCCATGCAGCCAGCCTACCCAGCCTACCCAGCCTACCCAGCGGTCATGCGCACGTAGTAGCGCCGCACGTCCTTGTACATGGGTGACGGACTGCTGTGCTCCTCGAAGAAGGTGCGCACGTACTCCAGCTGCTCCTGGCTTAGACAGCGGCGGCCGCGCCGGAGGGGCGCTGCTGCCCAGTCTGCTGCTGCACCAGCTGCCAGGTTGGAGAGGTGGATCCTCCTGGCACGCTTGACTGCATGGGGCGTGATGCCCAGCTGCATGGCCGTCCTCTTGATGCCATGCTGCTCAATGCCCCTGCCCATTGTCATGGCCAAGGCAGTGTTGAACGGCTGCTGTTGTGTTGTGCACTGTCCACCCGGGGCGGGCTTGGTGCTGGCAAGCACAGGCCTGAGTGACTCCACCATGATGCCCCCCAGCACCTGGTCAGGGGTGGGTGGGACCAGACCAGTAGCCAGACTGACCACGGACCGCATGCGGCGGTGCTGCTGCAGCCTGCCCAGCAGCTCTGCACTCTGCTCCACTGGGTACTGCTGAAACTCATCCAATAGCGGCTGCAGCCTGCGCTGCCAGGCTTGGGGGGAAATGCTGAGGGGCTGTGGCTGATGCTGCTGCTGCTGCTGGAGCGAGCGCAATTCCCACACCGGCAACGGGGTGTTCCGTGCCCCTGAACCTGCTACCCCTGCTCTTGCTGCCCTTGCCCTCCCATGCTCATCCAACCTGCCTCAGCCTGGGCCTCAGCCTGGGCCTCAGCCTGTGACTGGGCTTCAGCCTGGGCCTCAGCCTGTGACTGGGCTTCAGCCTCAGCGGCAACAGCCTGGGCCTTGGCTTCGGCCTCAGCAGCCCTGCGCTGTGCCATAACCTCACTCGCTTTCAGAGCATTGGCACATTTAGCCTTCACTCCCCGTTTCTTGTTACCCATAACCTTCACAGGCCTACACATTGGCAAACACAATTACAGCTCAACTTCTGCATATTTTTGAATGATTCTTGCGGCTCGTGGTTGCTCGAGAGCCACAGGCATCAATGTATGGATTTTCTTGTGCGAGACTGCGATTCTGCAAATTGCACCTGGCAGCAATCCGCCGTCGCGGTCACGCCTTCATCTTGGGAGAGGGTCTTGATGCGTGCTAAGACGCAGCTGCACTGTTGTGTGCTGACCTGAACATTGCAATGTCCAGTCCAAATGCGAAATTCACGTCGAGCTGGGTCCAGGCTACCTATACTAGTCGCTAAGATTGCATGCGAGGCTCCAGAACACGTCGCGTCTTGGGGGCCAGCCACCCGGCAAACCGCTGGGGCTGGCTGCACTCTAGTCAGGCCATCGCCAGCTCATCGCACCAATCGGCGACCTCATCCGTGCAGAAATGAGTGAGATGTTATCTCTTGAGCCATGGGGGTGCAGCCAATGGCGGGGGTGACCTTCTGTACTGCAGTGTGACATGGTGGGCGAAAGGGGCAGGTGGGCCTTCGCGCACACCTGCTTCAGAGGTTCGACTCCTCGGGGGAAACGTTCTAAACCCTGGCCGTGTCACGCTGTGGGAACGAAGGTAGTTAACGGTTGTCAGCGTGGTGTCTTGCACGCTACATTTTGGTTTCCGACCGACGTTGCTTAACGTTAACCTTCTTTCCTAAGCAATATGACTGCTAACAAGGAACCTCCGCCTGGCGGAGACAAACGGGCTGAGCGTCCCGCTCCAGGGGGCCAGACTCCTGGTTCCCCGCCTCCAGCGACTCCAAGCACTGCCGCTGGGGTCCCAGCAGGAGTTCCTGTTGCAGCTGGGGCGCCAAATACTGGCACGGCACCCGCTGTCAACAACACGCCCTCTCTTTCTGCCGCAGCCCCCGAGAAGATCACAGGCCTGCAGCCCGCCCAGGCGCTGGACTTGCTGAGATCTGTTCTGACTTCTCTGAACAGCATCGTTTCTGCTCAGCCTCAGGCTGCTCCTGCTCCTCCTGCGACTGCTGCTGGCGTTGGCTCTCTCTCGTATGCGGGAGCCCTGACAGCTGCGCCCATCCTCCCCGAAGTCGGCACTTCTGCCGCAGCAGCTGCAGCTGATGAGATTCAGCGCCTGCGCCAGCAGCTGGTGGGGGTCACTGCGCACCTGGAGGCTGCCCAGAACGAGGCTGTCCGCGTGCGAGCTGAGCTCTCGGAGATGGAAAGCCTGCAGGACCGCCAGAATGTGGTGGTGAGTGGAGAGCAAGGTGTTGCAGCCATTTGCAGCCAGTCAGACAGGCCTGTTGTGAACAGAAGCAGTGGCACCTCTGCCGCGTTACCTTCTCTTGGTGCTGCGCCAGCCTTGTCAGGCACTGTTGCACCTGTGGCCCCGCTGTCAGGCAGACAGACACCTCTGTCTCAGGTTGCACCTCCTGCCAATGCAACACTTGCTGCACCAGTCCCTATGTCCAGGGTTAAGATCCCAGGTCCTGACAAATGGACGGACCAGTGCCTTGCCACTTCCCGAGTAGCAGAAATCTTCTGTGAGGATCTTGAGGTGCACTGCGCATATTTGCGCATAGACCCTGCTGATGCCTTGCCCAATTTCTTGACAGGCAAAGCCAGAGAGGTGTGGTACCCTGCAACCAGGAATGCTCACATTCTTGCCCATGGCTCTAGGCCAACATGGGTCCACCTGCGTGCTTCCTTTAAGGAAATGGCTGGTGATGACCTGCGCAATGAGTCAGATGTGCACCGCAGGAAACTCCTGGATCCCAATGCCTTGCGCATGTCGGCTGGTTCCACTTTGAATGCTTACATCACTGATTTCAGGAACACTCTGACGGTGGCAGGTTCTACCTGCATGGCACCAGCTATGCTGGTGGCCACCTTCATTAGGGGGCTCACATCTGAGCTGCAGTCCTCGGTGGTGCATGATCTTGCCCTGATGCGTGACCCCACCCTGAACGATGCCATTCAGGCTGCTGTGAATGCACAGAAGGTACTGTTTGCAGTAGCTACCAACCATGTGGGACGTCGCCCACCTGCTCCCCATGTGGCTGCCTTTGTGCCCCCTAAGCAGATGAACCGCCTCAGGACTCCCCCTGGCATTGCTGGAGGACCACCCCCTCCTGCCCATCGTGGCCCTTACTGGGACGTGTCCAGCAGCAGCAGCAGTGGAGGACACCGTGGCAGCCGCCACAGCAGCCAAGGTGGGGGTCGCCATGCTGGCCGTGCTGCCCAGGCTCCCCCTGCCACGGCCCCTGTGTGCCCAGCACCTGCTGCTGGCGGGTCCACCCTGCCAATTCCTGGCTATGCGTGCCATCACTGCTGGAACCCCAACCACTTCCGTGACTACTGCAACCTGAAGCACCTGCCAGCAGATGAGGCCCGCCGGGTCAGCGGAGACCGCAGCCCCCCTGGCAAAGGGGGCTGGAAGCAGCAAGGCTATAGGGGTGACCGGCGCCGTTGAGGCTTTGCCCAACCAGTGCGCCAGGCCTGTGTTGGTGCCTGTGGGACTGTGCCAGTTAAGCAGGCATGTTTGCCAAGGGACAGTGCTGCAGACGACAGTGTTTTACACTTCTCGTTCTCTGGCAAGGTGAATGGTAGAGATTGCACCATGCTCTTTGATAGCGGTGCGGCAGCAAGTTTCATTAACTGTGCAGCTGTTGAGATGTACTCTCTGAGTAGCTACAGACTGCAGCAGCCTAGGGAATTCCAGGTTGCAAATGGCCAGCCTGTCATGTGCACACATGCATGCACTGTACAGCTGCAGGTCCAGTCTTTGAACTGCCAAGTAGACTTGTTAGTTATGCCAGAGATGTTCTCTGCTTTTGATGTGTTAATGGGTAGCGACTGGTTGCAGTCCAATGGTGCATTGCTGGATTACCTGGCGCGTACAGTGACCCTGCAGATGTCAGCTAACAAGACCGTGCTCAAGTGTGAGCCTGCAGCGCCAATTCTGGCCCCGCACTGTGCCCATATACTGGCCAAGCATAGTCATGCTACAGTGTCAGCTAAGGTTGCCTACAAGTGGTTAAGAAAAGGAGGCCAATCTCTGGTTGCTCTGATATCCTCTCAACCCGTCAACCTTACCCCCCCTCCAGCAAATCTGCTGTCCGTGCACCCTACCCCTTCTCCAGCAAATCTGCTGTCCAATGACCCTGTCCCTCACACTCAATCAACAACCTCACCCCCTGACACACCTATCAATTACCCTACCAACATTCCCCATGCTGTGGCAGCTCAGCTGACAGCGCTCATATCTGAGTTTGAGGACGTCTTCGCACCCTTCAACAAACTGCCCCCTCAACGTCCAGTGGGACATACCATCCCTCTTCAGCCTGGCTGTAAGCCACCAGCTCTGCCGTCTTATAAGATGAGCCAACCTGAGCTGCTGGAGATGAAGAAGCAGGTTGCTGCTTTCCTGGAACAGGGCATCATTGAGCCGTCATCCTCCCCCTATGCTGCCCCTGTCCTCTTTGTGAAAAAGAAGTCAGGTGAGTTAAGGATGTGCGTGGATTACCGCCAGCTCAATAAGATTACCTTGAGGGATCAGTACCCACTGCCTAGAGTGGATGACCTGTTTGACAGGTTAGCTGGTTGCACGGTGTTCTCATCACTTGATCTACAGGCTGGTTATCACCAGATTAGGATCCCTGATGAGGATGTGCCCAAGACAGCTTTCAGGACGCCTACTGGCTTGTACCAGTTTAAGGTGCTATGCTTTGGCTTAACAAATGCCCCTGCCACGTTTCAGCGTGTTATGAATAATGCCTTTGCTGATGTCATTAATGACTGTGCCCTGGTGTATATTGATGATATACTCATCATGTCCAAATCAGTTCCAGATCACTTCAATCATCTAAGGAGGGTCTTGGAGCTGCTAAGGAAACATCAGTTCCAAGCCAAGCTGTCAAAATGTGAGTTTCTAAAAACTGCCCTGAAGTGTCTGGGTCACATAGTCAGCGACCAGGGTATTGCTGTTGACCCTGATAAGGTGAAATCCATCACCTCCTGGCCTGTGCCACGCAGCTTGACTGCAATGCAGCAATTCCTGGGTGCAGCCAACTTTGTGCGCAAATTTGTACACAATTTTAGTGCTCTCGCAGCACCGCTCACTGATCTGACTGGTAAAGTCGGCATTGAGTTTAACTGGCATAAGTGGCCTGATGATAAATTACAAGCTTTTGATGCTCTCAAGCATGCAATATCTAAAGTACCTCTACTTAAAATACCCGATATCACTAAGCCTTTCCAGGTATATTGTGATGCCTCTTTGCAAGGTGTTGGAGCTGTGCTCATGCAAGAGGGCTACCCTCTGGCTTATTTAAGCAAAAAGCTGATTCCAGCTGAGAAAAATTACACCACTGGAGAGCAGGAATTACTTGCTATCATTACTGCGTGTAAAGAGTGGCGTTGCTACCTGGAAGGTGTCCCTTTCACTCTATATACAGATCACAAGCCCTTAGTGGCTCTGAAAACACAGAAAGTCCTATCAAGACGCCAAACCAGATGGTTAGAGTTCCTCTCACGGTATAATTTTACCATAGAATACCTGCCTGGTGATACTAACCCTGCTGACCCCCTGTCACGCATACCTGATGCCCCGGTCACAAACCCTGTCATGATGATGACTAGGAGCAGGAAGCGTCTTTTGGAGGGGGAGGAAGCTACCGTGTAGCAGCAGCCAGTTGTGCAGCAGCCGCAGCAGGAGCCGCAGCCACAGTTGGTGCTGGAGCAGCCTCTGCCCCCACCCCCTGTGCCTTTGCACCCTCTGCATGCTGTCAATATGACAGAGCAGCTGCTGGCAGCGTATGCAGCAGATGAGGCTTTTGCCAGCATGGTGGATCAGTATGATCAGGATCAGCATGGGCTGTACCGCACCAGAGAAAGGAACCAGATAGTGGTCCCTAACTGCCCAGAGCTCAAAACCAGGATATTGGTGGAGATGCATGATGCGCAGTTTGCAGGTCATGTGGGCATTACCAAAACGCTGGAGCGTATCTCCAGGATGTTCTGGTGGCCCCGCATGAGGTCTGAGGTACGCCATTATGTGGCCAACTGTGATGCTTGCCAGCGTAACAAATCTGTTAATACCAAACCTGGAGGCCTGCTCACGCCTCTGGCCATACCCTATGACAGATGGGAGTCTATTTCAATGGACCTAATTACTAAGCTACCTCCTGGTGAGCATGGCTTTGATGCCATTGCCGTGTTTGTAGACAGGCTATCTAAAATGGTGCACTTTGTGCCTTGCCGTGAGTCTATGAATGCTGAGAGCTTTGCCCGTCTCTTCATTGACAATGTGTTTAAACACCATGGAGTACCTAGAGAAATCATCTCTGATAGGGGCTCCCATTTTACTAATCATTTCTGGGCGTCAATTATGACCATTCTTGGTGTAAAGGAATGTAAGTCTAGTGCCTATCATCCACAGTCTGATGGTCAGACTGAGAGGTACAATCGTACCCTAGAGGAAATGCTTCGCCATTATATCTCACCTGCTCAGTCTGACTGGCCCTTCTTCCTATCTCTGGCTGAGTTTGCTGTCAACAATAGTTGGCAGGAGTCCATCCAGTCCACGCCCTTCTTGGTCAATACTGGCCAGTCACCTCTGACACCTGCCCTGCTGGAGCTGCCTGGCGAGGTGTACTGTCCCACTGCCAGGAGACTGTCTGAGTGGTGGCAGAGCAATGTCAAGCAGGCTCGCCACTTCATGGAACTGGCTCAGCGGCGACAGGCCTATATGGCCAACAAGGGACGCCAGGAAGTGGAGTACCACACTGGTCAGTTGGTGCTTCTTAGCACTAAGAACCTCAGGATGAAGCCAGGTAAGGCTAAGAAGCTGCTGCCTAGGTTCATAGGACCTTTCAAGGTGCTAGAGCATGTAGGTCCTGTTGCTGTTCGCCTGGACCTGCCACAAGCCATGGCACGCATGCACCCTGTGTTCCATGTGTCTCTTCTGAGACCCTACACCAGTGAGCATCCTCACTTGCCTCCTCCTGTGGAGTGGTTGGATGAGGCGCCTCTGTATGAGGTGGAGAAGTTGCTTGCCCATCGTGGCGTGCGTGCTGGTAAAGCACGAGGCTACTTAGTCAAGTGGCAGGGTTATGATGACTCTTACAACACATGGGAGCCAAGGAATAACCTTGTGAACTGCCTAGAAGTGTTGACTGCATATAATGCAGTGCATGGTTTGTCCTAGCATCACTAATTAGTGTTGCGAGTCCTCGTGTTCTCACGAGGGCGGAACGTTTCCTCTTTGGAGGGGGAGGAATGTAGCGAACGGCTCCTCGAAGCCTAGCTCGCCTCCGAGTACTTCTGTACTGCAGTGTGACATGGTGGGCGAAAGGGGCAGGTGGGCCTTCGCGCACACCTGCTTCAGAGGTTCGACTCCTCGGGGGAAACGTTCTAAACCCTGGCCGTGTCACGCTGTGGGAACGAAGGTAGTTAACGGTTGTCAGCGTGGTGTCTTGCACGCTACAATGGGCTGCTACATTCGTCATTAGGGCACGGTCACGATCTACTCGTGAGCCTCCTGGCTGCGAGGCATCGGGCTGCGTGCCATCGGGCTGCGTGCCATCGGGCTGCGAGCCATCAGGCTGCATGCCATCGGGCTGCGTGCCATCGGGCTGCCAGTCATCATCGAAATTATTGAAGTACCCCGTCATTTTCCCCCCGAGCACTTTTTTGGGACCGCGGGGTTCGGCAGGGGTAGCAAAAAGCGAGGAGGGGAGGGCGTTCAGGGACCAACCACCGCAAGTCCCCTAGGGTAATTTCCATGCAGCGCAAACGGACTCGCAGGGGAACGGCAGTTGGACGGCGGTTAGAGGGGGAATAAAAGTTCCCCCGCTGCGCTTTTACCCTCATTCCCCCGTTACCCTCCGAAAAATCCCCCCGCATTGGAAAAACCACCTAAACAATGAAACAACCGCGCTCTCCCGGGCTGTGGGCTTGCCAGGAATACAAGAAGGAGCTTAAACAGTTTACCGCGGGGTCAAAACTTGAATTCACCAAGGCAGTCGCGAGAGGTTCGGAAAATTCCGTACACCGGTAGCCTCGCTAATGGGAAAAGGGTGGTTGACGCACATCGGATACATTGTAAACAGTTGGCTGCGAGTTTGCTGTGGTGAGCATTGTTGGGGTGCGTGGCGCCCAACTTGGCTGGTACCCTAATGCTGCCCTCGTTATCATACAGCACAGCTGTTCAGGCGCGGTGAGCATACTCTGCATGTGCAGCAAGGCAGGATCCAGAGGTACGCTGAAGAGAGCTGGCTTAGCTTCACTGACGCAGTGTGGAAGGTGTCCAAGGGGTTCTGAGGCCTTCTACTATGTGCGCCAGCTCAATACCCAACAGCCATACCCGGCTTGCGCCTCAGCGGTGTAGGACAACAACAGTAGTCATTGCCTGCCTACCATTTGCCCTTACTCTCATACATAGCAGCACCATGCATGCCTATTGCCCGCCCAACCCACATCAGCGTATGCCCTTTCCCAAGTGCTTCTTAGCATGCTCGACCATGTGTATGTGCAGATGCATATGTACATGTGTGCATGCAAGCACAACTTTGACAGGGCAGCAGCGAGGGCCATGGCAGGCAGGGGTGAGGACCACCTGTCCAGCTGGCAGGGCGAGGCGCTAGGGGGCACGGCAGCAGCAGCAGCACAGCAGCAGCAGCAGCAGCACAGCAGCAGCAGCACAGCAGCAGCAGCACAGCAGCAGCAGCACAGCAGCAGCAGCACGGCAGCAGCACGGCAGCAGCAGCAGCAGCAGGCTGGTGTTGGGCCTTGCTGTAGGTGGCTATCACAGGGCGATGTGACGAAGGCTCGCTTTGGCCCATCTGGCCGACAGCTGCAGTCACGCTAGCAGCGCTCAAAGATGCGGTACAGCCGCTCCAGCGCCGCGACCTGGACAAAAGTGCCGTCAGAGGCCCGGCCCCTCGGCGCCCTGAGCAACGCCTTCATGGCCGGCAGCAGCACCTGCACACCCCACCACACAGCAGGCTGGCGCCACCTGCACATGCACCTCCACCTGGAAGCCCCAGACCTAAGCTGCAGCCTGTTAGGGGCACTGACCTGAACCCTTTACACTGGCATGCAGGCTGCCTTTGACTAAGCTCGAACTAACTAATCATGTGATAAGCTAAGTCACATGGGAGCATGGACGGAGTATGGCTCAAGTCATGTTGCACAGCCACGCTCCTGGCTTGAGGCATGGCCCGTACCACACTGCCAGCATCACCTCCTGCCACCACCCGGACCCAGCCGGCAGCACCAGCTTGCCCAAACAGCGCTCATGTCCATGCAGCACTGCAGCAGGACCTGCCCCAGGTGCAGCCTGGCCTGGCCGCTTTGCTCCCCTGCCCTGCCCTGCCCTGCTCTGCCCCCTCACCGTCTTCACAAGCCTCTCCCGCTCCTCCAGCTCAACCCCCTGGCCCTGCGCCGCCTCCCCCTTTCCCCGGGCCTGCCCACCACTGCCCCCTCCAGACCCAGCTGCAGGGGGCAGCAGTGGCTGGAGAGAGTAGAAGGCCGCCAGGGCCTGCAGGCAGGGCAGCAGCAGTGGCAGCAGCATGGCGTTAGCTGGTGCAGTGGCAGGTGGTGCAGCAGCTGCTCAGCTGGGCGCCAGGTGCAATGAAGGGGTGACGCTGGCGGCTGCTCCAGCTGAGGTTTCACCCCACCCAGTCTGACCACTGCCAGGGTCAACTGCTGCCCGGCGCCTGCCCCTGCCGGCTGCGTTCCCCGCCCCTGCTACTCCCAGCCTCATTGACCTGACTGCCTGGCTTTGCACCTCCTGCCACCCCCTGCTGCCCAACTGCCCGCCCAACTGCCCCCCCACTGCCCGCTGAAAGGCTCCCTTGCCCTCATGCTGTCCTCCCCCCACCCACCCTGACTGGTTCACTGGGGTCAAACCCTAACCAGCGGGAGAGACAATGCACCCCCACACCCAATGCCCTAATCCACCCATGCCAACCCTAACCCTTACATCATTCCTAACCATTCAACCATATCCCGCTCCAACATGGAATTAAGGTTGAGACCTTCATGCTGGTTCAGGCTCAGAGCCTGCCTGCTTAGGGTCCACGCCCCTGCCCCCCTTTCTCTCTGCCAATTGCACTGCACCCGTCTTGCCCGTGCTGCCCCCCTGCCTGCCCCTGAGCCCACCTGAGCCAGTGCCCTGAAGCACTCGCCCTCCTCCTCCCACTCCACATCACGGCTCAGGCGCAGCACCAGGTCAGGCAGGCGTGACAGGTCAGGCTCCCAGCCCTCCAGCAGCAGCGGCACTGACAGCAGCTGGCCCTGAGGGACAGGGCAGGGGGGCACAGCAGGGGAGGGGAGGGGTCGTGGGTGAAGGGGCCATGGTGGCAGGGGCAGGGCAGGGGCAGACTGATAACGGGACAGGAGCAGAGAAGAGGCAAGAGACAGGCATGTGAGCTGACTGAGCCCACCCAGGCCACACCTGGTTCACACCTAGGTTACACCCTGGTCACTCCTAAGCCTCACCTGGTCATCCACTGCCAAGCCAAGATACTCTTCCAGCATCGGACTCTTCTCACGTAGTAAAGCCGTGACCAGGTCACACACCTCATCCTTTGGTCCGTGCAGGTCAGCCTGGTCATGCAAGCATGCACATGCAAGCGCTGTTCCACGCTGTGTTTCACTGACACGCTTTCCCTCCCCTCTTCCTATGCCGTTTGATACAGTACCCGACATCCCTTGCCTCATCCCACCATACAGTCCTTATCACACTACCCACACTACCCCCCACCCTGATGCCTTGCCTCAGCTTACCACACCTGCCTCTGCTGCATCGCCGCCACCGCCTGTCCCCTCAGCAACCCTGCCATGGACCCTAACCCTAACCCTAACACCCCTACACAGTAAGGTTCCTAATCTGAATAACTTTTGGCGTCTCGGGTGGCGGATTGAGAACCTTACTGTGTACCTCTACTCCTCAGGAGCCCCACCTTCCATGCCCCTGCCGCCTCCTCCAGCTCCAGCGCCATGGCTATGAGCTGCCTCACAGGGGGTGGGGGCTGCAGCCGCATATGCCCCACTGACTCAAAGCGCCGCAGCACCTGCACCCAATGACGACCCACACGCAGCAGTCCACATGCGGGCCAGGGGCTGACAGGGCCAGGCAGCAGCACACAGGTCACGCTAGCCTGTGTTCGAGTTAGTATTAGTAGCTTGTAATGTATGGATTGTATGGATGGTGTCAAATGATCAATAGGGCGGGCGGGGCGGGCAGCAGGGCGAGCGGGCAACAGGGCGGGCGGGCAGCAGGGCGGGCGGGCAGCAGGGCGGTCGGGGCCTACCACCTGCTGATAGAAGAAGTCCTTGCTGAGTGAGGCCAGGTCCACCAGGTACAGCTTGGTCTGGTACTGCAGCAGCGCCTGCACCTCGCTGGCCTGACACACAACACAGGGGGCGGGGCGGCAGGGGCAGACAGCTGCCAGGGCTGCCAGGATCAGGCTACACATCAACCTGGAGTAACCTGCCCTGCCCCTACCTCCACCACTGCCCATGCCCCTGCCCTGTCCCCCCGCTGCCCTCCCCCTGCTGCCCCCCACCCCCACCTCACCATGCCAACCAGCACGCAGCCCTTCAGCAGCTCCTGGAGGCCAGGGTGAGCCGCGACCTCACACTCGGACCCAAGCTGTCTCACACTATCCAGCTCACAGGTCACACCCAGGGGGACGCCACTACGCACGAGCTCCATGCGATGAGAGGCTCCGGAGGTGCCCCCAGCAGAGCCACCAGGCAGGCCCCCCTCGCCCCCCACCCCCTCCCCTCCCCCCGCCCCAGTCAGCTGGTAGTTGTCGAGGTCCAGGGGGTCCAGGTCCAGGGGGTTGCCACCCTGGGCTATAGGCAGGGGCAGGGAGGGGTGGAAGGCAGGGCCAGGGGCGGCGCGTTTGCGGGGGATAGATCCCCGGATGGCTGCTCTAGCGGCAGCGGCCTGGGGGGCCCAGCTGGGGGGAGGCAGCTGCCGCTCTCTGCCGTCAGCCCCTTCCCCCTGCCCGGCCCCCTCCCCCTCCCCTAACCCCAGGCCCTCCCCCCGCTCCCCAGCCGCAACCATGTCCAGCTGCATATCCTCTTGCTCCTCCCCCCCCTCTCCTCCCCCCTGCCCCCCTCCCCCCCATCTGCCCGCTTGGCTGCCAGAACTGCCCTGTCTGACCACAAAGGCTTCCATGGACTGCGTCCTGGCATCCACCCTGACCAGCTTGTCCGGGCGATAGGCCTGGGCGCTGGCAGCTGGCTGGCTCAGGGCAGGCTGCCACTGAGTGGGCTGGGTCCTGCCGACCTGCTGGCTAAGGGGCTGGGGGCCGCTGCCAGGGTCGGGGCTTGGGGGCGGGTCGCTGAGGTGCTGGGTGAGAGAGCGGGAGGGAGGCAGCGCTGGGGGCGTCCCTTGTGGGTAGGCTGCAAAGCAGGGGCAGGGGCAGGGGCAGGGAGGGGGCGAGGGGGTGGGGTGCGCCGTGGGAGGTGTGGGGAGGTGCTCATCATAGGTTGAGGGGACTGGCAGATTGCTCCAAAGGGGGGCAGAGGGGGGCAGAGGGGGGGCGGGGGGTCGGAAGAGGGGAGGGGAGGAGGGGAGGGTGGGGGGGGAGGGGAGGTGGGGAGGTGGGGAGGAGGGGAGGAGGGGAGGAGGGGGAGGTGGGGAGGAGGGGAGGAGGGGAGGTGGGGAGGAGGGGAGGAGGAGCGGTGGCCCTCGATATCATCAAGAAGGCATCATGCAGTTGAGGACAGGGCGGGGCTGTGCATAGCCTACCTGGCAGCTGTATGGGCAGCGGGGGCAAAGGGCAGTGCAGCCTGGGTGAAGGTGTGTGAGGAGTTTGAGGCCGTCAGCCGCGCCTCCACTGCGGCCCGCACAGCAGACACCACCTCGTCCTGGGCCCCTCAGCAGGGTGCAGCACAGGAAGCAAACCAGATCTGATTTGGTCACATCTAGCAGATTAGATCCGACCAGATCGGATCAGATCAGGATGAGTCATGTCATGGCATGGCAGATCAGATCAGACAGCAGCTAAGCCTGAGTAAGCCCCAGGGTAGGAGCACAGGAGGGGGCAGGGAGGGTGGGGTGCTGATGAGGCTGAAGCGCGGGTTGGCAGCAGCACAGGTGGCCAGGTCAGGTTCAGGGCGGCATGGGAGCTGCAGGGGGTGAAAGGCTCGGCTGGCTGAGGTCCAGTGACCAGCGGTGCGGAGCAGGTGGCATTGACTGTCAAGAGCAGTGCGGAGCAAGGTGAGTCAGGTGGAGGGCAGGTGGAGGGCAGGGAGGGCAGGTTGAGGGCAGGGAGGGCTAAGCGCACCGCCTGATTGCCCACCCGCCTGTTACGAGGACGGAGGGCGAGCCGTCTGACAGGTGGACAGGCTCAGTGTGAGGGGGATGGCAGGCATTTACACCCCCCGCATGCCAGGGGGGAAGGGGATGTGGTAGGCCCGTGTGCCCCCTCCTCCCTCTCACCTGGTTCAGTAGGCCGACCTCACGCTTGGTAGGGTGCATGTTCACTTCCACGTGCCGGCTGGGCAGCCGCAGGTCCAGGAACAGGAACGGCTTGCATGCCTGCATGGGACCATGCAAGCGCATGCGGCCGCTGGCTGGCTGCTTCCTCACCTGCTGCCCCCCACTTGAGCCAGGCCCCTGCTCCTGCCCCACCCGCCCCCTGTCCCAGATTCGCCTCAAGCCCCTGCCCCCCTGCTGCCTCTGGCCCTGGCCTGACCCAGCCCCCCCTGACCCAGGCCCCATAGCCTCGGTCACACTCTGGGTCACACTCATGTCACTGGATGTGTGAGAGGTTGGTGCAGCCAGCAGCCCTGGTCACCCCCTAGGGCGTGAAGGGCCTTGCCTTGGGCAGTACTGCAGCGTATGTTGCCTCCAGGGCGCGGCGCAGGGGGCCACACTCCACTGCCCGGTCGTTGATGAACAGGATGAAGGTGGAGCGCTTCACAGCGTAGTTGGCGGAGGAGATGAGCGCCTGGGGGGTAGGGGAGGGGTGGGGGGGAGGGGGAGGCTGGGAAGGGGGAGGGGGAACAGGCGTGACTTGAGGTGAAGGTGGAGGGGAATGGCGGAGGGAGGCTGTGATACACTAGGAGGGGGTACAGGAGGGGGGAGGCAGGGCAGGGAAGAGAGGCTGGAGCTGTTTGCTCATTCCTGTGCTAGGGGTGGGCTGCCGCCAGGCTGTGCCTAGGCTGTGCCTAGGCTGTGTCTAGGCTGTGTCTAGGCTGTGTCTAGGCTGTGTCTAGGCTGTGTCTAGGCTGTGTCTAGGCTGTGTCTAGGCTGTGTCTAGGCTGTGTCTAGGCTGTGTCTAGGCTGTGTCTAGGCTGTGTCTAGGCTGTGTCTAGGCTGTGTCTAGGCTGTGTCTAGGCTGTGTCTAGGCTGTGTCTAGGCTGTGTCTAGGCTGTGCCTAGGCTGTGTCTAGGCTGTGTCTAGGCTGTGTCTAGGCTGTGCCTAGGCTGTGTCTAGGCTGTGTCTAGGTCCGACAGCTCACAGGGCAAGGGGATGGATCAATGGCAGTGGAGGGGCAGGCAGTCAGGAGCAGGGGGGTAAGCAGGGGTGAGGGAGCAGGGGTGAGGGAGCAGGGGTGAGGGAGGTGCGGGAATGGGAATGGCCCTGACTCGATTCATCCCCTCCTCCCACCACCCCCTTCGCTCACCCCCTTCCCTACCTCTTCCTATCCCTATTCCTGTTCCCATCCCTACCCCTTCTCACACCCTTCCTCCTATACCCCCTCCCTCCCCTGCCCCCTCCCTCCCCTGCCCCCTCCCTCCCCCTGCCCCCTCCCTCCCCTACCCCCCTCCCTCCCCTGCCCCCTCCCTCCCCTGCCCCCTCCCTTCCCTGCCCCTACCCACCCCTCTCTCTCATCTGCCCCTCCTCTCCCCTCTCCTCCTCCCCCCTCCTTCTCCCCCCTCCCCTCCCCGCATCCCCCTCTCACTTCCAAAGTGAAGGAGCACGCGTCATCAACAGACTGCACCTGGTCCAGCGCCTTGCCCACCTGTGCAGAGCAGGGGGCAGCTCCAGATGGCCGGCAGCAGCCTGGCCCTGGCCACTGGCCCGCCACATGGGGCAGTGGGCCCACCCCTCCCACCCCTCACTCGCCTGAGGGTGCCGCTGCGCCAGCCACTGGCTCAGAGAACCCCCCCTGCCTGCCAGCAGCCGCTGCTGAAGCTGATGAAGGCCAGCTGTGGGGCGCTACGCTCAGGGAGGGCCCCTGCCTGCCAGCAGCTGGCTGCACCCAGCTGTGTGAGGCAGTTCCTTACCCAGCCATGGGTCAGAGGCAGTCAGGGCCAGAGAGGGAGTCTGAGGCCAGAGCTGACTGCTGGGCAGGGTCATCGCCATCCCCCTCCCTGGCTGATGCCAACTGCTGAAGCCAAAGCACCCTGCCATGGCAGCCAGGCCTCTCATTGTACACTAGCTGTAGGGGGGGCTGTCAGCTGCACTGCCTGGCCCTGATGCTGCACGCCACAATCCGCTACAAGTGGAGGGAGGCACAGCCTGAGTGGCCCCTGCCCCTGCCCCTGCCCCTGCCCCTGCCCCTGCCCCTGCCCCTGCCCCTGCCCCTGCCCCTGCCCCTGCCCCTGCCCCTGCCCCTGCCCCTGCCCCTGCCCCTGCCCCTGCCCCTGCCCCTGCCCACCACCATCACCACCACCAGGGTCCTGTGCTAAGCTGTGAAGCATGGCAACATTTGCAACCAGGCCTTGGCAGCATTTGCATGGCCAGGCCAGCAGCCAGGTTGCGCAGCATGTAGGGGGGAGGGGGGGGTCGGACCTGCAGGCTGAGGGGCATCAGCTCCTTGGCCACCCCTGCCCCGTACACCGCCCTGATGCTGTCCAGGCGGGAGGCGGAGGCAAGGGTGCTCACGTCAGCGCGGGCTTCACCCTGGGCCAGGCAAAGGGGCGGCAGCAGCAGCAGCAGCAGCAGCAGCAGCAGCAGCAGCAAGGGTGGCAAAGGCAGTGAAGGTTTTAGCAAGTACGGAGGCATCAAGCAGGGGGGAGGGGGGAGAGGAGAGGGGGGAGAGGAGAGGAGAGGGGGAAGGGGGGAGCGGGAAGGGGGTAGGGGATAGGGGTGTGGAGGCACCTGTCGCTTGCATGTGAATGCCACCCCCTGGCGGAACACTGCGTAGCGTGACACGATGTCCACCACGCGTGCATACTCCTCCGCTGCGCTCTTTAACGCCTGCACACTAAGGCCCAGGGGGGGCACCAGGCGGCAGGGACCAGGCGGCATGAAGGATGTGGGGGAGGAGGCAGGGGCCTGGGTCAGCCAGCCTGCTGCTACAAAAGCTTCTACTGCTTCATTTGCCTTCACTGCTGCAAGGGCTGCTGCTGCTCCCCGCTGCCCGCCACTGCTGCTGGTGCTGGTGCTGGTGCTGCCGTCACTGCTGCGGCTGCCAGGCTATGGCTCAGGGTGGCCAGTAAGGCGCACATTGCGGCGAGTGGGCACGTTGTAGAACAGGTCCTCGACGCTGATGGTGGTGCCCTTGACTGCGGCCACAGGCTTGGCTCCGGGGGGCTCTAGCTCACCATCCTGGGGCAACAAGGGGGACGGACACACAGGCTGGCAGGGGCAGGGGCAGGGGCAGGGGCAGGGGCAGGGGCAGGGGCAGGGGCAGGGGCAGGGGCAGGGGCAGGGGCAGGGGCAGGGGCAGGGGCAGGGGCAGGGGCAGGGGCAGGGGCAGGGGCAGGGGCAGGGGCAGGGGCAGGGGCAGGGGCAGGGGCAGGGGCAGGGGCAGGGGCAGGGGCAGGGGCAGGGGCAGGGGCAGGGGCAGGGGCAGGGGCAGGGGCAGGGGCAGGGGCAGGGGCAGGGGCAGGGGCAGGGGCAGGGGCAGGGGCAGGGGCAGGGGCAGGGGCAGGGGCAGGGGCAGGGGCAGGAGCACAACTTGCTGCCGACACAGCCCCAGCCAACCCTGCCCTCTCCCCCTGCTGCCCTGCGGCCTCGTCCCTCCCGGCCCAACCTCGTCACCGCCCGTTGCCCCTCCATGCAGCCCATTCACGGCCAGCTTTCCCCCATGCCCCCTTGCCTTGTACACCGCCCTGTAGCCATGCAGTGCCTCAGCGGGCATGGTGGTGACGGTCATGCGGGACACGAAGCTGATGCTGCACAGCGCCTCGCCGCGAAAGCCCAGCGTGCTGATGGTTTCAAGGTCCTCAAAGGAGGACAGCTTGCTGGTGGTGTGGCGGTGACACAGGATGGGCAGGTCGGCTTTCTAAGGGTATGGCAAGTCAGGAATGGACAGCATGTCACAGCACAGGGTCCAGGGTCAGCAGCATGGCCCTGGGCGCGTAGGAGGGGGGGCGGACACAGGCAGGCAGGGGCCGAGAGGATGAGTGTGTGAAGGATGTGAGTTGGTAGGGGCAGGGGCAGGTGTGGTATAGGGGGGTGCGTGGCGCGGCCTGGTGCCCACCCGAATGCCATGTCCGTTGTCGACGATTTGCAGCAGTTTGTTGCCGCCCTCTTTAACAACTACGCTGATTTGTGTGGCGCCCGCGTCTAAACTGTTCTCCAGCAACTCCTTCAACGCTGACGAGGGGCGCTGGATGACCTCGCCGGCTGCAATCTTGTTAACCACCGCCTCGTCGAGCTTAACGATGACGGGAATGGGCCCCATCTAAGCCACTGGGTTGTTGGGGTATGGCGCGCTCAATACAGCTCAGTCCGAATAACCTGTGTTCAATTCCGCGCAGCCTTCCGTGACGTAGCCTCAACAGTGATAGTCTCATACAGTGCCATACCACTGTAGTGATATATGATATAATAGTAACAACATTATAGTAGTTAAAACATAGTAATTGAGTTTTACTCAACTGTAATCGTTAATAGACCTCGTTTTAAGAATCGTTAACTGCAGCGACCTGGTGTATTAACAAAAGTGGTTGCCAACGAACACGTAACAGCCGGCCAACACCAAGAAGCATCACATTGCGCGGCTTCGCCGCGCCTACAGAGCTTCGCCTACGTAAAACTCACTTACACTAGATAATGGAGTCGCTAGGGTCGTTTCAGGTGGTTGAAAAAGGCTCGGTCTCGGCCCTGGCGCGGGACAGCTCTCGACCTCAGCCAGCGGCCACGTCGCTACGCTCCGTGTCCGCTGGCTTGGGTCTCGAGCTGCCCCGCGCCAGGGCCTCGACCTCGCCTTTTAAACCGCCTTTTAAACCGCCTTTTAAATCGCCTTTTAAAACGACCCGCGACACCATTATCTACTAAGTAGTAACAACGAAAGGGCTGAACTAGACAGGGCCTCATGTCAATGCAGGGCCTCATGTGGTGCCCCTGGCTGCACCAGAGCACTTGTGTATTTTCACACAACCGTGTATTTTTCACGGGAAACCCAAGTTGCTTGAAAAGGCCACCGCCCGTCGCACTCGGCGCATCGCGTGATGGCTAAGAAGAAGCACAAGAAGGACCCGGGAAAGAAACAGAAAGGTGCGTGACCCTAGCCGACTGTGGGCTACTGTGGGCTACGCGCTGTGTGATAACCCGTCGCTCCTGTTGGTTCCATTGCAGCGTCTCGCTCCGCTCAAGGCAAGCAACGCCAGGAGCGTCGGGATGGCTCGACCACGCGTAGACGTCAGGTGACGGCCCCGCCTTATGTGTCCCCGCACTGTTTGTGTCCCCGCCTTGTGTCTTGGCCTGTCAAAATGGCCTATCAAAATGTCAATTGTGCTTGGCTGCAGGTCATCAAGGTCCCCGAGGGCGCAGTGCTGCGCGGCTGCAAGAAGACGAGGCGCAAGCTGCGGGAGCACCTCCGGCTGCGGGCTGAGGTCCACTCCCAGCTCCGCGTCATCGCGTCGCTTGCTTGTGCTTGCGCATTATTCTTGACCTGCCTGGTGGGCTACCCTACCCCGGGCTTCCCCAGCGCCCCTCAGCCTCCAGCCGTGCAGCCCCCCCAACCCCCTGATGCTCCCCCCCTACCCCCCCTACCCCCACGGGCCCCTGCCCAGCCTGCCCCTGCGCAGCCTGCCAGCATGGAGTGTGACACTGACTCTGATTCTGAGTCAGATTGTGACTCTGATCCAGAGCCACAGTCTGACTCGGAGTCAGAGTCAGAACCCGAGCCAGTCACGCAACCCCCCCAAAGGCGCTGCAGCGCCCGCCTGGCAGTAGAGCATGACCCGGTTTGTTAAACAATGTTTAACAAAGTTTAACAAAGGGAGAATGTTTAACAAATGTTTAACACGACCGCCAGGTGGCGCTCCGCAGTCGCGATGGAAGGCGAAGCAACTGCGACCCCAATGTTCGAACCAATGCACACACGCAGCCTTCCCGCGAACCAAAGCTACACGCAGAGCTACAGTGCTCGGATGATGTTTCACTATGATATAATTGTGCTTGTGGCAGGCCATGGCTGGTCGGCTGTAGCTTTTGGGGTTGGCTGTAGCTCTGGGGGCGATCTTTTTAAATGGTGACGAACAAGGAGGCTATTGTCCCGTTAGCTGGGGTGGTGGCAGGCATGATGGCGTCAAGCATCGCAAGCGCAAATGCACAAAGTGCGCCGTGCAAGTCAGGCGTGCAAGTCAGTGCAGTCGTGCAAGTCAGGCTGCGGGGCTTATCAGGCTAACTAGCCAAGCACTCTCCGCACTAGCGGGACTAGCTAAGTATACTCCGGGGGGCTACATCTCTCTATGGCGCCACGGGAGGCACATTACAACTTCAGCATTAAACAAGGTCAACAAGCTAGTCAAGCTTGTGTGCTTGTTATGCTAGGCGTAACCAGCCGTTTCGAAAATCGTTGCAACAAAAGGACCACAATGACTGCGCGGCTTACTCAGCGGCTTGCTTAGCCGCTCCGAGGCAAAGCCACTCAATGAAACCTATTGCCTGGCTCTTTAGATGTCGGGAGCGTACTGTGATGCATATTCGTGCATACTATGTGCCAGAAGTCCTCAATCAAACCCCCATCGCACTCCGGGTCGTCAGGGTGTTAGGCTCAAGGCGTTAACGTTACGTTAAACATTTGTTAAACCACGTTAACAGGCCCAAACATCAGGATGTTAACGTTAACAGTCGTGCCCTACCTGGCAGCCCTTGCACCTGCAGCACCCACTGGCCCTCCCTTGCCCCTTGACTGCCAGGACCCTGTCATGCTGAGGCAACTCAAGGACTTCTGGTCACCCCCGCCATTGGCTGTACCCCTGATAACATCTTACCGGTCTCTAAGAATTTTACAGCGATTCTTGTGCAGGGCGGGGGAGCTCATCAACGCGAAGCTAGCGGGCTGCTCGGGCTGATGTGCACCAATGCCGGGGCGGGCGGGGGTGCTGAGAGATTGGGTCGCGTTGTGCCGGGAATAGCCTACTTAGTGGGGTTGTGATGAGAGAACAGCTATCGCGCTCGGTGGCTCCGCTGCATGGACGCGCTCAGTTTTTTTGTGTCACGTGACCCCATGTCAATTTTTTAGTAATGTGGGCCTTCTTGCAGTCCACTTAAATGTCCAACCAGGTCGTCAAATGATGCACTGCCAGTTGTGTGCGTTTCCTTGTGTGGGATATTAATGTGTCTATGAGACAGAAACGTGTTATGTTCACGTTTGGGTGTAACGACTAATACGAGCTCATGAGATGACAACGTGCAACGCCTGCAGCCTTCTATGCACGTTACACTCCTCCCCCCTCTGCTGAAAGCACGATCCGATAGACACCGGTTACGGGACAACACCACGCGTTTGCCGGGGATCGAACCTAGGTGGGCGACCAACTCCACACCAGAGGTTACCCCTTGCACTACGGCAAGGGCATCCGGTCGGAAACCAATGTAACGACTAATAGGAGCTCATGAGATGACAACGTGCAACGCCTGTAGCATTATATGCACGTTACATTGGGCCCTTGATGCTGCTCCGAAATAGACCCCCGTGAACCTTACACCCAGCCACAACAATTGTCCGCCTCATATTCAGCCTCCAGCTGCTCACTTTGCAGCTCTCTCAGCACCCAACGACGCAATTCCCGACGTCCCTCTTGCCTCTTCCACCCCATGTGCATGCGATATCGTTCACAGTGTTTGTTGGTCAGTTTGCCAAAGCACACCTCATCATGCAGCAAATCGGAATGATACAACATCAACAATGCATAACACTCTTCGTCTTCCCTCACCTCCTTCACAGTGTCTTGAAACATGGGCATGGGCTCAAGTGGGGTGGTGGTGTTAGGCTTCATGCACGGCTGGCATGGCACACTCATGCACGTGCTGCACGCACAACCAGCCATGGCCCATTGAGGCTGGTCCCCGTCAGGTGTAAACACCATGCGGTGCATCGCCCTACACCCCTTCACATCATTATGCATGCGTTCCACATCAGCCTCAGGCATACTGCATACAGCTGCTTGCCTAGCGTCGTCAAGCACAAGATAGCGCCGAAACATTATGTGGCCACGTTGCCTGTGGCTGGCACTAGTGTCTTGTGCATGGCATGGCACAGCAAAATGCTTGTTAGCCCAGTCACTCAGCACAGCAGCCCAACACACTTTCCCCACCACTCGAGCTGTTGCTTCAACCTGTTAACCTGGTGTTGCAGCTCCCTCAAGTGCAGGTCCGCCTGCTGCTGATCTAGCTGCTGTTGTTGCTCCCTCAGCTGTTGCTGCAGCTGCTGTTGTTGCCCTGTTAATTGCTGCTCCCACTGTCGCACTGCTGCCTGCTGCTTCACCACCAACACAGCAAGTTGCTGCTCCTTGCGTTGAAGCTCACTCCGCTGGAGGTCCTGGAGTTGTTGCTGCAGTTGTTGCAAGCGCTCCTTGTCAGCAAGCTGCTGCTCCCTGTGCTTCAGGTCTGTTTGCAGCGCCTCAGCCTCATAAGCACCAGCATCAGCCTGGGTCTCAGCCTGGGCCTCAGCCTCGGCCTGGGCCTGGGCCTCGGCCTCGGCCTGGGCCTCAGCCTCGGCCTCAGCCTCAGCCTGGGCCTCAGCCTCAGCCTGTGACTGGGCTTCAGCTTCAGCGGCAACAGCCTGGGCCTTGGCTTCTGCCTCAGCAGCCCTGCGCTGTGCCATAACCTCACTCGCTTTCAGAGCATTGGCACACTTAGCCTTCACTCCCCTCTTCTTGTCAACCATGGCCTTCACAGGCCTGCACACCGGCAAACACAGTTATCAGCTCAGTTCCTGCATATTTTTGAATGATTCTTGCTGCTCGTGGTTGCTCGAGAGCCACAGGCATCAATGTATGGATAATCTTGTGCGAGACTGCGATTCTGCAAATTGCACCTGGCAGCAATCCGCCGTCGCGGTCACGCCTCCATCTTGGGAGAGGGTCTTGATGCGTGCTAGGACGCAGCAGCACTGTTGCGTGCTGACCTGAAAAGTTGCGATGTCCAGTCAGGATGCGAAATTCAGCCGCGCTGAGTCCAGGCTGCCTATAGCAGTCGCAAATATTACCTGCGAGGCTCCAGAACACGTCGCATGTTGGGGGCCAGCCACCCGGCAAACCGCTAGGGCTGGCTGCACTCTAGTCAGGCCATCGCCAGCTCATCGCACAATCGGCGACCTCATCCGTGCAGAAATGAGTTAGATGATATCTCTTGAGCCATGGGGGTGCAGCCAATGGCGGGGGTGACCTTCTGCAAGTTCTTTGCCAACCCCAACTACAAGACATGCTACAACCAGCTGCAGCGGCGCCTTGTTCGGCACCGCCACTCAGGCGTTCCCAACTACCTGAAAACCACCCCCCTGTGATAGGAAGCCCGTATCTCCGCAGCCACTCAGTCCAAAATATATGTAAACAGTGCTTTAAACAGAGGAGACTCAAAGCTACGAGATGGCAGACGCAGCAAAAACTAGCTCGCTCTCAGCGGTGCTCAGTGCCTGCCCAAAGATCGACATTTGAATTCGTGCGATTTTGCCTCATGCGAGGCGCGCCACACTAGCACGCTTCGCCACACCGTTGTTGCTGGCACCTGCAACGCGCAGCAGCAGTCGGAACATGATTTGCTGTTGGCATGTGGACGCGACGACGGCAGTCGTGACGACTGGATACCACTAGCATTTGGAGCTGCTGCTGGCGCAAGTGCATTACCGGCTGTTCTACTACGCTTAACAAGGTGCTAGGTGCAGTACGTGGTGTTGTCTCACCTTGCTTTGCTGCCCTCGACTTGTTAGCTGCAGGTGCCTCACGCTTACGTGACGTGCTTGCCGCTGCCAGCTGTTGCTGCTGCTGAGGGGGTGCACCAGCAGGCACAGCCAGCTCAGGGATGGTGCCTGCAGGTGTCAGCTGATGCTGAGGGGGCGCAGCTGCGGCGAGCTTCCCGTGGCTGCGGGGCGAGCTGCGGCGAGCACACGTGGCTCTGTAGCTTGGGTACCCTCCAGCTCGTGTGTACCTCCTGCTTGTGAAACTGGAGGTATGACTGAAGCTGCTTTCCTGTCATCTTCATTGCCTCCTCGACAGTTGTGTGGCCATAATCACGCCCCCCAAAGGCAAGGGTATGGGCCGCTGCAAGCCGCTCTTGGCACGCATGGTCACCCACATTAATCACAACCCTCCCCACCTTGTGCGCTGCATCTGTGATCTGGCGATCTGTCTTTGCTGACCGCTGTGCTGCAGCTGCGGCATCCTCCTTCCCCCATATGCTGCCTCAGCTGCTGCTGCTGCGGCCCCATCTGTTGCCCCAGCCCCAGCTGCAGCCCCAGCCCCAGCCCCAGCCCTAGCCCCAGCCCCACCACAGGGACTCTGCTCCCAGCCTTCTGGCAGGTGCTGCGGGGTGACTGCTGCTGTCACTCGCAATACGAGCACCTTGCCATGGCGATCGCATGTGCACCCATCAAATTGCAGGTGTATTGCCTTTGTGCGCAATAGTTGCTCTGAAAGCAGGTAGCAGAGCAAAGACATGCGGTTATTCCCAGCCTCAGGCCCCCCTCAGGCCCCCTCCAGCCCCCCCCTCCCACCCCCTACCACTCCCTTCCAACCCCTTCCACCCCCTTCCACTCTCTCCCAGCCCCTTCCCACCCACGCCACCCTGCCTTCCCCTTTGCATCTTACCAAGGGTCGGCGCCACCCCATGCTCATGCCAGCCTTTGAGGACCCCAGCAACCAGGCGTTGCTGGCCAAGCTGCAGGAGCTGGGTAACATCCACCTGGCGGGTGACGCCAACACCATTGGAGCGCACTCCATGCAGCTGGCGGTGGCCATGCAGCAGCATTACTCCAACCCAGGCAAGTGACCTGACCTGACCTGACCTGACCTGACCTGACCTGACCTGACCTGACCTGACCTGACCTGACCTGACCTGACCTGACCTGACCTGACCTGACCTGACCTGACCTGACCTGACCTGACCTGACCTGACCTGACCTGACCTGACCTGACCTGACCTGACCTGACCTGACCTGACCTGACCTGACCTGACCTGACCTGACCTGACCTGACCTGACCTGACCTGACCTGACCTGACCTGACCTGACCTGACCTGACCTGACCTGACCTGACCTGACCTGACCTGACCTGACCTGACCTGACCTGACCTGACCTGACCTGACCTGACCTGACCTGACCTGACCTGACCTGACCTGACCTGACCTGACCTGACCTGACCTGACCTGACCTGACCTGACCTGACCTGACCTGACCTGACCTGACCTGACCTGACCTGACCTGACCTGACCTGACCTGACCTGACCTGACCTGACCTGACCTGACCTGACCTGACCTGACCTGACCTGACCTGACCTGACCTGACCTGACCTGACCTGACCTGACCTGACCTGACCTGACCTGACCTGACCTGACCTGACCTGACCTGACCTGACCTGACCTGACCTGACCTGACCTGACCTGACCTGACCTGACCTGACCTGACCTGACCTGACCTGACCTGACCTGACCTGACCTGACCTGACCTGACCTGACCTGACCTGACCTGACCTGACCTGACCTGACCTGACCTGACCTGACCTGACCTGACCTGACCTGACCTGACCTGACCTGACCTGACCTGACCTGACCTGACCTGACCTGACCTGACCTGACCTGACCTGACCTGACCTGACCTGACCTGACCTGACCTGACCTGACCTGACCTGACCTGACCTGACCTGACCTGACCTGACCTGACCTGACCTGACCTGACCTGACCTGACCTGACCTGACCTGACCTGACCTGACCTGACCTGACCTGACCTGACCTGACCTGACCTGACCTGACCTGACCTGACCTGACCTGACCTGACCTGACCTGACCTGACCTGACCTGACCTGACCTGACCTGACCTGACCTGACCTGACCTGACCTGACCTGACCTGACCTGACCTGACCTGACCTGACCTGACCTGACCTGACCTGACCTGACCTGACCTGACCTGACCTGACCTGACCTGACCTGACCTGACCTGACCTGACCTGACCTGACCTGACCTGACCTGACCTGACCTGACCTGACCTGACCTGACCTGACCTGACCTGACCTGACCTGACCTGACCTGACCTGACCTGACCTGACCTGACCTGACCTGACCTGACCTGACCTGACCTGACCTGACCTGACCTGACCTGACCTGACCTGACCTGACCTGACCTGACCTGACCTGACCTGACCTGACCTGACCTGACCTGACCTGACCTGACCTGACCTGACCTGACCTGACCTGACCTGACCTGACCTGACCTGACCTGCAGAGCGCATAGTCAAGCTGTACGCCAAGGCTGCCAGGGCCCAGCTAGGCTGGAGCGGTGAGGAGGCGCAGCTGTTCATCAAGATGGCGTGCGGGTATGGCATCAACACCAAGAGCTCGGAGCTGAAGGCCGCCACACTGGACAAGGGCCATGTGGCGGACCTGATAGAGGAGGCCTGCCAGCCAAGGGCAAGGAGTACCCTGGCCTGGGCTACAAGCGGCTGCGAGACAAGCCCCCCAAGGAGCAGCAGCAGCAGCCTGCTGAGGCACAGTAATGTGTGACCCCCTTTGTTGAGCTGTCATCAGCTTACAATTAGTGCATGTTTTGTCATGCCAATTCTACATCATAGCCCTCGGGTCAGGCAATGGTGTAGGTGGTAGGCGGGCTCGTGTGCCATGTGCACTGAGTTCACCTTGAGCCCGGACATGGTCCTAGGCACCAAGGCTATGGAAGTGAAGTGGCTCGAGAGGTGGGGGAGGCGTTGGGTTGGGTTTGAGGGAGACCCTAGATTGCCTGAGACGGTACATCGGGAGAGATGTTCGTATGCTGCATGGTTCAAGCATGGGGACGGCATTGGCATCAATCACATGGCACCACACCTGCTTAACAGACAACTATCTACAGAAGTTCGCACGAGCTTGACTAGGTTCAGGTTAGGCAACAGTGGTCTGGGGGTGGAGAAGGCTCGGTTTGAGGGGGTAACTTTCATTGATCGCACATGCACCAGATGCACAGAGGGGGTAGTGGATGACGCCATGCATTTCATCTTTGAGTGCACTGCCACGAGTTCCATCAGGGAGCAGCCGGAGTTTGCCATGACTTTACAGAACAATAATGAGAATTTGCATGACTTCATGTTGAGCCCATGTGCACCTTTGTTTGTGCACCTTGCTTTGAAGTGCGTTACAGAAAGTCCCGAACCCCTAGAGGGGGAGGGCGGCCTAGCAGCCTAACGGCTGACGGCTTAAGCGGTGTAAGCCACATCATCACTGGGTTTACTCCACACAGCCCAATAACACTGTTTGAGTCGGGTCACTATTGCCCACTGGTATAATCCCGCTAGTGGCTGATAGTGGGTACTTCTGATCCGGCTCAAATGGAGGCCCTAGTGAGGGACAAAGGGGCTGAAATAGACACAGGGTGCTTGTTTGTGCATGTTGAGCTTGCTCACGTGGCAGGTTGGCTGTCTGCTGCTTCACAGTGGGTAGCTTCAGTCTGTTCATCGGTGGTCAAGGACAAAGACCCACCTGCTGCTGACGTGGCGGAAAGGACCACAGGTGTTCTACCGCCAAATGTGTATCTTTCAACCTGTAGCACCCCACCCCACCCCACCCGGAAAGGTGTATCTTACAACCTGTAGCACCCCACCCCACCCCACCCCACCCCACCCCACCCCACCCCACCCCACCCCACCCCACCCCACCCCACCCCACCCACCCCACCCCACCCCACCCCACCCCACCCCACCCCACCCCACCCCACCCCACCCCACCCCACCCCACCCCACCCCACCCCACCCCACCCCACCCCACCCCACCCCACCCCACCCCACCCCACCCCACCCCACCCCACCCCACCCCACCCCACCCCACCCCACCCCACCCCACCCCACCCCACCCCACCCCACCCCACCCCACCCCACCCCACCCCACCCCACCCCACCCCACCCCACCCCACCCCACCCCACCCCACCCCACCCCACCCCACCCCACCCCACCCCACCCCACCCCACCCCACCCCACCCCACCCCACCCCACCCCACCCCACCCCACCCCACCCCACCCCACCCCACCCCACCCCACCCCACCCCACCCCACCCCACCCCACCCCACCCCACCCCACCCCACCCCACCCCACCCCACCCCACCCCACCCCACCCCACCCCACCCCACCCCACCCCACCCCACCCCACCCCACCCCACCCCACCCCACCCCACCCCACCCCACCCCACCCCACCCCACCCCACCCCACCCCACCCCACCCCACCCCACCCCACCCCACCCCACCCCACCCCACCCCACCCCACCCCACCCCACCCCACCCCACCCCACCCCACCCCACCCCACCCCACCCCACCCCACCCCACCCCACCCCACCCCACCCCACCCCACCCCACCCCACCCCACCCCACCCCACCCCACCCCACCCCACCCCACCCCACCCCACCCCACCCCACCCCACCCCACCCCACCCCACCCCACCCCACCCCACCCCACCCCACCCCACCCCACCCCACCCCACCCCACCCCACCCCACCCCACCCCACCCCACCCCACCCCACCCCACCCCACCCCACCCCACCCCACCCCACCCCACCCCACCCCACCCCACCCCACCCCACCCCACCCCACCCCACCCCACCCCACCCCACCCCACCCCACCCCACCCCACCCCACCCCACCCCACCCCACCCCACCCCACCCCACCCCACCCCACCCCACCCCACCCCACCCCACCCCACCCCACCCCACCCCACCCCACCCCACCCCACCCCACCCCACCCCACCCCACCCCACCGTCAAACATTTACGGCTGTACAATTGTGATGGCTGATGCTAGCGAGCTTAGCACCTGTTTGAAGCCATATAACTGCAGCGTATGGTTTTGCACAAGGGACAGGATTTGGCAGCACCGGGTAAAACACCAACGGCCGCAACTAGCGTTGTACTGCAAATAGAACCTCGCCACCCGCAACTAGTACCTATATCTACCATGGCCTTGGCAACCCTGACACCGCAGCCGGCTGCTGCCGCCTTGCACTAGACACACACATGTCGCATGTTCTAAAAGCGATTGTACAGAACATGCCGGGCAACAAGGAGGCGGCTCCAGCCAGGCCACCCCTCCACACAACACGTCACGCAGCTGCTGCCCTGCAGCGTCCTCCCTAGCTCCACAGCAACATTGTAGCTGTCCTCCATCCTTAGTCAGCATTGCAGCACTGGGCTCATTCCGCTTTGCGCACCTGCAAACCGACCACATGCTGATTGGGTCAGGCCATGTGCCATAGTGCCATGCTTTACAGTTTCTTCACCTGAACGATGAAGGAGGCTTGCCAACATTATATACTAATGCCACTTGCAGCGTATTGTTTGCCCCCTTCCCTCCCCACTCCCCTGCCCTCCCTCCCCTGCCCTCCCTCCCCTGCCCACCCTCCCTCCTCTGCACATCCTCCCTCCCCTGCCCACCCTCCCTCCCCTGGCCCCTCTACTGTAAGCAGCAGTCAGTAGAGGTGCTATTGGTATGCTGCCCTTTGCCCCTGAACACCTGTATCCTCTGTGCCGAATGCCTCACACCCCTCTCCCTACAAGCTTCACAGCCCTCTCACCCCGGCAGCCCGCCCAGGCCCCTTGCTGCCCTGCTGCCTGCCCACCTCAAAGGCCCAGTTGTGGCCCCAATGAGGCGCCCCACTCGTCAAGCCCGGCACACACAGGTGGATGTACAGCTCAGCCAGGGCCTCAAGATTGCGTGCAAACCTGTGGCCAAAGAGCAGCTAGGGGAGGCTCCAGTGGCAGCGGGGCAGCGGGGCAGCGGGGCAGCAGGGTAGCAGGGCAGCGGGGCAGCGGGGCTGAGGTCAGGCAGGCTGGGGGTGGCCCTTACCTGATGGGCCCTACCCACACGGGCTTGAACCCAGCAGCTGCAATCACCTGCAGTGCCAGTGCACGTCCCCACCAGTGAAGCCTCGCCAGCAACAACAGCAGGGGCAGCAGCAGCAGCAGCAGCAGCAGCAGCAGGGAACCTAGTAAGTGCCACACGGACACATTACCTCAGACCCTGGTGCCGAGGTGATGGAGGGGGAGGTAGTGATTGTGGCAGATCAGATCAGGGCCAGGGCCCGGGCAGGCTGGGAGTGCAGCGGGTGGCTCCAGCCAGTGCGCACCTGCTCAGCAATGTCCTGACCCTCTGGACCTCCAGCAAACATCATGCTGTGCTGCTTGCCGTCAACAAGCGAGCCGTCAGGGTGCTGCAGGCAGGTGCAGGCGGGCGGCGGCAGGTGCCCCTGCTGCTGCTTCATGTGTATTGATTGGTTGGTCTTGGCAACATTGGAAACACTCCCCCTGCCCACTCCCACCCTCGTCCCGCCCTCACCTCCCTTTTGCACAAAACAACCATGATGTGGTTGCTGACTGACGGTGGTCACATTGACACAGGAACCCTGGCATGCTCTCCCTCACCTCCATCTGCTTCGTGGCAATGGTGTTGAAGGCCTTGAACACCTGGCTGTTGGGCAGCAGGGCAGCCAGCTGCTCCCCACCTGAGCCAAGAAAATGACACAGGAAGCCTATCAAGCCTATGTCAGGCCCCCTCCCCCTCCCCCTCCACCCTCTCCCCCCTTGTCCTTCACCCCTCACCCCTGCCCATCGCCCACCCCCCCTTTGCATCTTCCCCCCTCGCCCCTCCCTTGGTCACCAACGTTTTTACACAAGCCAGCTGACACACATCAAGCGCTGGTCAGGGCTCCCCAGCAGTGATCCTACCCCTGCCATCAGCGCTTGCATGCAGCTCCGCTCACACTAGGCGCCCCTGACCAGCGCACTTCCAGGCCAGGGTATGCGCTCAGGGGGTTCATGGCATCCAGCACCACCTTGCCCGCAACCCCAGGCCCCAGCCCTGCCACTGTCTGCCCCAGGCCGGCCGGGTCATGTGCGCATGCACCGCGCGAGGGACCAATATACCTTTTAAAAAACAGCAGCAGCAGCAGCAGCGGTGGCGGCGGCGGCGGCGGCAGCAGCAGCAGCAAGGGCAGCAGCGACAGCAGCAGCAGCAGCAGCAGCGGCAGCGGCGGCAAGGGCAGCAGCTGTGGCAAGGGCAGCAGGGGCAGCAGCAAGATTGGGAGCAGCTGGAGCTAAGGGGCCAGCCGCAGATCCCTGGTGTGCTGGTGTGGGTTAGAGGGCAGTAGCCCACCCACCAGGCAGAGCCAGCAGCACCACAGCAGACTCGGAGATAGCCTCTGGCACTGTAGCCACTTTTATACCCTCGGCCACCTTGGCTCGGGCAGCTGCGGGGTCGCGAGAGCCTGGTGGCAGAAGCGACACCACATGCAATCGATAGGTGCCGCGGCCACCACAGCCAGCTCTTTCGCTGGGATTCGTGTCGCGGCTTGCATCTCATACGGACATTTGGGGCTGACATCTGGATCCGCCGGTTGGTCAAGTGTTGACCGGTGTCGAGTCGAACACAGGATCACTATGCCAGAACTTTGGCCTTGATAGCAGCGGCGCGCGTTGTGTAACGGATGAAGGGGGGGGGGGGAGTGTCTCTCTCGTGTAAACATTGAATATACCCCGTATAAGCAATGAATTTATGGAAATGCGCACGATGGTCGACGCCCTTTTATGCCTGCATAGAGTCCTAAAGTGCTTCACCACAAATGTGATATTCGTTGGGTGTGCAAGACCAATATGACGACGCGGAAGTGTTGTAGCTGCTGCGGATCACAACCAAAGCAGTCAAAATGTTATAGATTCTTACCAAATACGACTTTGACGCCGCGCTTCGCCAGGTTGCTTTGCCCACCCCGCCAGTGCCGATTATTGCGACCGAGAGTGGCATACTGACAAGTGCGTCGGTGAGGGCTGTAGGGATTAGAACGTCGTCGTCGGGATTAGAACGTCGGCGTCGTCGAGGAATGCGCTGACGATCTCGCATGCAACCAAATGTTTCTCACTCATTCCAAGGACAACCTTCACGTCGTCCATCCTAGGTAAGAGGTCGGGCCCTAAACTTCTCTACCGCAGGTGAATGACTGATGATATGATGTCCATCACCTAGGTTTGCCTCTAGCAGTGCTCTAGGCTAGAGCAGCAGCAGCAGCCTGCTGTGGCACAGTAATGTGTGCCTTGCTTTGAGCTGTCATCAGCTTACAATTAGTGCATGCAGGTCATGCTCACTCTACATCATAGCCCTCGGGTCAGGCAATAGTGTAGGTGGTAGGCGGGCTCATGTGCCATGTGCACTGGGTTTACTCCGCACAGCCCAATAACACCGTTTGAGTCGGATCTAGTTAGTGGCTGCTAGTGGCTGCTAGTGGCTAGTGGCTGCTAGTGGCTGCTTCTGATCCGGCTCAAATGGAGGCCCTAGTGAGGGACAAAGGGGCTGTCAGGAAGTTAGGGTCAGTCTCAGCCCAGAAGCACAGAAGGATGTCGCAGCTGTTTGAGTCGGGTCACTATTGCCCACTAGTATTATCCCGCTAGTGGCTGCTAGTGGGTACTACAGATCCGGCTCAAATGGAGGCCCTAGTGAGGGACGAAGGGGCTGGAGCCTCTTGCCCTATCCATGCTCTCGCTCACACACATAAACTAGGTAAGGGGTCGCTGCATTGGTTTTCGAGTTCATGGGCTGCAGCACGCGCTATTGCTGACGTCAGTGCCGCCCCTGCCGCTGCCACTGCCGACTGATTACAACGACGCGGCCGCAAAGGCACTAGGCACGGGTTCAACATGAAAGCATCAGTTTAAACACGGGTCCAGCGTTCGTTGCATGCTCCCCTCCTGCAATGCCTACTCGTCGCCTCGACCCCTTAAGAGAGGTGTGATATCCCATGTCAATGATGCCACTGGTAGACCAGCGGCTACTTACTCACAACATGTCAGTATATGGCACCTGCCGACACATTCAGTACTGCAAACATTGCAGGTTGCGTAAATGGCCTTGCACAGCAGCAATGGGTTGGTAGCTAGCCTGTCACTGACAGGTCAGCTCTCTGTCAAGGTACACAGCAGCTGACCTGTTCATCTGGCTGCCACCGGGGCTGTTGAGGTGGTGCTAACACTGCCCGCCTTCTTCAGGCCAGCAGCCAGGCTGTCAGCCAGCTCATAGCCGTGCTCCACCACTTTGCCCAAAGCAACACCTGACCAGGCAGGCAGGAAGCACACAACAATGATCGGGCCTCGGGCGGCTGTTGGCCAACTGTCACCATTATCTCCGTCAATGGCATTACGACATGGCCACCACACACTCTCATGGCCCATGCACGCCATGCTGAACCATGCAGGTGTGCCAAGGTGTGCGCAAGTGGCCATGCATGTTGCTCAAGGTACATATACGTCCAGCCTGAGCAATCGGAATCAGGCAATACCGGCTGCAGCCTGTCAGGCAGCGCAGGCAGCGCATGACCCACCGCACACGTAGTTCCCTGCCAGCACCACGTTGTCCAAGCCAGCCTCTTGCATGCCTTGTCGGGCAGACGCAAGCTGCAGGCACGTGCAGGCGACAGCAGGGACCGCACGCACTGTCCCAATGTAGGAGCAGCAGCAGCAGCGCAAGCCTCCGTCCCTGCCCAACCGCCCAGCACCCTCCAATCACCACTAGCAACTATTGACAGCAGCCAAGGATGCCACAGTCAATCAGTGAGTGGGAGCAAGTGGCAATGAGCAAGTAGGAGGTGGGTAGCAGCGGTGTGGGCAGCGGTGTGGGTGGAGCCACGATGGCACGAGGGGGTTCACGCTCCCCATGTGTCAGCTCACCTTGTCAAGGTGGCCCAGGTTGAATTGAGGGATGGCACGCGGCCATACGCGCACGCCCACCACCTTTGGTGCGGGGGCATCAGGCTTCAATAGCATCACCCGCAGGTCTTTGTCAACCTGTGGCCACAGTGCGTAAAACACAGGGCCCGTGGGCCGGCAGGGAGGCTTATGCATCAGGTGCAGCAGGTGAGGCAAAGCAGTCACACAAGCAGGTGAAGCAGGTGCGGGGTGGAGATGCTCCCAATCACAACAGGCAAGGCAACTAGACGACCGGATCCCACCACAAGGGCATGCTGCACATGCCAACAGCATGCTCTGCGCCTCTCAACACCACTCAGCATCTCTCAGCAGCGCCCACCTGGGCCACCAGCTGCTCGTGTGTCTGGTCCACAATGCCCCTGTTGGTCACCCCTCCAATGTAGTTAAGCAGCAGGATCTCACCAGGCCCTGCCCGGCCAGGGAACAGGGAGGAGGAGTAGATGGTGCCAAGCGTTGTCACACCCTGCAGGCGCCCTCACAAAAGGCCACAAAACTGAGACTAGTGGCCAGACTTGGAGGCAGCTGTGGTGGAACGTGTAGTAGAGCATAGACTGTTAGCAGGCTGACAAGGCAAGGAGAGACACACGCAAGTAGACATGTCAGACCCAGCCCCAGGCACGGTGTTGTGTTGAGGGTGGGGAGGCACCTGGGTGCGTGGGTGCAGCTGACCGAAGCCCGGCACACTGCCATCTGCAGCTCTGCGGTCATCTCGAATTGCAGAGATGGGGTACGCCAGCGTCACAGCCCCAACCGGCGGGTAGTCAAACTTTGATAGAGCTGATGCCGCCTTAGGCTGCACAGTGAAAGGTGCACGCCACCCCATGAGACACACATGCACGGGGCATGACACTGTTGCTGCAGTGAGCATGCAGCCCACGTCTTCCTGCACTGTTGCATTGTGCAGACTGCCCAAGCGCTTTCCCAGCCCTACACAGCGTTGCCATGCCATGTATTTGTTGCAGTACTCACTGCACTCTGCTTCAAAAGGTCGGCAAGCACCCAAGCAGGAGCGGTGAGCACCACATGACGGGCACTGACATTACGGTTGCCCTCAGGGGTGGAGTACCTGTCATGCAAAGGGACGGCAGAAGCCATGGTCAAGCAATGCGAGCCTAGTGTAGCCCTCTGTGTGATGACACAACGCAATGATTACACGGTCTGCGTGGCTCACTTCAGCTTTGTGAGCCCTGTACTTGCATCCTTGCTGATGTCCACGAGCTTCCAATTGGTCCTGCAGATGGCAAAAGAGGTAGCTACACATGCCGACAAGATTCATGTACACGAACGTTACACCAGTCACTTGCAACAACTGGCTGGTGGAACACAGACCTGATAGTGTCACTGATATTGCGCTCAATGGCATCTGGAAGCATGCGCAATCCACGTCTGAAGGACCCCACGGTTTGACCCTGCACCACACAATAGTATTATAATTACTGAACACATGCCGTTGATATATGCAACCTGATCACTTATTGTGGCGGTTAATAATCAACGTTACTGAAACACCATTTTCAGCAGTTAGTCATTATGAAATATCAGTTGAGTGCACTGTTTGAACAGTGCATAAATTGAATTTCAAGATTAAGTCAGGCACACTAGTAGCCGTTTCATTTGTTTGGTGAGGTGCTCAACCTCGGCAGGAGTGCAACGCCGAGTTCAAGCTGTGCACCCGCAGAGCAAGCCCTGCATTGGGTGCACCCTCAGAAAAATAAGTTAGATAGCATTGGTCCAATGGACCAAGAGTTAGCTATCAAACTAACTAGAACAGAAACTACACTTGATCTTAGCCAAAAGGCCGAGAAAGGTATGCTTGTGAAGAGGGACCACAGGGGGTGGGGCAGGCTGAGGTCGTGATGGTTGGCAAGAAGCCGATGGTGGGTCTTGTCATCTACGGCAATTGCCAGTGCAGCCAAGGGGTGCAGCGGATGTGCCAAGCACCAGCAAGTAGCAATAAAGACGAAGACAGGCAGGTGACGCTGACCTTGGGCTTGGGTGGCAACCGCGGATCCCTGGGCGGTCCAGGATTTTTGCGATTCTGGTTGAAGAGCCTCAGCGCACCACCCACCAAGCTGCCGCCCTCCTTCTCCAACACCCAGATCTGCACACTACCAAGCCGTTCCATACCTAGTTCGCACGTGTCATGACAATAGATGCCAGGCCAGGCGACTGGCATCAACCTGATCATGAGGTGCACCTGATATCTAGCTGAAACTTGTTTGTATGCCACATCTAAAGCTGTACAACGCCACCGCCCAATTCGCTGTGTATAATCGCATAGCAAGCTGGCAGCCGTGTCTGACCTTGTAGAAGGCTGCCTTCATGGATAGCTGGGTAGGGTCGCCAGAGTACACGCCGGAGCAAAAGGGCTCAATGAGGCGGAAGTACACCTCATCCCCCAAGTTGCGTGTGATGAACTCCTTCACGCTCTCCTCCTTGTCTGCGGCACCAACACGTCACACATCACACTAGAGCTTGTAGCAGGGAGTTTCAGCCTATTTGCCGTCTTGAGCAGCAAGCAGCCATCTCATGGTGGGTACTAGGTGCCGCAGCTCATGTGCTCAGTCTAGCCCTGTACTCTCTGCCACTCCACAATCACAGAACATCATCACCTCAACCCCATGGCGCTCTTCTACCCAGAAAACTCACTGCCATGCGATTGCTCCCACTCACCAGGCATGGGCGCTTTCAGCAGGCCTATTGCACCCAGCCCAGCCCTAATCTTGCCGATGATGGTCAAGAGGTCGAAGGTTAGAGCATCAGGCCCAGACGGCACAGGCCGCAACTTGTTCTCCCAGAACACGAAGCGGGGCGCCTTGGGATCCCCAAACACTAGGTCCTTGTCCACGCCAGCATCCACCTAGCACAATAGCATGCAAGCTCAGAAGACCCGTGACTTGCAGCTTGTGTTAGCAGCTATCAAAGATGGAGAAAGGATGGGTTTCTGAATAGTGCGATGAGCAGTGGACTGCTTTGTGACAATGCACAGCATCTGGGGTGCCACACACCGCAATCTGGAGCATGGCGTCGTTGGGCTGGAAGCTATTGGGCCCCTCCTCCCACACATAGCCACCACCCTCCAGGGACGTAATGTTGCCGCCAACCCGGTCGCGAGCCTCTGTAACAAGGAAGTTACTGATGCCATGCTTGGCTGCCAGAGCCTGGCCCGCGACCAAGCCTGTGAGGCCCCCGCCCACGATTACTGCGTCGTAGACACCCTGGTTGACGCCCCCCTCCGCTGTTGCAGCCCGCGTCACAGGCGAACGCCTAGCACGCAGTCGATTGCTCTCGAAGCAGCGAAGGGTAGTGGAGGCTCCGCTGCTCCTTGCGCCGATTGTGTCAACACAATGCCGTGGGTGAAAGGGCAGCAGTGGGTTAGGCGCCAACAGGCACTTCGTCCGAGATTGTGCTTTGTTATTGACGCACGATAGCACTGTGCCATGCTGTGCAGTCAGCATGATCAATGATGGGATGCTGGCAGATGCAGTACCTAGAACTCGCTCGCTCGAGTAAAAGTGGAAATCTAGGTGTGGAACTCCATGTGGAAAACACGTGAAAACATGTGTACACTTTTGGACCGGCGCTTCACTGCTTACATGTCGCTGTTGTCCCGAAGTCATACTATGTAATGTCAGGCACTAGCCCAAGCTCTAGCAAATAAGGCCCTAATAGTACTTCAGAAAGACCAGATGCCTCGGTGTCCTTTGCCACTTAGGGCGTGTCCGCTTATGTTAGTTCCGAGCCAAAAGTGGCGTATTAGCTAGTCTTAGCGCTTCATGTGAGCTAGCGATTCATGTGAGCTTCCGGGAGCTGATAAGAGCTAAACGGGAGCTGATATGAGCTACTACGAGCTAGTATGAGCTAATTGGGCGGGGCGGGGGCGGGGGCGGGGGGCGGGGGCGGGGGCGGGGGCGGGGGCGGGGGCGGGGCCGGGGGCGGGGGCGGGGGCGGGGGCGGGGCCGGGGCCGGGGGCGGGGGGCGGGGGCGGGGGCGGGGGCGGGGGCGGGGGCGGGGCGGGGCGGGGGCGGGGGCGGGGGCGGGGGCGGGGGCGGGGGCGGGGGCGGGGGCGGGGGCGGGGGCGGGGGCGGGGGCGGGGGCGGGGGCGGGGGCGGGGGCGGGGGCGGGGGCGGGGGCGGGGGCGGGGGCGGGGGCGGGGGCGGGGGCGGGGGCGGGGGCGGGGGCGGGGGCGGGGGCGGGGGCGGGGGCGGGGGCGGGGGCGGGGGCGGGGGCGGGGGCGGGGGCGGGGGCGGGGGCGGGGGGCGGGGGCGGGGGCGGGGGCGGGGGCGGGGGCGGGGGCGGGGGCGGGGGCGGGGGCGGGGGCGGGGGCGGGGGCGGGGGCGGGGGCGGGGGCGGGGGCGGGGCGGGGGCGGGGGCGGGGGCGGGGGCGGGGGCGGGGGCGGGGGCGGGGGCGGGGGCGGGGGCGGGGGCGGGGGCGGGGGCGGGGGCGGGGGCGGGGGCGGGGGCGGGGGCGGGGGCGGGGGCGGGGGCGGGGGCGGGGGCGGGGGCGGGGGCGGGGGGCGGGGGCGGGGGCGGGGGCGGGGGCGGGGGCGGGGGCGGGGGCGGGGGCGGGGGCGGGGGCGGGGGCGGGGGCGGGGGCGGGGGCGGGGGCGGGGGCGGGGGCGGGGGCGGGGGCGGGGGCGGGGGCGGGGGCGGGGGCGGGGGCGGGGCGGGGGCGGGGGCGGGGGCGGGGGCGGGGGCGGGGGCGGGGGCGGGGCCGGGGCCGGGGCCGGGGGCGGGGGCGGGGGCGGGGCGGGGGCGGGGGCGGGGGCGCGGGGCGGGGGCGGGGGCGGGGGCGGGGGCGGGGGCGGGGGCGGGGGCGGGGGCGGGGGCGGGGGCGGGGGCGGGGGCGGGGGCGGGGGCGGGGGCGGGGGCGGGGGCGGGGGGCGGGGGCGGGGGCGGGGGCGGGGGCGGGGGCGGGGGCGGGGGCGGGGGCGGGGGCGGGGGCGGGGGCGGGGGCGGGGGCGGGGGCGGGGGCGGGGGCGGGGGCGGGGGCGGGGGCGGGGGCGGGGGCGGGGGCGGGGGCGGGGGCGGGGGGGGCAGGCAGGCTGGCCTGACCTGGCCTGACCTGACCTGACCTGACCTGACCTGACCTGACCTGACCTGACCTGACCTGACCTGACCTGACCTGACCTGACCTGACCTGACCTGACCTGACCTGACCTGACCTGACCTGACCTGACCTGACCTGACCTGACCTGACCTGACCTGACCTGACCTGACCTGACCTGACCTGACCTGACCTGACCTGACCTGACCTGACCTGACCTGACCTGACCTGACCTGACCTGACCTGACCTGACCTGACCTGACCTGACCTGACCTGACCTGACCTGACCTGACCTGACCTGACCTGACCTGACCTGACCTGACCTGACCTGACCTGACCTGACCTGACCTGACCTGACCTGACCTGACCTGACCTGACCTGACCTGACCTGACCTGACCTGACCTGACCTGACCTGACCTGACCTGACCTGACCTGACCTGACCTGACCTGACCTGACCTGACCTGACCTGACCTGACCTGACCTGACCTGACCTGACCTGACCTGACCTGACCTGACCTGACCTGACCTGACCTGACCTGACCTGACCTGACCTGACCTGACCTGACCTGACCTGACCTGACCTGACCTGACCTGACCTGACCTGACCTGACCTGACCTGACCTGACCTGACCTGACCTGACCTGACCTGACCTGACCTGACCTGACCTGACCTGACCTGACCTGACCTGACCTGACCTGACCTGACCTGACCTGACCTGACCTGACCTGACCTGACCTGACCTGACCTGACCTGACCTGACCTGACCTGACCTGACCTGACCTGACCTGACCTGACCTGACCTGACCTGACCTGACCTGACCTGACCTGACCTGACCTGACCTGACCTGACCTGACCTGACCTGACCTGACCTGACCTGACCTGACCTGACCTGACCTGACCTGACCTGACCTGACCTGACCTGACCTGACCTGACCTGACCTGACCTGACCTGACCTGACCTGACCTGACCTGACCTGACCTGACCTGACCTGACCTGACCTGACCTGACCTGACCTGACCTGACCTGACCTGACCTGACCTGACCTGACCTGACCTGACCTGACCTGACCTGACCTGACCTGACCTGACCTGACCTGACCTGACCTGACCTGACCTGACCTGACCTGACCTGACCTGACCTGACCTGACCTGACCTGACCTGACCTGACCTGACCTGACCTGACCTGACCTGACCTGACCTGACCTGACCTGACCTGACCTGACCTGACCTGACCTGACCTGACCTGACCTGACCTGACCTGACCTGACCTGACCTGACCTGACCTGACCTGACCTGACCTGACCTGACCTGACCTGACCTGACCTGACCTGACCTGACCTGACCTGACCTGACCTGACCTGACCTGACCTGACCTGACCTGACCTGACCTGACCTGACCTGACCTGACCTGACCTGACCTGACCTGACCTGACCTGACCTGACCTGACCTGACCTGACCTGACCTGACCTGACCTGACCTGACCTGACCTGACCTGACCTGACCTGACCTGACCTGACCTGACCTGACCTGACCTGACCTGACCTGACCTGACCTGACCTGACCTGACCTGACCTGACCTGACCTGACCTGACCTGACCTGACCTGACCTGACCATAGTCAAGCTGTACGCCAAGGCTGCCAGGGCCCAGCTAGGCTGGAGCGGTGAGGAAGCGCAGCTGTTCATCAAGATGGCGTGCGGGTATGGCATCAACGCCAAGAGCTCGGAGCTGAAGGCCGCCACACTGGACAAGGGCCATGTGGCGGACCTGATAGAGGAGGCCAACAAGCACCGTCGCCTACTGGGCATGAAGAAGCAAGGCTCCCTGCAGGACACCCTGCCCCTGCCCTGCCGCATGCGCCATGCAGTGCATGTGTGCCGGTGGCTAGAGCGGTGGCAGCAGGCCCACACCCTACCCGCACCAGGGCAGCCAAAGCGCGGCAAGAGGCGTGGGGTTGGTCCCCGGACCCTGACCTGTCCACCCCCCTTCACCCTTACCCCCATGGCCAGGGTGGGGGTGCATTTCATCAAGGTGGACAGCAGGGTGCTGCATGGGGTGTGCAGGCAGCTGGGCCTGACCAAGGAAACCCGGGCAGCATTCACCTCAGAGCCAGCACTGAGCCATCACTGGGCCAGGTGGTTCAACACCAACAAGCTTCGCCACAATGGGTTTGCTTTCGACAGGTTGGTGGACACAGATGGTGTCAGCGTGTGCGTGCACTACACGCGCCCCCTTCCCCCTCCTCCAGCCCCACCTCCAGCTGCCAGCAGCAGCAGCACCAGCAGCCGCCCAAGTGCAGCAGCAGCAGGCCAGCGGCAGGGCAGGGTGGTGCTTGTGGATGAGCACCGCACCAGCCGGGTCAGCTCAGCAGTGAATGGCAAGCAGCCCTGTGAGGTGGAGCTGAACACACTCAGTGCCACAAGACCTGCAGGCTGGAAGCCCCCAGCAGGGCAGGTGGAACCCCGCCTGGTGCGCCCAGCCTGAAGCCAGGAGCGTGGCCAGCCAGTGCCGGGCCTGATGTGGTGCCCTGTAGTGGCCCCCCGCAAGCCCCCGCAGGCCCCACGCAGCAGCCAGGCAGCCACACAGCCAGCAGCCTCAGAGCCGGGGCCCAGCACTCCCCCTCCAGCCAAGCGCAGCAAGCCGGCAGCTGAGCCCACCAAGGGCAAGGGCAAGGGCAAGGCTGCCAAAGCCAAGCCAGCACCACAGCCAGGCAGGTGGCTGGACAAGGACTGCAATGCAGCATTGAACATGCAGCGCATTGGGGAGAGCAGGTGGCGCCCATTGGAGCTGTGCTACTGGCCAGAGCAGGGAGCTCTGCCAGCCAAGGGCAAGGAGTACCCTGGCCTGGGCTACAAGCGGCTGCGAGACAAGCCCCCCAAGGCCCAGGAGCAGTAGCAGCAGCTTGCTGAGGCACAGTAATGTGTGCCCCCTATGTTCAGCTGTCATCAGCTTATGATTAGTGCATGTTTTGTCATGCCAACTCTACATCATAGCCCTCGGGTCAGGCAATAGTGTAGGTGGCAGGCAGGCTCATGTGCCATGTGCACTGGGTTTACTCCACACAGCCCAATAACACTGTTTGAGTCGGGTCTAGTTAGTGGCTGCTAGTGGCTGCTAGTACTTCTGATCCGGCTCAATTGAAGGCCCTAGTGAGGGACAAAGGGCTGTCAGGAAGTTAGGGTCAGTCTCAGCCCAGAAGCACAGAAGAATGTCGCAGTCTGAGCCCATCCACCAAGCCGCAAGCCAGATTAGACCTCACTTTCGCCCCACTTTCCCTTGGAGTGAGATTGCCCACAGTCGAACATGTTGTGCCATGGTAAATGAGTTATGCTTTTCTGAACGCAGCCACCACCTGTTAAAGATCTTACACTAGCATGAGGAGATACAGATCTAGACCAGCATTGCATGCCACACAAGCAGAGCTCCGAGCCAGTGAACAGGTGCCACCACTGCTGTGTTACATGGTTCATTGTCATGCCAGAGCTTGTTGACGTATGCCCTTGTATCCGACCCAGCTTACGTGTCTCCGTTCCCAACCAGATGCATTGCCTACACTACTCTCACGAAACGTGAGTCATAGCCACTCAAGTTGTCTTCCTAGGTGCATGCGCATGTATTGTTCACGAATTGACATCAACGTAAACCAAGTCAATGTAATGGTGTGACACGCATTCAACATGCAGGCTCGCTCCCAGGCCAGGGGTGAACAATCCGGGGGTTCGCGAACTTCCATCCCCCTGTACTGCCCTCACTGTTGAGCGATGCTTGCATAATGCACATGATGTGCAACTGTGTCCAATCCAGGCCATCCAACACACACCCTTACCTCCCCTCTAACCCCCAAGTAGGATCCTGTTGGTGACATGCATGGAGGTCATGTGTTTCATTGCTCCTCTAATGCAGGTGGAAGGGAAGGGGGCAAGGCAGCTAAGAGTTTTCTAGCAAGGGAGGGTCAACTGACATGAAGTGCCTGATGGCTAACGACGATGTACTAACAACATCCTTTTGCCCCCTGTGGAGGGGCAGGCATCACACAGCCACTGCCAGTGCGCTGTGCCAATGCACCAGACTTCAGAAATTAGAGCACCGCTGCATGCCTACTGGGCCAGGCTTAGTGGTGGGAACGCCTGACCGCAGCCCAAAGGGCTACATAGGCAGCCAGCAGGAAGCCTCCGGTGATGAGGAACAGGATACCCGCATTGAAGCCCACGTTGCCCAGGTCGTCAAAGCCCAGCAACTGCAGCACACCAAGTAAACAAAGGGTCAGCATGGCGCCTTTGGTGCTGCATGACTTTGCACCCTGGTCAAGTCAAGGCTCAGAGCAGGGCAGAGATGCGTGCAGAGCCTTCCAGTGGACTGGTCACTGCATTGCAGGCACCAGCAGGCAGGCAGTGCGTGTGGCTGATAGTGGCTACTATGACTGTGGCTACTATGTGCGTGTGGCGATAGTGGCTACTATGACTCTGGCGGCTACTCTGGTGGACTCTGGTGGCCTCCGGGTGGCCTCTGGTGGGCACTATGACTGTGGCTGAGGGTTGCACACTCAGTACAGCAGGGCAACCTGGAGTCTCCGCCACACCAAGCCCTAGCACCACCCAGCCAGGTCACTCACAGTGATCACGCTCTCTCCAGTGCGCACGCCGCCTGCCCCGCAGCCCGTGTCACTGGGCTCACACAGGATCTGGAGACCGCTGAACTCGTTCTTGGCCAGGGCGATGAAGCCGTACTTCATGGGGCTGATGTAGCTGATCCAGCGGAACCACCAGCCCAAGGTAGAGCTGCAGGACCCAGGCAAGGCGGCAGACGCAGGGTTGCTGGGCTGCTGGATAGGACACGCGGGTGCCTAAAGCTCTATTCTCATGCGATGCCTATACCCAGCAGACGCTGTGCTGGAGACAGCAAGCCCCACCTGTTGACGAAGAAGCCACTGAAGATCATGAGCGGCATGAGGAACATGGGCATGACCGCCAGCGCCACGTTGATGTCCGCAAACAAGCAGCTGACGAAGATGCCGATGGCTGTGCCGCTGCAGCAGCAAAGAACACAGCACACGTGTGGTCAGGAGAGCGGCCATCAACAGCTCAGACCAATAGGGTCCTCTAGCCCTCTATTGATCTGTATAGTATGGTATTCATTACTTCAGCCCCTTCTGCAGCCTTGTGTGTTGATGTAAATGTGTGACTAGTGTGCTGGGAGTGGTGCAGGCCAGCTGAAAGTGGTGAGGCCAGCAGGGAGTGGTGCCGGCCAGCAGGACCAGGATGAGCGCAACCCTACCTGTTGTCCACCAGGACCAGGATGAGCGCAAACCACCAGAAGCGGTCCGCCGCCAGCTGGTAGCCCACCATGAAGTAGATGATCACGCTGCACATGACATATAACCATGCAAGCCAACAGCATGGCAGCAGTTCAGCAATCATAGCTATTCAAAGTGCTGATCTGGCTGCAGTGAACACAAACATTGGTGGCTGCGCATATGTAGAAGGCAGCCTTGCCACTGTTAGTTGTAGTGCCAACATGGGCTGGCATGGCTTTGCTTGGGTCAGCACGGCTTTGCATGGCACAGCTTTACATGGGTTTGCAGCCGCTCCTAGCTCACTTGGTCTCACAGGGTTGAGGCCATGACCCTAGCTGGCCCAGGCTGTAGGCCTTGTAAACATGTTCAATTCATTAGTTGACCCAAGCTTGGCGCTCTGTAACCTCTTTGCTCTGGCTTTGCTGCATTGCAGACTACCCACCTGCCCGCCACTCCAGCAGCACCCACCTTGACAAGATGGGCATCACGATGTGTGCTGGCAACTCCACCAGCCAGCGGGAGGTGAAGTAGCTGGGCAGGCCATACATGTAGGAGCCATACTCACGCTGGAAAACCACCTTCTCTCCGCCAAACACTGTCAGCACACCCATCAGGCTGCCAAACAACGCCTGCACATAAGGTACACCACGACCCAGCAAGACCCAGCATGTACTCGGCACAAGACTCAGCCAAAGGTGGTGTGAGCGGTGTCAGGGGAGACAGGCGATAGAAGCAGCACCCCTCCCCTGATAGCCCAGTTGTGCTGGCAAATTGCATGCCCCGGCATGTGCCGGCAAGTGGCAGGAGCCGGCGGCCTATTGGTCGTGCATGACTGGGTCACCAACCTGCACCACGATGAAGAACAGTGAGCCTTGTCTGTCCTGCACGCTCTTGGCATCATTGCCCAGCTGCAGGTAGATGAGGCCCACGATGAGGCTCAGGAACACGGTCTGTGCCAGTTTGCCCTGCAGAACACATCATGCCAGGCTGCATGTCAACAAAACATGGCATATGCCATATTTGGCAGGTCTTGGCAACACATCAGCCTTCAGGCTGATTGCCACCCACTGACAGAGCTGGCCCAGGTCACACCTTGAGAATGAGTTTGTTGCGCATGGCGTTGTACCCTGCGCGCTTGGCCAACAGTGCAAACTGGATCCAGAACCCAGCGGTCTGTTGAATGGCGGATTCGTGAACGCCGGTGTTGATGGTCGCCCCGGAGGTGATTGCACTGCGAACATGGCACACATTCACGCCTTGGCTTCCGTGCAGATCACTAGTGCAGCTTGGCATTAGTGCAGAGCTGAGAGCAGATAGCGAGGAAGACATGTGACAATGCCTGGGCTGTGAGCTGGAATGCAGCGTCCGAGCCACCAGCCCATGTGCCCCAAGCACCATGACTGCCAGTGCCATCTACCCAGTCTCAGCCCGCATCACCTACTATGTCATCTTCTGATTGATGGCTGAGCCGTTCCAGGCAGACAGGAGCCCCTTAATGCGCCCAGACTCTTCCTCCCGCGCCTTGGCCCGCGACTTCTCGTCCTCCTTTGAGCCAGCTATGAAGTCAAAGGTGTCCTCAGTGGCACTAGTGGCCCCTGCGAGCAGTGCAGGGCTGTCCCAGCGTCTGCTGGTGGCTGCTGCCATGGTGCAGCCCGCAGTGAGTGCATCACAATGCTGCATGCACTGAAAAGCTCGAAATTGTGAAGCATCTTGAAAACATTGGACACACTGTTGATAACATTGGGAAACATTGGAGAAGCTTCCCATGGCTACTGCACTGAGCGGCTGCACAGAGGGAGGGGCTTTCCCACTCACCCTGGTGCAGCACCTCCATGAACAAGTAGTCTGCCGGGTTGAAGTGGGTGGGGCAGTGGTAGCCCAGGGCGCCAAAGTACGGCACCATGGATTGCACCGGCCCGTGGAACAGGACCTGGCCCTCCGCCAGGATGATGGTGTCGTCAAAGATGTTGAACACCTCAGAGCTGGGCTGGTGGATGGTGCAGATGATGGTGCGGCCGTACTTGTAGGCCACACTGGACAGGATGCGCACCACCTGCAGACCCAGCCCAAACCCTGCTAGGGCTACCCCATGGACCGCATGGAAGCCTGTGTAGCAGAGGGTGGCGCTGCCGGTGCGGCTCCCTGCTGGACATCAGCAACACCGTAGGGGCCCTGCCTGGGTTCCTGGGCGTGACTGCTGCCGGTGTGACCACCTGCTAGACATCAGCAACAGCTGGGCCCTGGACCTGGTCTATCCCACCGCCGCCTGCCAGCTGTTTGGCGCCATCATCTACACCATCTTTGCTGCGAGCCAGAGGATAGCTGGTGCAAGACTTGTAGAGCGCCGCTGCAGCAGCTGACATTGCTAGGCGGCGGGGTGGGTGGCGTACCTTGTATGCAGTGAAGGAGTCCAGGCCCGAGGTGGGCTCATCCAGGAAAAGGATGCTGGGGTTGGTCACCATCTCCATGCCTAGGCTCAGCCGCCGCTTTTCGCCTACCAACACCACATGGCACCCAACAGGTCAAGCAGAGTGTGCATGTGAGCTGGTGTGGGGCTACATGGTGTAGTACGTGGCTCTGCTGGCAGTCTGCATGAGCTGGTGGCAGCGCACCTCCACTGATGCCCTTCTCCAGGGCTGAGCCCACAATGCTGTCCAGGCTCTTGCGGAGGTTCAGCAGGTGGGCGATGTCCATGGCGCGCCGCTCCTACAAGCACAGCAAGCAGGAGGCAGGTGGTGGTGTAAGTGCAGAGCCGGTGTCCACCCGGACTGCCCACCGCTGTCCTCGCGTTGACAGCTTTTAGTTCGCTGGGCTGATGAAGAAGGTGCTGCCCTTGGCTAGGTCCTGGGTCATGTAGCTGCCCCAGACTGCCTCAACTGTTCCGCCTTACCCTCAGGCTGCCCAAACCATTGGCATTTGTTCACCTCGGCTGCTGGTTGGGCACTGGGCTTACCTTCTCGGCATAAGGCATGTCATTGGGCAGCTTCAGCTGGGCCGCAAACAACAAAGCCTCCCGTACAGTCATGGTGTCAAGGATGACATCCTCCTGCATGCATGCCACATGCATGCCATGAAGAGGGTTTGAAGCCAACACATGCAAGTCTTCCATGCACCCGTCGTTCAGCTAGTTCTCTCACCACCACCACCTCCCCTCCCCTACCTTCCCCCATCAGCTGTGCTTTGACAAGTGCTTCTTGCTGAAGGTGCACGGCACTGAAGCTTGCCTGATGTACGAAGCCACTCATAGTCCGCATTTTGCCACCGTCCATCTTCTCGCCATTAACGGTGATGCTGCCCGCGACACTGCCTTTGCCACTCACGTTGCCAGCCAAGAGGTTCAGCATGCTTGTCTGCAGACACAAGGCGCATGGGAGTGTTGTGGCGGCATATGCTGGCGTGCAAACTGCAGAAATGGATGGAGCTGATGAGTGTAGGCAGTTCAGAGCACAGGCTTTCAGATACATGCCACACACCTACACACTATTTGCTTTTTACCTTGCCAGCACCAGACGCGCCCATCAGAGCTGTGAGGCGACCAGGCTCAATGAGGCCGGTCACCCCCTTGATAATGTCACGCTTTGTTAGGCTCTTGCTGCCCTTCTCTTTGACCATCACGCTGAACCACAGGTCTGAGTACACCACCTACAACACGGGGGGGGACGGTTCAGTGCACATAGCACGGAACTATATGCTTTGGTTTCCGAGGGCTAGGGGCGTAGAGGGTGCTATGGTAGCTGTCAACTTGTGTGTACAGCACAACAATTACAAGGTAGCACTTGCCTGGCATCTGGCCGAGTCCTCGAGGCTCTCTACTCGTTCTAACGCTGAGGTCGGCTGGTGCTTGTAGAGGCGCGCGCCGCTCTCGATGTCAATGGGTGTGGCCATTGCCCAAGACTCGCTAGCGGTGCGCTAGTGGTGGGCTCGTACACAAGCTGGTAACTGAGTCCGCTGCTGTGCTGATACACCCTGCTGTGAATAGAGCGCTCCGAACTAAGCGTGCGCGAACTAAGGGTGGCGAAGCCTCCGGTCTACGATGCTGGGCTCTAAGGAAGTGTTATACGACGCAGTGCGACAGGCGACTGTATATCGATGCTTTGTGCAATGTCCTCATCATCATGAATAATAAGTTCGAAGGGGGGGTGTCAACCTACCCATAACCGACTAAGCACGGTCGCACATTCACCTCCCCATGAAGTTGCTGAAAAGAGGCTGAGCGGGGCAGGAATGGGCCGGCTTGCACCATGTGCGGCCACGGCTTGCATCCGCCTGGGAGGCTGGCAGGGAGTAGCTGGGCGTAGCAATTTATTGCCTTGATACTGGCAAGGACAGGTGCGAGTCGAACAACGCAAGCCAACCCAGCACTTGCGGTAGCGATTCATGAACTAAAATACGCACGCATCCCGAAACGCACAAATATTCGTGCCCTGTCATCTGACAAAGGGGATGTGTGTGCGCTGGAGTATGCATAGGGTAGCTTAGGGCTCTAGCGACTCCTAGGGTTAGGGACACACACCGGACAAGTGTAGGGGCTCCACAGGAGGATAGGGATACAGGACGGCCTGTCATCTGTAGACCTACACTCCGGCAAATTAAGGCCTGGCTGGCTTGGAAAACCTGAGAGTTCAACTCTGAAACTTGGTATGTAGGTTGCTGTGACCTAGGGGATGACAAGACTCTCTTGGGTCAAAGTGTAATTCTCAGTCCTTGGGGAGTTGCTGGACCAGGTGTGGGGCTGTGACCCTGATTTTGGCTAAGGGAGTTGGCACCGAGTGACCAAAGTGACTTTTCATGAAATGTGAGTATGAGCGATTGTAAAGGATGGTTACAGCTGCCCAACCCAGTAGGTGGCATGCCAAAAGTCCCAGCCAGTGATGAGCTATGGCCCCTTGTAGGTGACCCTGCGGAGGGTCAAGTACCCCTCTTGGCCGAAGTGGAGGTGACTTGACCCTCCGCAGGGTCAAGCGTGACCCTCCGCAGGGTTTTGTGGCCCTCCGCAGGGTCAGACGTGACCCTCCGCAGGGTTTTGTGACCCTCCGCAGGGTCAAGTACTCCTCTTGCCCCAAGGGCGGGTGACCTGACCCTGCGGAGGGTCAGACGTGACCCTCCGCAGGTTTTTGTGACCCTCCGCAGGGTCACCGTTGCCTCACTTTCCTAGGCATTCCTGACCCTCCGCAGGGTCAACTGTGGCTCACGACCTAGGCAATCCTGACCCTGCGGAGGGTCACCTGTGGCTCACGATTTCAGGTCTGAAACTAGGTATGTAGGCTGCTGTGATATTGAGGAGTACATGTCTCTCTCGGGCCGAGGTGTAAATCTCAGTCGTTGGGGAGTTGCTGGACCATCATGTTGCATATAAAACATTATGTTGCATGGAGGCTGGTATGGAGGTTTCGCAAAGGAACCGCGAAGGAAGCGAAGGAACCGCGAAGGAAATCAGGTTGCCCCGTCAAGCTGGCATTAGCAGCCAGGAGCAGCCAGGAACCAAGCTATGCAGCCAACCTTTTCCTGCAGGTAACATCGCAGCCAGGCAGCCACTCTCGCTTGACACATCGCAGCCAGGCAGCCACATTGCAGCCACGTTCTATAGCGGCCAACCTCCCAGCCAAGTTTGCAGACACGTAGCACAGTACTTCGCAGCCACCCTCGCATGCAGCTAGCGGCCCTCAGGCCTCGCAGACGTAGCAGCCAGCCTCAAGATCGCAACGCAGTACAACTCAACGCATCGCAATTTATCGCAACGCAACATTTAACGCAACGCAACACCTCGCAGTGCACTGCAATGCAACGCTTGCAATAGCACTGACTGACTTACAACATGTCACCCTCTTGCCGCAGGTCCTCCTACACATTCCTTTCCCCTCCCTCCCCCACTTTCACCCTCCCCACTTTTACCCTCCCCATTGCAGCCCGTCCCACTACAAAGGTAAGACCAAGGTACAAGCCATTGCAATGAGGATGGAGCATGTCCTGTGTTTGCTGCAGGTCTGAGGTGTGACCCTCCGCATTGCACCCTCCCCATTGCGCCCTCCCCATTGCACCCATTGCACCCTCCCCATTGCACCCTCCCCATTGCGCCCACGTACCCTCCCCATTGCAGCTCGTCCCACTACAAAGGTCCTCCCACACATCCCCTCCCTCCCCCACTTTCACCACCACGTCCCACTACAAAGGTACAAGCCAATGAGGATGGAGCATGGAGGTGAGCACGAAGCATGGAGCAAGTGGTGAGTGGCCGCCTTCCGCCCCTCAGTGGCCCTCATTACTTAGCCTACACAGCCTTGCCAGCTAGCATGTCCTGTGTTTGCTGCAGGTGTAACGGAGTTTGCTGCAGGTCTGAGGGACCTTCCCTCCCTCCCTCCCTCCCTCCCTCCCTCCCTCCCTCCCTCCCTCCCTCCCTCCCTCCCTCCCTCCCCTGCCCAGTACAACGCAACGCAACGAATGGCAGCCATGAGTGGCACCCTCCCTAAGCCCTGCCCCAAACCCCATTTCCCTCCATACACTCCTCTCTACAAGTGGTCGCCAATGCCCAGCCTAAGTGCAAGGTTGCCTCTTGTTGGCTGCAGGTCTGATGGACGAACTACTGCCCATTGCCCCCTTGCCCCTTCCCCCTTCCCTCCCCCGTCTCACCTTGCAGCCTTCCCTCCCCCGTCTCACCTTCCCTACCCCACCTTGCAGCCCTTGGCGTAGCAGCCTGGAACGGGCAACCTGGAGCGAGCAGCCTGGAGCGGGCAGCCCCCTCCCCCCCTTCAGCCCAGCCCAGCCCAGCCCAGCCCAGCCTGGAGCCCAGCCCAGCCCAGCCTGGAGCCCAGCCCAGCCCGATTAGAGGTGTTTGCCCACAGCAAGCATGGCCCAGCAGCCAGGAGTTGGGTGCTATGGGGCAGTAACCGCCAGCCCACCCCTTGTTGTTTAATGTTTGATGGTAACCCTCCTGCCTTTCGGCCCCTTCCTCCTTCCCTCTCCTGTCCCACCACCACCACCACCACCTCCCAGTCCGCCACCCCGTCTACTGCCCCCCTCCCTAAAGGCCAGCCTTGGGCGGGCAGCATGGAGCAAGTAGTAGCAGCCAGCCTACTCTAGTCATGCCATGCCCAAGGTGGTGTGGTGGTGTGTTGGTGGTGGTGTTATTGTTGGTGTGGTGTTGTTGTCACTTGTCACCTTATATGAAGGTGTTGCAAGGCGGTAGTGCATCAATGCATTTGCTTGGCATTTCTGTAGGGAGGTGCCGCGGGGTGATGGTGCATCGAGACATGTGCTAAGGAGTAGCGTAGTGAGGTGTTGCGGGGTGTTTGGATGTCGAGACATGTTTGGATGTTTGGATGTCGAGACAACGTGATGACATGTACTTTGCTGTATCTTTGCGAGTTGTTGTGAAGTGTTTGAGCGTGGAGACGTATGTTTGGTAGTGCCTAAGCGAGGTGTTGCGAGTTGTGTTAACGTTGAGACATGTGCAAGTAATGCCTAGGAAATGAGCCAGCTGTGACCCTCCGCAGGGTCAGAAATGCCTAAGAAATGAGCCAGCGGTGACCCTCCGCAGGGTCAGAAATGCCTAGGAAATGAGCCAGCGGTGACCCTCCGCAGGGTCAGAAATGCCTAGGAAATGAGCCAGCGGTGACCCTCCGCAGGGTCAAAAATGCCTAGGAAATGAGCCAGCTGTGACCCTCCGCAGGGTCAGAAATGCCTAGGAAATGAGCCAGCGGTGACCCTCCGCAGGGTCAGAAATGCCTAGGAAGCGAGCCTAGCGGTGACCCTCCGCAGGGTCAGGCCTGACCCTGCGGAGGGTCACACTGACCCTGCGGAGAATATGTGCGAACCTGCGGAGGGTCACACTAACCCTAACTGAAACCGCGATTACAGCTCAACCACTTCGAGTTAGACGGAGTTATTGACGGCGATGGGTCGCCCTTGCGATGGGCTATCCGCGGTATACCTAAGCGGAAACTGCCGTCTCGGCCTTAATTACCCGGAGTGTAGCGTGAAACCAAACTAGCGGCACGTGTTGCATTGCCCAAATCCACGGGTAGCATGGGACCTGCACTCCCGTCCTGCTCAAACCCGCCTGCCCCTCCCCTGCCTTGCCCCTCCCCTGCCTTGCCCCTCCCCTGCCCTGCCCTGCCCTTGCTCTGCCCTTGCTCTGCCCTGCCCTGCCCTGCCCTGCTTTGCTTTGTGCAGCCTGCAGTGAGCTGAGGTCAGCATGGGTGATCACAAAGCACAGCTCACGGTGTTTGGGAGAATGTGCATCAGGCCATGCACAAACTGGGCTCCTTGCATGACAATGACAGCTATCCACACATGACAAACAGTTGGCAGCCCCTTTGTCCCTCACTAGGGCCTCCATTAGTACCTACTAGCAGCCACTAGCAGCCACTAACTAGATCCGACTCAAACAGTGTTATTGGGCTGTGTGGAGTAAACCCAGTGCACATGGTACATGAGCCGCCTACCACCTACACTATTGCCTGACCCGAGGGCTATCGTGTAGAGTTGGCATGACAAAACATGCACTAATTGTAAGCTGATGACAGCTGAACATAGGGGGCACACATTACTGTGCCTCAGCAGGCTGCTGCTACTGCTCCTGGGCCTTGGGGGGCTTGTCTCGCAGCCGCTTGTAGCCCAGGCCAGGGTACTCCTTGCCCTTGGCTGGCAGAGCTCCCTGGTCTGGCCAGTAGCACAGCTCCAGCGGGCGCCACCTGCTCTCCCCAATGCGCTGCATGTTCAATGCTGCATTGCAGTCCTTGTCCAGCCACCTGCCTGGCTGTGGTGCTGGCTTGGCTTTGGCAGCCTTGCCCTTGCCCTTGCCCTTGGTGGGCTCAGCTGCCGGCTTGCTGCGCTTGGCTGGAGGGGGAGTGCTGGGCCCTGGCTCTGAGGCTGCTGGCTGTGTGGCTGCCTGGCTGCTGCGTGGGGCCTGTGGGGGCTTGCGGGGGGCCACTACAGGGCACCACATCAGGCCCCGTACTGGCTGGCCACGCTCCTGGCTCCAGGCTGGGCGCACCAGGCGGGGTTCCACCTGCCCTGCTGGGGGCTTCCAGTCTGCAGGCCTGGTGGCACTGAGTTTGTCCAGCTCCTCCTCACAGGGCTGCTTGCCATTCACTGCTGAGCTGACCCGGCTGGTGCAGTGCTCATCCACAAGCACCACCCTGCCCCGCCGCTGGCCTGCTGCTGCTGCACTTGGGCGGCTGCTGGTCTAGTCACCACAATCACTTGCCTGGGTTGGAATAATGCTGCTGCATGTGTCAGGTCAGGTCTAGATTTAGATCTAGGTCTACAAACAATTGGCAGCCCCTTTGTCCCTCACTACAAACACTTGTGTGAAGAAACAGTTGGCAGTCTGTAACACTGAGCCACACAGGACCAGTAGCTTGACTGGGACACTCCTCTCATCGCTGCCTGCAACACATCAGGAAGGGTGTATACCCTTCCTGTTGGAGGTGCAACATTGGGAAGAGCACAAGGCCTTGACAAGCCCAGGTAAGGAACCAGCTGCCCGAGGCCATGTCATGAGCACTGAGCCAACAAAGGGCCATCTGGCAGTGGGGCTCGGGTGGAAGCATCAACAGCTGCGTTTAGAGCAACTAGGCTGCATGGTGAAGGGTCACGTAGGGGTAGGGATAGCGTACTCACTTATCCTGCTACCACTAGGCCAAGTTTATCCAAGGCAGGCATCATGGGAGCGTGGCGAGCACCATGAGCATCTGGATGGCAGATGCCACCTAAGGTCTAGCAGCAGCAGCCTGTCGCACGATATTGGCCCAACTGAGCTGTTGTCGGCTTACATCAGCGCATGTATGCATGCCTAGCCTTGAAGTTCATGACCCCTAAAGGGGGAGCACAACCAAGCACCCTGACGGATGATGGCTCAAGCGGTGTACGTCAGTATCTTCTTCCATGACAGTTCTAGGCTGTAGCCCTGTCACAGGAGCAAGACATTCGTGGAAATAGAAGGCGCCCATGCCATGTGTGTGGGAGGTTTACTCAACAGAGACACAACGCCACCCCTGTTGAAGATCCTATCATTTGGTCCTCGCGTCGACAGCTTTCTGTTCGCTGGGCTGATGAAGAAGGTGCTGCCCGTGGCTAGGTCCTGGGTCATGTAGCTGCCCCAGACTGCCTCAACTGAAGTTTAAATGGAAGTACTCCAGCGCTCATTACCTTCGTGTCGTCCTTGTATGCCACAGACAGCGGTCCAAAAACCCTTTCACGAAGCCCGATGGTACATGGCAACCACAGGTTCACGTGACAGTGACAAACCCATGACAAACACCATGCAGCACATTGCAACCAGCCTTGCAAGCGTCGCTCTCAACTCTTTGCACTTAACATCAGCAGCCCTGACATCAGCATTAAAGCATCAGCAAGAAATAGGGTACACATGTAACCAGAGCACCCTGTGGCCAGGGTGCAGGGTCACTGGCTAGGCGCTGATCGCCCTGCACATGGGGCACACACATTCATGCCTGCCATGCAGATATCGGCGCAGGCAGGCGCTGTGCAGACGGTGGCCACACGACAGCATGCGCACTGTCTGGCCCTCGCCCATGGTGTCCAGGCATACACAGCACTGCTCCGCCTGCTTGTTCACCACCTGGCAAGCAGGAACACAAGCAGCAGGCACAGCAGCAGCTATAACAGCAGCGCCACATGCACAGTGCTTGAGACCAACAGCAGCAGCAGCAGCAGTAACCCACAGATGGCTACTCACTGTTGGGATGTCTGGCGCGCAAGTGGCTATGCCAGGTGTGTCATGCCCGACACAGCAGTTGGATAGCTCACATGCGTCCACAATAAGGTGTATAATGTGAATAAAATGCCATGATAATGGGAGAAAGTGGGCGAACGACTCGATCAGGCCTATTCAAGTTCGGCACCGTACTGTGTATGCCGGCTTTGAGCAAAGGTCTGTCCACTGTGCAGTGGCCTGGTGTGGGGGTGTGCAAGAAGCAGTCAAAGTAGGAGTGGGGATGAGGAGCTGCCGAAGTGGAACATGGGGTCTAAATGGGGTACTAAATGGGGTTTAGGGTGAGGCTTATGATGGCAATGTTGCCACTGAGCTACTTTGCCACTGAGCTACTTTGCCACCACGCAGCCACCCATCAACCTGACAGCCAACCCATTAGCTGTCCCCAGGATATCCCCAGGATATCCCCAGCCCAGCCCAGCCCAGCCCAGCCCAGCCCAGCCCCTGCCCTGTAGTAATAGTAGGGGAACATCTGTGCTAAAGTGGATTGGAACGCCACCCCTGTGACGGCAGCTTTCTGTTCGCTGGGCTGCCCGTGGCTAGGTCCTGGGTCATGTAGCTGCCTCACACTGCCTCAACTGAAGCTTAATTGAAAGTACTCCAGCGCTCATTACGGTTCGTGACGGGGAGGGAGGGAAGGGTGTCCAGTTCAGCCGCAGCCCCAGACTGGCTGAAGACACTAGGACGACACATCAAAGGTCTCATGTCCCTCATAACCCCACTGCCTGGGCCGCACACTCCTGGGCCTGCACAGCCTGCCAAGGCTGCCATGCCTGCCTCAGCCGGCAAGAGCAAGCCTGCATCTGCTCCCCTCCCCTCCCGACCCTGGCCTGTCTGACGTGATGCTGTGGGGTGTCCTAGTCCGCCCTGCTAGTCTGCTGCAATGATATGCCCTATGCCGCAAGGGCCAGGCAAAGTGGTAGGTAAAAGGCGCCCATGCCATGTGCACTAGAGATTTGCTCCAGGAGGGAGGGAGTACACAAAAATGGCAAAGGAGCCAGTGGCAGGCTGTGCCTGTAGCCTGGTTAGGTTAGAGGGGCAGAGGAGCAACCCCAACCCACCCTAACTCCTAACCCTGACCCGTAGCCTGGCAGCTGTGATCCAGACCTATTGAGGCATGAGGAAATGAGGAGGCAAAGCTTGCAGCTGCATCACTGGCCACCAAAGGCCAGCACCTAGCCAGACGGGTCCATAGTACCACTAGCCACCATCATCAGGGGGGGCTTACAGACAAACAAAACTCATTCAACAAGGAACAACGTGTTTGCCTTACAGCTCACACCTCTCAGGGTCCAATTTCAGGGTCCAATGTCTGACTGTTCCTCACCAACAGCGGCCTGCTACTGCTGCTGTTGCACTGCCAAGCTGCATCTGGGGTGACATGGGGTGATCCTCCACTCACGTCCTGCTCCAGCCGCCTGCACACCCATCACCCCTGCATCGCAGCCATCACTCACCGCCAAGCTCCACCGCTGCAGCCCAGCTTCTGCCCGCGCCTCCTCCTCCACTTCACACAGGGCAGGTGTCTGTGTCTTGACTGGCCCAGGCTCGACTGCTGCCAGCGCTGCAGCCCTTGGTCCTGCCCCAACCACGCCCATCCTGCTGCTGCTCCCAGGCCCCTCAGCCTGCTGCTCTGCCCCAACAGCCAAGAGGTTGAGAAGGTGCTGGCTGTACGACAGGTCAGGCATAACGAGTCGTCTGGTGACCAGGTTTGCTGGTCTGGCCCTCGGTGCGATGCCTGTGTTGGCGGGTTGAGGTTGTTGGGGTCGCTGGAGTGCTGCTGATCCTGGCCTGCCAGCCCTAGGAGCAGCAGCGCCGCCACTAATCCGTGTAGATGCCAGGAGCTCTGCCAGCAGGGCTGGTGGGACGGGCGCACCAGGATGCTGTGCCGGGTAGCGGCCGCTGGGGGGCACTGGAGCAGCACCTGGGTGCGGGCGAGCGCCGGCAGCGTTCACCTCTTGTGCTGGAGGCACCCACAGCTCAGAGGCATGGGCAAGGGCTTGGGGTGAGGAAAGAGCCCCTGCAGTTTGCATGCGCCTGAACATTCTGCCGGCGGAGCTCTTGTCTGCTTCCGCAGCTGCAGCCGCAGCTGCCTGGTTGAGGAGGCTGCTTGGCTGTGTCGGAGTATTGTGAACCCCCAGTGTGAGTGCTGGCTGGGGAGCTGCTGCTGCTTGAGATGGCCATGGGGTGGATGCTGTGGCAATGTAGACCTGTGCTGTGCCCTAGGCCCAGCTCCTGGTTGTGCTGATACACAGGTGTTGGGGCAGGAGCTGGTCCTTGGCTGAGAATCAAGGCTTGCGGTGGATGGTGAGGCTGACCAATGGGCTTGCTGTTCTGTGTACCTGTGCTGTGTCGCAGGCTCTAGCTGTGCGCCCACGCTGCCTGTTGGCCCCTTTTGAGTCTGGTGATTGTTTAGAGGCACACCAGAGTCTGGCAATTGGTCTGTGTCACATCGATGATGACGAGGGAGGGCGGCGCTATGGGGCCGGCTTGACTTCCCGCGTCCTAGATACTCTGTTTCCGTCTTGACGCTTAGACTCCGCGTGTTGGACCTGCTGTGTCCGTTGCATGAGTTCGACGCCCTAGGGTTTGGACTGTTACGACAGCTTAAGAACACACATGTGATTTTGTATGTGATAAACGCTATCGAAAACAGTGCAGTCTGACTCCAGGTGCGTCTGTGCCTGTACTTGTGCCTGTGACTTTTGTATGTTTGTATATATTATGCTACGTCACTCCTTGATTTGCGTGCTTGATCGAGAGCACAACGCTACGCTACACGCCGTTGTGTAAAGTGAGCGCCGAGACGCAAACTGAAGTCCGCGGCACCATGAACACCCTAACGCGACACACTATTGTTTTCGCGCTGGTTCTTGTTGGAGCCGCCTCGGCACAGGTGCTGCAAGCATCTGCTTACTTCAACTGTAGTGTTCGCCCCGCGTTTAGCCAAGGCTGCAGCCCTGTATCCGTGGCAGCAACCTTCTGCCAAGGTATCACCATGACGCCGTCATTGCCCGATATTGATCGCGCAGAACCCGGCGTCCAGCTGCCCGCCAGTCTCCTTCGCCCCCCTGGCCACGTTGGACTTCGGCTCGTTGGTTGCGAGCTCCTGGTTTGTACAGCGCTTGACTCCGAATGCGAATGTCCCAAGCGCGGCACTCTTCTGCATGCGCACCACAGTTCAGCCTCTGGTAGATGCCGCGTCGAGCGCGTCCACCTCACCTGACGCCAGCCGCCAGCCGCGCATCCTCCGCTTGTCCACCACCGCTGCATGTGAGTATCCCGGCAAGGGTCAACCCGGCACCCCCCCCTTGCCTGGCTCCCACCACTATATGATTACTTGCTACATGCAGTCACTGGGGTGAATGGCAGCTTCGTGCAAGTGGGCTCCTTTGGCCTGGCACCTCCATTGCCATTTGGCGGTAGAACACCCGCGGTCCTTTCCGCCACGTCAGCTGCAGGTAAGTCTGCACTTTGTCCTTGACCATCGATGAACAGCCTGAAGGAACCCACTGTGAAGCAGCAGACAGTCAACCTGCCACGTGAGCACGCTCAACATGCACAAATAAGCTGCTTACAAGCCCCATCACAGCTTTAGGTTTTGCTGGCCAACCCGCCCCTGCCCACTTACTCCTTCTCAAACTGGTTACTGCTCACTCCTGCCTGCCTGCTCGCCTGCCTGCCTGCCCACCTGCCCCTGGTGCTGCTTATGTGCCTGCTGCTGTCCCGCAGTGCTGGCTCAGCAGGGTCCACCAGATGCGGCCAGGCGTGGTGCAGCCCCCAGCCTGGCTGACCTGACCGGGGACAACCGCATGCTGTCTCAAACAAGCCCAGGCGGGGTACAGCAGCAAGTGATGTTGGGGACACCCAACTCGGTGGGTGCTCACCGTAGGGCGGTCAGGTGGGCGGGCGGTCAGGTGGGCGGGCGGCCAGGCAAACCGACAGCGGACAGTGATAGAGCCATGAAGGCATCTGAAGTCGCTCGGGGTGTTGTTGTTGTTGGTGCGAGGGTCCCAGGGGTGAGGGGCCAGACCTGTTGACTCTTGCCAAGGGAGCTGAGCACCGTCCACCCCACATCACCGCACCTGGCCTTACCCTCAGCTCCCTCCTCCCCCTCGCCCAGCCTGACCCCCTCCTGCTGTGCAGGTGCCTCGTGGCACGCAGCTGGCCGACACAGCCCTGGCTGCACTCAATGCGGGAGGTCCCCCCAACAGCCAGCGAGTCGCGCTGCAGAGTGCAGCACAGCCAGGCAACCCGAATGGCGACGCTGCGCTGGCAGTGGTGCTAGCTGGAGGCAATTGGGCGGTGGGCCCGGCCTCCTCGCTGCTCAAGGTAAGCAACCAGAGTAAGTAGGGCGCTGCACACCCCACACCACCCTATGGACCCTGACCTGCCTGCCGGAGGTGCCTGTGCCAAGGCCTGTGAAGCACACCCGGCCTCTCCCTCCCTCTGCTTGAGGCAGCAACAACCATCTTGACAGCACCAGCCCCCTGCGTGCTAGCCTGGCTGCTCTGCACTGTGCTGCTGCTGCTGCTGCTCCAGCCGCCTTGCAGTAATGGGGTGGGCGAGGTGCATCCATTACAACCCCTAGCTCAGCACTGGCACCCTGTTGCCGGACAGGCTCTGCTAGGGAAGCCAAGCAGCTGCTTTCCCAGCTTCGGCACGTGTGCAGGCCCCTGTCCTTGACCCTGGTGCCTGTGTGCCTGTGCTGCTTGCAGGCTCCTGAGGGGCCCTTTGCCCTGCCCCCGACCCAGCTGTGGGTGGTAGCAGCAGGGGTGACCACAGGGGGCGCCCCAGGGAGCAGCACAGTGGACTCAGCCAGCTATGACTGGATCATGCTGGCCAGTGGGGCGCCCTCCGTGCGTACAGCCTGTGGCTGTGGCTTCCCCACACCAGACCGCACCCTCAGCCCCACTCCCAGCCCCTTGCCCAGCCCGGCTGCCACAGCCCCAGCTATTGCAGCATCACCCTCACCCTCACCCTCCGCCTCACCCTCTCCCTCACCTGCTGCCTTGCCAGTGGCGCCCCTGTCCCCCTCCCCCACCGCATCTTCCCCTTCACCAGCCCAGAGCCCGGTCGCCATCGCCATCAATGTTGCGCCCAGGCCGCAATCACCCCCTGCTGCACGCCCCACCAACCCCCCCACCAGCCCCAGCCCCAGCAGCAGCAGCTCACCCGACAGCAGCCCCCCGCGCCTGGTGACCGTCACTGTGGTGGGACCTGGGCCCCTGGCTTCCAACCTCAGCGAGGCCATCCAACAGCGCCAGCAGGAGGCCAGCCAGCGTTTTGAGGAAGCCAGCCAGCGCATCTCTGACCACATCCAGAACACTACCCAGCAGATCAGCAAGAACATCCAGGACACGAGCCAGAAGATCAGCCAGAGCATACGCGACAGCACGGACAAGATCAGCGACCACATCAAGAAGGCAGCGGACCGCGCCGCTGAGCACATCGCCTGCGTGTCTGACCGCATCTCCTCCACCATCTCTGCGTTCTTTGGTCGTGGCCTAGGGGGCTCAGGGGACAGGCAGCCGCCCTCCAGCCGCCCAGAGCCCAGGCAATCCGCCTCCTCCTCCTCCTCCTCCTCCTCCTCCTCCTCCTCCTCCTCATCCGGCCGTCGGCTGTTGCAGGACCCTGCGCCAGCTGCTGCCTCCGCATCCTGCCTGCCCACCGATTCCGGCATCTGCACCTGCGATGCGGTGTGCACAGCCATGTCCAGCACCGTAGTGTGAGTAAAGTGTGGGGCAGCGGGGTGGGCGGGGCGGGGCGGGGCGGGGCGGGGCGGGGCGGGGCGGGGCGGGGCGGGGCGGGGCGGGGCGGGGCGGGGCGGGGCGGGGCGGGGCGGGGCGGGGCGGGGCGGGGCGGGGCGGGGCGGGGCGGGGCGGGGTGGGGTGGGCCGCTACAGAGCTTGTAAGATACACCTTGCCGCCTTGACCCCACCCTTGACACCACGTGATGGCTGCCTGACCAGCTCCTGACCTGACATTGGCTGGCTTGGGTTGGCTCCTCAGTGCCTGAGTAGGGTGGTTGAGTGGCTTCCCGTAGCCACTGCTTTTTCCTCCACTGTGCTGCATGTGGCTGCCCTATAGGACTCCCGGCAGCCCGCCTGCTGCTGGGCTGTGGATGCTCACACGCAAACCTCGTGATGCGGAGAGCGTGGCAGTAATGGACAGGGTGGCGCGGGAGGTGGGTGGCCTGCTTGGGCAACAAGGGGCGTGGCCCTGGAGCATGAGCATCAGTACAGGATGTGGCTGAGCATGCATGGGTTGTGAGCATGCGTGGACAGGGGTGACATGTGGCAGGGGAGTGAGGACAGCGATGGTGGGTCTGTGGGAGGTCCGTGAGGGTGGAGAGGTGGCGGGTGTTGGTAAGAGTGAGGGTTAGGGTTAGGGTTAGGGATAGGTAGCAATGGAACCTGGCATATTACGAGGGTCAAGGGGCGCAGCCACGGTGGCAGCAGCCAGGGGCACACTGCACAGCCCCTTGCCAGAGATGGCTGCGTGTTGGCTGCAGGTGTTGGGTCTGGACACCGCCCTCATGGTTCCCGTGTGCCAGCAAGGCTGTTGGGGAAACGACAACTGAAAAGGGTCGCGTGGAGCCATGTCTGTACCTTTGGGTCACATTGCAGTTGCTTTTTACGTGCTCCTTGCTGCCTGCTTCATGCCTAGGCACCTTCACATGCAGGACCACTTTTGCAAGCTACTTGACTGTGGGTAGTTCTACCTTGTATCTTTCCCCGAGCTCAAATTGGCGCATAGTTGATGATGCTGAAACCTCAAGTTGATGTTAAACGTGAATTGATGTGCTGAGATGCTCGTTCTTAGCGTCGCTGTTTTAAGTACTGAAAATGGCCTGTCTCTCAGCATACTCATACACCTGGACATGAGTATCTCTGACCCGGGTGACGTAGGTGACGGAGTACACCGGGCCAGATCCCACAACCTACAATCACCACACTACCCGTATCTCTGTCTCTCTGTGTACCGGCACCACGGGAAAGATCGCGAACACTCTGCGCATTGCAGCGGCGCCCAGTAGTCTCTTCAGCATTCTCTTCAGCGTCTCCGACATGGGGTGAGGCTGTGCTGCGCTCAGCTCCCTGCACAGGAGCTGTGTGTGTTGCCCGCGAGCTTCCCGGCCAGCTTCCGGGCTGCAGTAGACCGGGCCGGCCTGCTACGCTGTGAGCAGGGCTGTTATGCGTATCTGGCACGGCCACTCCGCGTCGATAGGGTAGCTGAGTCCCTGAGATGTCGCCGAGTAAGAAACACAAGCGCCCCGTATCCCCCGCACAGTGTGCAGCCGGTAGGCCGCAGAGCTTGACGAAAGACTCCCAGGAGCTAACTGCCGACGCGACGCAGTGTGCATCCCGCGCCAATGCGACTCCGTACATCAATCACGGTCATTGTAGACTGTCAGGAAGTTAGGGTTAGCGAAGAACCGGCTGAAGTCCTTGAGCTGCCTCAGCATCACTCGCAGTCAAGGGGCAAGGGAGGGCCAGTGGGTGCTGCAGGTGCAAGGGCTGCCAGGCGGGCGCTGCAGCGCCTTGGGGGGGGCTGCGTGACTGGCTCAGGCTCTGGCTCTGACTCCGAGTCAGACTAAGACTCTGGCTCTGAGTCACAGTCTGATTCGGAGTCAGAGTCACAGGCCAACTCCTTGTTGGCAGGCTGGGCAGGGTAGGGCTGGTCAGGGGCGCGTGGGGGTAAGGAGGGTGCATTAGGGGCTTGGGGGGGCTGCACGGCTGGAGGTGTGGGTGCACAGGCACACCCCGAGGTGGGTAGCCCACCAGGCATGTCAAGAAGATTCGCAACACAAACAACGACGCGATGACTCGAAGCTGGCTGTGCACCTCAGCCCGCAGCTGGAGGTGTGCCATTAGCTTCCGCTTGGTCTTCTTGCAGCCGCGCAGCACAGCGCCACCCGGGACCTTAATGACCTGCGGCCAAGCACAATTGGCATTTTGACAGGCCACTTTGACAGGACACGATGCGGGGACACAAACAGTGCGGGGACACACAAGGCGGGGGCGACCTTTCAGCTGACGTCTGCTCGTGCTCCATCCATCCCGGCGCTCCTGTCGTTGCTTGCCTTGACGCGAGCGAGACGCTGCGATGGAACCGACTCGAGAGACGGGATATCACACAGCGCGTAACTCACAGTCGGCTAGGGACACGAACCTTTCAGTTTCTTTGGCGGGCCCTTATTTTCTTTGGCGCTGCCCTTCCGCTTCTTCTTAACCATAACGCGATGTGAGCTGTCGCTTGACTGTCGCTTTGATTGCCGCTTTGTTGATTGTTGCTTTGTTGATCGACTTTGTTAATTGTCACTTTGTTGTTGTGATCAACCCATTTTCCCAGGTTTCCTAGGCCAGCCCACTCCAGGCTTCCCAAAAGGAACACTTCTTGCCACACGCACACACCAGAATGGACAATTTGTTTGCTTTGGTGTGTGGTGCCCCACATCTGGCTGGGCTGGGCCATTGCCCACAACCTACACTACCTTGCAACCAGGTTGAGGTTGAGAGAGCAGAAAGCTGTAAGCCCGTGTTGAATCTTCCCTTCCATGTAGCGGAAACAATGTCACATTCTCGAGGAATTGTCGGGACCACCGCGAAGACGACGACTGCAAGGGTGACTGCAAGGCCCTGAAGGCGACATCAAGATGCCTATCGGAAAGATGGTGTTTAACGGGGTAAGACACGCTCGCACGCTGCAATCGCGGCAGTTGGGTGCTTCCATTGGACATGGTATCACGTACAAGCCGTCATCTTTGATTCGGTGCTGTTCGCTCCTGTTCGCAGTACTTGCCGCTGGCAATGCTGCCCAGTAAGTCGCAAGTGACTAACTACGCTACTTGGGGAGGCGTCGCAGTTGTGGGCGCCCTATGGCTCACACAGCCATGGGGCTTCCTCGCTAAGACGCTGGGTCTTGAAAAGGAGGAGAAGAAGTGAAGAGCCTGCAGCTCAGCACAGTTGCCGCTCTCAACCTGTCAGCAACCTGTTTACGATTGAAGAGCAGTCATAGGCTCATTGGTTGGGGAGCAGCTCCCAACCCCCTCTCAACCCCTGGCCTGCTCTGCAGCGCTGAACTACAGGCACATGGCGAGAGAAGGCAGCCATGGTTCGCTTTGACTTTGCTGAGCCAGCAAGTTAAGATTTGTAGGTAGATTCCAGCCAGGGACAAGATCGCAGGACAGACTTCTCAGGAGTAGCGCTGAGTGGATGCCTACCATCTCAGCCTTTGGCTGAGCCTGACAGGGGTCGTACAAAGAGCATGTACTTCATGTAAGCTGGCACAGCTCGACTAGGCTTGACAGCTGGAGTGAACATCCACGGGTCAACCGGACTTTCATGTCACAGCATGCGGAATCACCAGGGTCACTCCTGTTTGCTGCCTTACACCCTTCTGTGGCATGGGCGTTGCATATTCCTCATAACGCTCAACCTACAGTGGCTGGTCAGCGACGCATGTGCATGCACTTTGCTGATGGCTAGCAAGCCTTTCTCAACTCCTTGGCTGAGGCAAACATTCGGACCTTGCGCCAGTGTGTAGAGGAGTTGACTCGGCCCTCGTGTCACCGCATGAACGCAGTGAAGAGCCCTGGGGCATTCCCACCTGTGCTGCCCACCTGCTCCTGACACTGTTCGGAACCCCATCTTGGTTGACCCTGGCCAAGGCCCCACCAGGCAGGCAGGCATTAGGTGCGAACACATGGCGAATGGAATTGGGACAGCTTGAGGTTTTCATGGCCTAACACATCGTGCTCTGGTGCTTCACAGCCAAGGGTGACTCGCGATGAAACAAACGATCTCTGATTCAACGATCTCTGATTCTGATCAACTTGATCAACTTGGGTTGTGTGAAAATACACAAGTGCTCTGGTGCAGCGTAATCAGCGGTGCAGGGGCAGCCCACAGCAGGTGACTGACGCTGAGGCCACGAAGCTTGACAGGCCAGGGGCTCCAGCATTGAGCCGGTATTTGGTCCAATCGCATGCCCGGTGCTTGAGCAGCCTCGCCCTTGCAGCTCTGTGGTCAGGCTTAGAGGGGCAGCCTTGGTACTCTCTAGACTATGGGGTATCATATTAGGCCCCACACTTGCTTACATTCGTCCTGATACAACCTGGACTGGATGCTCACATAGGTCTCATGCGTTGGCAAACCATGGCCAGCAGCGTGACCTAGCAGTGCTAGTAGCACTGTGAACTGCAACCAAGGACACACTATACAGCGCCAAACGCTGTGCCACATTCAAGTTAGACACGGGGTATGTTCTGGCACCAGCTTGAACACATATGGGAGCTACTATTGGGAGTAAAGCCACAAACGTAGGCCCCGGACACACATGACAGACACGAAGGCTCCAGCTGGGACGTCCACCAACTGCACCAACGCGAGTGCATTAGTGAGAATGAGTGAATGCGTTAGTGAATAACCCAAACTCTCACCCTGCAAGCGCACGTTACGGCTGAACTGGTGCAAGCGCCTCTGTTTCGCAATGCAAGCATGTAAGCCACCTATCAAGCATGTAACCCTGGGCCGCGGTGATGTCACGACCCAGGCTCATGCGCCCATCTGGCGAAAAGTGAGTCTGCGGCCCAAAGAGCGCACCCAGACCTTGCGAGGTCCTCTGCTTACTGTGCTTGCGCTGCAGCTCATCCATTCCACCTGCTCACAGAGAATCCCTTCTCTCCCCTTCCCCCTCTTCTTCTCCAACCAGAGGCAGGTCACCAACATTCGCGCCCGACTTGCCTATGGCGGTGGCCGAGTGGATTAAGCAGCCACACCAAGCTGATGATGGCAACGCAAGCTGATGATGGCAACGCAAGCTGATGATGTAGAACCATCATCCTCATCTGCCCTTGGTCTCAGCAGTGCTGCTGCTCTGTCTACTTCCTGCTGCGTCGTGGAGGGGAGGCTGAATCACTGCTGCTGCTGTCGCTGTCGCTGCTGCTGGTGCCACTGTCGCTGCTGGAGCCGCTGCTGCTGCTGCTCCCGCTGCTGCTGGATGACGAGTCACTGCTGCCGCTGCTGCTGCTGCTGCTGGGTGAATGCTTGCGGGACTTGGTGTGGCCACGGGCATCACTCTGCTGCCTGCCCGCCTGAGGCCTCCTGCCCTCACTGTCATGGCGAGCCACCTTGGCATCCCTCTGGCCCTCCTCCCCTGCCCTAGCAGCAGGCGGACCGTGCTGCCGCTTCCTGTCTCTGTCCACCGCCCTGTCCTGCTCACTGTCCCTGTGGCTGCGAGGGGGTGCCCGGAGTGCTGCTTCCCTGCCTGCCTCCACAGGGGGGCCCCCTCTCCCCCTGACCCCCCCCCGGTCACCTGCTGCCGCCTGCCTCCCCCCCTCCTCCCGGGCTCTGCCATTGTATGGGCGGCTGGGGTCAGGTCCAGCTTCCTGCGCGGATCTGCTGGTGTGCCTGTCCTTGCCGCCCCTGCCAAGCTCCTCATCCACCCTTGTGCGGGGCACTGGCTGGGGGCTGCCTCTGGGACGCCCTGCTGCAGCTGCCCTGCCCGCGCCTTCCTGCCTGCCCACGTCTTTCTGCCTGCCCATGTCTTGCTGCCTGTGTGCATCTTGCTGCCTGCGTGCACCATTCTGTGTTTCCCTTGCATCGGGTTGGGCATCAGCCCCGCTGTCACTGTCACTGTCACTGCCACTGCTGGACGACGCACTGCTGGTGCCAGAAGAGCTGGAGCTGCTGTCTGATGAGGAGCTGTCGCTGCTGTCACTGTCATTGCTGCTGCTGGGGGCAGCAACAGGCTGTGCCTTGATGCGCCTGTCATGCCGTGAGGACCCAGCTTGTGCTGCCTGCTGCTCGCGCCGCCCCCTGCCTCCGTCTTCTGCAGCTGCGCGCTGCGGGGACGCATCCACTGGCTGCTCGCTGTTGGGCAGCCACCTGCACTCGCAGACAGCAGGTGTGTGATGTACATGGCCAAGCATGCCATGACCCAGTGGGTGACATGACCTTGGGGGGCAGGGGGGCAGCAGCAGCAGCAACAGCAGTAGGCAACCTCAGCGGGTACACTGCATGGAGCGCCATGCATGAGGGCACACCAGGTGGCGAGGACTTCTCCTCCCTCCTCTTCCTCTCCTGTTCAGCAGCCCTGGACAGGTGGCAGTGAGCCCAGGCAGCTGGGAGAGAAATGCAGCTAGACCCAGCCTTGGAGAGCTTGGTATCCCGAGGCTGTACACACGCTAGGGTGTGATGCTGTGACACTGCGTACTGCCTCAGGTGTGATGCAGCAGTGACCCTGGCCAGGTCATTACATGTCAAGCTGCAGGGATGAGGGGGAAGCAGCCTGGCCCTGGCCATTACCCCATGCTGCAGCACCTGGTCGTCCCTCAGGATCTCTATCCTGCCCAGCTGGTCAACTACGCAGACACGCCCAGCGCTTCACCCATGCAGATCTGGGCCCCGGCCCTGCCCAGCCCAGCTGCTTGCGCTGTACCCCTGCCACCCACCTATCCGGCGCATCCTCGTCCTTGCTGAACACGCGGCGCTCCAGACGATGCCTGAGGCCCTCCGGGGCAGCGGCCCCCCCGCCCCGCCCCCCACTAGCCTGTCTGCCCGCACCCTCCCCTCCCGCTCCATTACGCCGCTCACCACCCCCCCGCTGCTCCTCATGCGCCAGCTCAGAGTGGCTGCCTCTGCCAGAGCGCCCCGCCCCCTCCCTGGACTCTGGGTGGCGACCCCTGGGTGCCGGCCCCTCCCCGCCCCTGCCTGACTCTGGCTCGCCATAGCCCCTGTCATAGTAGCCGCCTTCATCACCACCCTGGTGCTCACGACCCCGGCCATGCCCCTCCTCCCAGCCACCCCTGCTGCCGTTTTCTCGGCCCCCGCCTCTGCTGCTGTGGCCAGGGCGGCCCTCCTCCCGCCTGCTGCTGCCTCTGCCACCACCATCCCAGTCATCCCCGCCCCTGCCCCTGCCCTGCCGCCCCTCCTCTGCATCATAGCTGTAGCGGTCATGGCTGTGCAGCCTGCTGCCACCAGGCTCACGTTCCCCTCGTGACCCTCGGCCACCCTCAGCTGCAGAGCGGCTGTGCGGGTGGTAGGCGCCTGCTGCGTCCTCATAGCCTGCGCCCTGGCCGTGGGCCCCTCGCTGCCCCAGCGCAGGCTGGCTGTTGCGGGCCTCCCACTCCCGGCGCAGCTGCGCAGTGTGCTGTACAAGCAGCAGGCCAGCGCTAACATTATGAGTCAGACTGGGGAGGGGTGTAGGGGGCTGGGCAGGGATTGGCGCCAGTGTTGGCAGGCCTGGCACAAAGGGTGACTAGATGGATGAGCCTGAGACAGCTGAGCTCAGCCCTGGCAAGCTTAGCTTGGGCAGCACAGCAGCCCTGTGGGCTGCAGTCACCGCTGTGCAGTGGCTGGCAAGGACGCTGCACACAGGGTCAGGCCTCAGCCCAGGGTCTGCTAAGGACAGGGGTTACAGCAGCGCGGTGTCGCCAGCTCCTTCAGTGCCTGCCCTCAGCACTTGCGTCCCACTGCGGCCCAGGACCCACCTCTGCCCGGTTGGCCTCCTTTGCCTGCTTCTCCTTCTCAGCCTTCTTGGCTGCCTTCTCTGCTGCCTTGCGCGCCTGCATGGTGAGGAGACCAGCCGCATGCACTAGCGCACCTTGCGGCTCCACACGCCTCTGCACCTCTCCTACGTGAATCCTGCAACAGGCTTGCTGTGGTCTGGAGGAAGAAAAGTTCTGAACATAGGGAGGCTCAGCTGCAGCCAAGGCGAGGCCATGGCCAGGCCAAGCCAGGCCGAGCCAGGTCAGGCCAGACCAGGCCAGGTCAAGCCAAGGCAGGCCAGACTATAGCCAGGTTACAGGTGACAGGCCTGTGGCTAGGGTGCAAGCCACAGGCGCAACCCCAGGCTGGGCCACAGGCTAGCATGCATTCACTGGGTGGCAATGAAGGCAGGGTCACCTTGGCTTCCCGCTTCACTCGTGCCTCCTCCTCGAGCTCTCGCAGCTCTCGAGCATCTTGTCGCTCCTGCCGCTTTTGCTCCTACGGCGGCAGCAGGGTCGCCATGTGACAGTCCAGGTCATGGCCAGCTTACTTCCTTGAACACACCAAGATTCAAGTGCAGTCTGCAGCAACGCAATGTTCAGGGGGTACCCTGTTATGCTGATAGTGATGGCCATGACAGGCAGGTTTGTGCTGCGCAGGGAGGCTTGAACTACGCGCTGCTTGCAAGTGACGCGGCCTGCAGATGTTTAGGTGCTCATGATGAAACACTTCTTTGATGGAAATGCATGCATAAGTCATGCCTTCTGACCTGCAGCTCGACGTTGAATGCATCACCCTCTTTTGCCTGGGATGTTACGCCCAACGCCTTGGCCAGCTTGTTCATCTGATCCTCCTGCAGGGGCACAGCTGGGGGCACACAGTGGATCAGGCTAGCAGCGCACTGCCAGCTCAGCCAGTCCATGACTGCTTGTAGCCTCTCACAGCATACCTCACTTCATGCTACATGGCAGTGACGCTGAGACTGTCGCCGTGCTGCTGTCAACAGTCACCATGCCCCAGAGGGTGCTGGTGCATCTACAGGTTCCTAGAGTCACAGCAGCTGTACCATACCTTTCTTTGCGCAAGCGCATGCGTTTCATCTGTCAACTTCTTTTCAGCTTCCTGTGCACTGGCCGGGCTGCAGGGCAGCAGTGCGCAGCAGTGCAGTGTGGCCTGCACCTGCCGCTGACTGGAGGCACTGCGCCACTGCCAATCTGCTGTCATGCGAGCACACACCCAGCATGGGCCTTCATTAGCAGGGCCCGGTACATTTCAATGGCCTCCTGCTGCTCCTCTTCAGGCACCCTGGGGTCACGGAAATGGGTGTCCAGGCTGTGCTGCTGCAGTTGTGTTGATCCTCGGCGTGACAACCGTGCTGCGGACACCAGGCTGTTCATGCAGCGAGGGAATAGGCCACTGACGCACCCTTCATCCTCCAACCGTGCCTGCTCCTCGGCGATCTTCAACTCGATGACTCGCTTGGCATTGTGCTCAAGGATGGTCTGGTCGGCCTTCAACAACTTGGGACCATTGTCCAGATCAGCCCGCGGCTGGATGCGCGCTGGAGGTCCACCCCGCAAGTTGAATGCATTGTTCTGTACATGGCCGCTGGTGCCCGAACCGCGAGGCGTGAGCAGGCCGATGCCATTATACATCGCGCTGTCAGTGTTTACGCAGGGCTGCTGGGTCCATACGACAACGATGGTTCAGCCGGCATGGTGCATGGAGTCCATTGGTGTGAAGTTGGTGTTGTCATGTCAGGTCGCAAGTTGCCAGTGAAAGCTGCCATGCACCCAGCTTCATCAAGCCCGACTTCACAACGCGTTCTACAGTGAGCAGAGATAAATCTGTTGACTTTCATCTGGTGGCCTGTTAAGGCATGCGTGCTTACAATGGGACACAAATGTCAGGGGAGGGGCATAGCAACAGGAAAACTCCGAAAGAAACACAACTACAGTTCGGTGCAAGTAAGGTTTTGTTTTCCAAACATGGTTTCAATTTTCCATAGCTCTGTCCTTGCGGCAATCCTTCTCTCAAGTCGGTGCACTCGATGAAGAAGCATCGGCGACGGCGCCTGCGACATGTTTACGCGCTGTGTTGACAGCCCCTTCCCTGGTGGCCCCTTCCCTGGTGGCCCAGCTCCACTCGGCCAGTCTATTCACCCAAGCAGCCGGCTCGCCTACCCACCCACGAGCAGCCCAGCCTTCCCATCCAGGCCTGCCCATCCAGCCCAGTCCCTGTGGTGACCCAGGCGGTTCATCATGGCCCACGCCTCCCCGGTCGTGAACATCATAAGCTTCCTGGGGGATCTGCCCCCGGAGCAGCGCAGCCGCCTGTTCGACAGCCCCTGGACCTGCCAGGCTGTGTTCCGCAGCCTCAAGCCGCTGGCCAAGAATTACGTGCTCCGCCTGCTGCTGGTGACAGTGCCCGTGCCTCAGGGTGAGCAGTGGGCTGGGTCAAAGGGCTCTGTAGGGGAGGTGCCTGGCTCCATGACACGCAGCGGCACAGAGTCCTCCCACTCGGCAGTCCCTGGCCCTGGCCCTGGCCCTGGCCCTGGCCCTGGCCCTAGTTTGCGTCAGCCCCAGCACAGGGCGCGGGCAGCAGGCAGCGGGCGACAGCTGGCCTGATGTGCTGCAGTCCACGTTGAGCGATCTTGCTGTGTTGCTCCTGCTGTTTGAGCGACTGACAGCTGTCTCAGCAGCCACTTGGTCTGTGGGGTGAGTCAGCTGTAGGTGCCAGCAGGGGTAGGCAAGCAGGAAGGCAGGTGGCAGGGGGGGCAGGGGGGGACGGAGGGCAGGAGAGGCAGGGGAGTCAGGAGGCCAGGGGGTCAGGGGGCAGGGGGGCAGGGGGGCAGGGGGTCACGGAGTTCAGGAGGGTCGAGGGGGTGGCTTGCCACTGGCTCAGTAGGGCGGAGTGTGACCCTGCCAGCCCTGTTGCTCCTGGTGACAGGCATGGGACAGCAATCAGGCTGCAACTGGTGTGACCACTGTGACGTGAGGGGGCGTGCGCCTCTGCCCCTGCCCCTACTGCTGCTGCTGCCCTTGTTGCCACCCCTGCCCAGCAGCCGCCACTACCTCAGCTGCTCCATGCCTGATCAACAACTGCCCCTGCCCCTGCTGCCCCCGCTCCTGACGCCCCCGCCCCTGACGCCCTGATCATGCCCCTGCTGCCCCTACTGCCCCTGCCGTGTTGCTTCATGGGCAGAGGTGGTTGATGCCTGGCCCGCTGACCCTACACGGCACGCCACAGCGCATCAGGCAGCCCTGTCCAGCCTGCTGGACCTGGACCTGTACCGCCAGGGGCAGCAGGCGGGGCGGCCCACCTTCCAGCTTCACCCCACCTTCCAAGCCCAGCTGCAGTGGGCCCTGTCAACAGGGTTAGTGCTGGGAGACACAGGGGGGGGTCAGGGCAGCTGGCTGCAAGGGGAGGGGTCAGGGCAGCTGGCTGCTGGCTGCTCTGAAGAACTGGACAGGTAGGGGTGGTGGCCGGGCACTGCCAAGCCCTCTGCCAGCCTTGGCTTTTCACAGGGGCACTGGCACAAACAGGGCGGGAGGTCCCAGGTTCTACTCCTACTGCGGGGCGACATTAGGTTTTCAGGCAGGGTGGGCTCTTACCCAAGATGAGCTTAATGCACAGGCCAGCCAGGAGCCGCAGCCAGAAGTGGATATGCCAGCGGAGTCCCACCAGGTGCCAGCTGCGGGGCTGCGGGCGTGTAAAACTGATGCATTGTCACATGGCTGCATGGCTGCATGGCTGCATGGCTGCATGGCTGCATGGCTGCCTACTCGGGCGCTAGCTCCACAGCTCATGCTCCATATGGGCATGTAGTGTTCTGCTGACTGTCTAGCCATAGTCATGAACAGAGGCAGGTCTAGGCGGCAGCGCAGAGTAGAAGTGGTAGTGGCAGCAGGAGTGGCAGCAGCAGTGGCAGCAGCAGTGGCAGCAGGAGTGGCAGCAGCAGCAGCAGCAGCAGTGGCAGCAGCAGCAGCACCCAGGCCGCCCTGCCGGTGACCTGGATGGCTGGTGCAGAGGCCACATGCTGGGGGAGGTGCCCCGCAGCGTCCTGGCAGCTGCTCCTGGTCGCGAGGCGCTGGACGCATTCGCACACAACCAGTGGGAGGCGCTGCAGGTGGGCTGAGACCTGCAACCACCGCCCCACCCCTTACCCCATGCCACTGCTCCCCCCCTCCCATGCCACTGCCCCACACCCCACACCCCACACCCCACCGTGCCTTCTCCTTCCCCCTCCCCCTTTGCCCTCCCCCTAACCCTGTGCCCGCCAGTGAGCCCCGCGACTGCTGTGTGGTGTGGGTAGTATGGGGTGTGTTAAATGTAGATATACTCTATTATATTTTAACTTAATTTCACTGTGTAATTTTTTAAATACTACACAGTAGTGTGGTGTGGTGCAGGGAGCGCCCCAGCGTCCTGTTTGCCTCCCCTGCTGCTGCCCCCCTGCTGCCTTGCCCTCCCGCTGCTGCTGCTCCTGCTGTGGCTGGGGTGAGGCCTGAGGCGTGTGGGTGGTGCTGCCCCAGATGTACCTGTTGGACCCCGGCAGCCCCGGCCCCTGCCTGCCTCCAGGGGTGGCGCTGGACCCGCTGGATGTGCACCGCGTGCTGCTCAATGCCCGGCTGCTGTCAGGGCCCAGGTCAGGGGGCAGGTCAGGGGGCGGGGCAGGTCAGGGGGCGGGCCAGGGGTGCCTTGGTCCAGTGTGCCTTGGCTAGTGCCCCCTGCACCCTCGCTGGCCCTGCCTTTCGATTGACTTGGTGCCTGGCGCATGGCTGTGCTGACGCAGCTGCTGAGCTGCTGCTGCTGTGCCCTGGCCGCAGGTCTTCCCGCAGCATCACTGACGCCGGGTTCCAGTTCCTGCTGAGGGACAGTCACCGCCAGCTGTGGGCGTTCCTGACGCAGTACATCAATGATGCGGCCATGGCAGCGGCCAGCGCCAACCAGGGTCAGGGGGAAGGGGGAGGGGGGAGGGGGGAGGGGGGAGGGGGGAGGGGGGAGGGGGGAAGGGGGAGGGGGGAGGGGGGAGGGGGGAGGGGGGAGGGGGGAGGGGGGAGGGGGGAGGGGGGAGGGGGGAGGGGGGAGGGGGGAGGGGGAGGGCTGATAGGAGGCTTGAGAGGTCTACCTGAGGTGACGCCTCTTGCACTCCCCCGCCTGCCTTGTTGCAGGTGGCGACCTGGCCAGCCTGATGAGCTTTCTCATGCAGCTGGGCTTCATGAGGGTGGGGGTGCCGTACGCGCTGCACGGCCTGGGGCCCCTGGAGCGGGTTGTGGCGGGGCACATGATGCAGCTGGGCCTCCTGCTGCCCTTCACCCATCAGGTACTGGAGCAGCATGCGCTGGGTCCCATGGGCTGTGGGAAAGGGGATATGAAAGGGGGTGGGGAAGGGGGTGGGGAAGGGGGTGGGGAAGGGGGTGGGGAAGGGGGTGGGGAAGGGGGTGGGGAAGGGGGTGGGGAAGGGGGTGGGGAAGGGGGTGGGGAAGGGGGTGGGGAAGGGGGTGGGGAAGGGGGTGGGGAAGGGGGTGGGGGAGGGGGTGGGGGAGGGGGTGGGGGAGGGGGTGGGGGAGGGGGTGGGGGAGGGGGTGGGGGAGGGGGTGGGGAAGGGAGAGGGGGAGGGGGAGGGGGAGGGGGAGGGGGAGGGGGAGGGGGAGGGGGAGGGGGAGGGGGAGGGGGAGGGGGAGGGGGAGGGGGAGGGGGAGGGGGAGGGGGAGGGGGAGGGGGAGGGGGAGGGGGGACCTGCAACATGCCAATAGTGGGCTTCGACTGGCAGCCACACATTGACTTGACCGCCAAACCTGCGGAATGCTGACCGGCAGCGTGCCATGCCCCCCATGCGTCATGCCCCACATGCGTCATGCCCCCCATGCAGCGCCAATCCTACTTCTGCCCGACCCGCCTGGCCACGTCCTTGTGTGGCGGGGGCGGGGGCAGCGGCGATGCCCACAACACCGACATTGCCGGGGGTCACATTATTGTGGAGTCAAACTTCAAGGTGGGCAGCAGCAGGTCACAGGTTAAATCCCTGGTGCACCACTGCTGCCCAATCTGACCGTCCAGGGGTTAGGTTTAGAGTTTTGTGTATGGAAAGTGTCGCCCACTGTTTCCCTCGTATGCACTATTGGCCCAAACATGTATATTGTATACGTCCGCATATATAAGGTCGTCACATGCCCATTGTTTGCTAACCCTCGAGTGAAAATAGCATGTCGCATCATAATGCACCAACCATGTAGTTATAACAACATAGTGTAACATCAGTAAGAAGTTGTGTTGTAATAAGTGCAGCCCGCCAATTCCCATTGCATACATCAGGTGCTGTCCCCACCCGGAACCCCCTGCTGGTCAGCTGCATGGCGCCTGCAGGTCAATGCATGGACCACCTCCCGCGTGCAGCGCTCGCTGCTGGGCCTGTTCTGCCGCTGCGAGGCCAGCCTGCCCAACTTCTGGGTGGGCGCCCTGACCCACGACTCCATCAACAGCGCTCTGGCCTCAGGCATCGCTGCTGAGGAGATCGTGGCCTACCTGCAGGTCCGGCGGGCATCAGGCTGGGAGCAATGGACCCAGTACTGGCTCCTTCAGGCCAGGCAATGGCTACTATCCTTTGCTATGCTACTAGCAATGCTGCCTAAGTGACAGTAGAGCAGACAGTACACAGCATACTAGCAATGGCTCTCTTTGAGGCAGGCAATGGCTACTTCCCTACACAGTAAAGTGCCTAGTTCCGGACATTTCTTTGCCATAACCGTCATAACTTCTCCACCGCTGCTCTAAAGTGAATGAAATTTTATATCACTGTGTATGCCCGGCCCCCGGCCCTGGCCCCCGCCCCAACCCCTTCCCCAACCCTTAGCAGGTTGAGTTTGTTGTGCACCAAGCTGCTGGGGGCACTGCCTCCTCAGCGTGTAGCACTAACCATGGCTACTTCCTTATGCCTAGCCCCCCGCCCCACCCCCTGCCCCGGCTGCTCTCCTGCCTGCACCGTCGCCCCTTGCAATCATGGTGCTGGTGGTGGAAATGATGCTCAGGTGGCCGTTGATGGTGTGGTGGTTGTGGTGGTTGTGGTGGTTGTGATGGTTAGTGTAGGTTTGGACGTTTGGTCTGTCCATGATGAAGCTTGACGTGCGTCAGGAGAGCAGCCGCCACCCACCACCCCAGCACCAGCACCACACTGAGTGTGTCCCGCCATGGCACCAGCAGTGCTGCCTGAGCGACAGTAGAGCAGAGGATGGCAGTTGAGCAGCAGGTCGGGAGGGCAATGCACTGCGTTGTCACCGCGGCGATAGAGGTAGAGAGTGTTGGGTTCTGACAGTCAGTACGGGGTGTGCCGTGTTGCAGCACACAGTGAAGCCACATCATGATACCACATCATCAAGGTGACCACAGGGTAAGGTCAGGCACTCGACAAGGTTGGAGACCAAGCCTGGCTTGCTGGAGACTGGCACTGCTGCCTGCCACCAGCGCTGATCCAGCTGCAGGCCTCCAGGCAAGCAGTGCGGCACAGGCTGACCTGCTGACCTGCTGGCTGTGCCCTGCCCCCCCGCAGAGCCATGCCCACCCCCAGGTGGCCAAGCGCAAGCCCGTGGTGCCAGAGGCAAGCTTCCGCTACGCTCATTGCCCGGCTCCACCCCCTCACTGCCCTTGTGCGGCGAGACTGCTGTACCTGACTGGATAGGCCCCAGGCCCCAGGCCCCAGCCCACAAGCAGCACCGCACTTACAGGCAGCACCCCAGCACAGCCATGACAGCCATGACAGCCATGACAGCCGGAGCCATCAGCCAGCCAGCAGCCAGCCTTGTGGGTCTGACCGGCAACAAGCGGCGGCCCAGCAGGACAAGGGCAGGTTCACTGTTAGCCCGTACTAGCCCGTACTGTTCTAGTGGCATGCAGAGGAAGCTGGGGGATGGGGGATGGGGGATGGGGGATGGGGGATGGGGACTGGGGGATGGGGGATGGGGAATGGGGGATGGGGGATGGGGGATGGGGGATGGGGGATGGGGGATGGGGAGATGGGGGATGGGGGATGGGGGATGGGGGATGGGGGATGGGGGATGGGGGATGGGGGATGGGGGATGGGGGATGGGGGATGGGGGATGGGGACTGGCTGCTGCAGGGTCCCGGGAGTGTTACCCTGGCTGCCTCCTCCTTAGTGTATGGGTGGGCTGTGTCCCATTGTTCCGCTCGGTGTGCTGGTGGCATGGCAGTGCACACCCAGTGTGGTGCGGGTGGGGTGGGTGGTATTGGGCCAGGCTGCTGCGTGGGGCAGTCATTGCCTGCCGCCTGCCTGCCTGGCTGCAGAACGTGTGTGACCAGGTCAGGTTGTGGGAGGCAGAGACCATGCGCATGCGGGCCGACCCGGCCGTCTTCTACGACAGTAAGACCGCGCACCTGCCGCATGCATGCATGCATGACCACGCATGCATGTTCAGTTGCATGGATGCATGCATGGCCAGCCCCCAATCCCACTCCCCCAGCCTTGTCGTGGCTATGGGTTAGATGAGTGTGACCTGCATTGGTCCACTCAGGGCCACCTAGCTGGCTGGTGCCTGACCCTGTGCCCCCCGCCCCTCTGCTGCTCTCCCCCCAGCCCCACCATGTCGCTGCTGCTGCGACCTGGCCGTGCAGACTTTGAGAACCCCGACCTGTTTGATCACGCCCTGGCCTTCACCCGCCACCTGGGTGCTCTGCTGTGGTCGGCCCCCACCAGCAGGGCGTTCGCTGCCAGGGAGGCAGGTGCGCCTCGCTGCTGCTCACGCACGCAGCAACGGCTTGCACTACCTGGCTGTGGGTCGGAGGTTGCTGTTGCCTGCCAGCCTGACCACCTAAGCACCTGCCTGTGCTGTGCTGAGCTTCAAACACCAATCACTGAGCTTGCTTGGCTAAAGTACACGGCACCAAGTGCCTAGTTTGCTTGGCACAGTTGTTTGGCACCAAGTACGTAGCTGGTGCTGCCACCTGGGGCTGTCTTTGGCTTGCCTGCCCCCTCACCTGAGCTGGTTAAGTACTGGCAGTCACCATGGTGGGGAGGCTGGAGGTGCTGTATTGGGCGCCTCCGCGCGTGCAGACCATGACCGCATCAAGGACTACATCAAGTCCGTCAAGGCGGCGCAAGCGGTGGGAGCTCCGCTGCCCTCCCCCACCCCGCCGCTGTCCTCCTTGTGATGCAAGGCATGGGTGCAGGGCTTGCATGGCCATGTGGTCTGCCTCCTGAACAAGCTGCACCTGGCATGCTCAGCTCAGGAGCTTCGATCCTTGCAAGGTGACCAGGAGGTTACCAGCAGCAGGTGGAGGAGGAGGAGGAGGAGGAGGAAGAGGAAGAGGAGAGGGGGTAAACAGACAGACGAAGAAGACTGCTCCACTACTCTCAGGCGGGCATTGAGGTGTGGGCGGTCGTAGCCCCGAGTGCGTCCTGCTCTCACCATCAGCACAGAGGTAGCCGTGTGAGTGAGTTGGCTTGTCTGCCTTGCCATGATGTTTCTATTGACCCATTGACAGCGCTGTCTTTGTAAAGGTAGCCTGCTCAGTGCATGGCATCGCCAATCAATGCCTATGCATGGCATTGACCATCAAGGACATGCACATGCATCAAATGACTATCCCACTATATTACGGGAGAATAATTTATTGTTATATTGTTGTAATTGGTGATTTATACGGTTATGTTGACAGACTCGGGTAATTACAGCAAGCACAGCAATTACGAGCAATGTCGGCTGATAATATTACTACTTGCCGGCGTTCTACAGCCCGCGAACCATGTAATTATAGTAACCATGTTCAAGTGCATGGTTCAAGTACTGTGGTCGCCTACCTGCGTTTATCCATCCCAACAAAGCTATTGACATCTGACCAACAAAGCTATTGACATCTGAGCTATTAACATCTGAGCTATTGACATCATCCCAACAAAGCTATTGACATCTGAGCTATTGACATCTGACAAAGCTATTGACCTCCAAAGCTGCCAGTTGGGTGCAGCACTGCCTGACGAGGTGCATGTTGTGCACTCGCGAGTAGCCAAAGCTGTCGTTGTAATCATCGTTGACATGAAGGGAGAGGTGTGTGAGGGCGGTCAATGACGCTACGGGAGCCACATCCCACTTCTTGCCCTCCTTGACACACAAGTGCATGCACTTCAAGTATGACAGGCTTGACAGCTCCTTGAAGTGCACAGCGCTTTCTTTCAGCGGGTCATCGTCGTCGGGCATTTCACTGCACGCATGCGCTAGCTCCAGCCCCAATGTGTCCAGCTCCGGCCAAGCTGCAGCAACTGCCGGCAGGCCACCGGGACGTACGGTGGCAAAGTGCAGGCGCAGCACGGTCAGGTGTGGGCACAATCGCCGCGCTTGCTGGACCATGACACTGCTCAAGGCGACACCATGCAGGTGCAGCTCTCTGACGCCTGTCAAGTTCATGCAAGTTGCCACGCGCGTCAGCTCATCCAAGAGGCTGACCATGCGATATGGGCCACTGGCCACTGTTAGCTTGCGGGGCACCACGACACAGCTAGCATAGCGTTGTCCCGTATCACCCCCTCCGAATGTTGGAAAGCGCACATATGGGTCGCATCACGGCACGGCCCCATGTCCTTGTCCCGGTCTAGCAGCATCACATGCTGGACACGCTGGCAAACTGATGGGCTGTGTGCAAGCGCCTTACTTGCACACCGCAACCAATTAAAGCTGTCCTTGCAGGGCAGATAGCCTGCAATGTTGCCCAGCAGCTCGTCTGGCAGCTGCAGTAGCGACACCTGCATTCATGCATCATCAGAGGGTTGGCGCATGTTGCTCATCAGCAACTGGCAGCTGCTGAAGCAGCGAGGAAGCAAAACATGCTCAGCTTACCGGAAGTTGGGGTGACAAGGATTCAGGCGGCGCCATCGTGACAGATGAGGAAAACAAAAGCAAGGCGATTTGGAGTTTCTTCAGCCTGCATTATGGAAGAAAGCAGTGAGGAGACGCAACGAGATTGTGAGTATGGCATGCGCCCAAACAAACAAAACATGCTGTGCGCACATGACCATTCTCATTTTTGAGAACGGAAAGAGCCTGCACATCAGAATATTCATCACAAAGGTAGGTGGTGGAACGCATGGCATTTCAGTACTCATTCGAATTTGTATTCATTTCAGGTTCGCGGTTGGCCCACACATTTCATCTCAGACGCGATGGCGAACGTGCTACAGCAGCCACTCGCGTCACCACCATGCTGCGAGGTATTTGTCAACTTGCTGTGGGGGAAACCATCTCCATGCTGCGGTCTGCTGCTCCCAATCCTTTGGTTCACCACAAGGCCCTGAAAGTAGCTGAGCAGCTAACAGCGTTGGGGCAGTCACAACTACTAAATCTTGGGCTTCAAGCTTTGTACCAGAGGGTTGTGCAGCACAGCAGTGCAAATGGTGGCACGTGGCGTCAAACACACCACGATTTGGCCATTCTACTGAACCACCTGCCAGATGGTGGGCTCCCGCATGCAGAAGAGGACATCCTCGCCACAGGTGAGCAGCATACCATACCAGCATTGTTGCCAGTGCTGTTTGGCAGTTCTGTGATCACTTGGTGTGCATTTGCGTGCATTGTTCACCGTGTTGCAGACTTGGACGAGTCTGTGCTGAGCATAGCCGTTGCACCACTGTTTGGCACCAAGTACTTGGAGAAAGCTCATGCAGAAGGCAAACCTGCTGGCAAAGTGTCCGCCATCATGTACGGCAGCAAAATACGACCAATGGCAAACCTGACAGGTGAGCAGCAACAATGAGCAAGTGTTGCGCGCCATTACCATCAGGCGCGCGCGCCATTACCATTGCATGCGACCTTGCGCGCCGTCACCATTGCATGCGACCTTGCGCGCCATTACCATTGCATGCGACCTTGTTCTCACATGCACGCATATTGCTGATTACGCGTGCGCGCAGTGAGCCGGCAAGGGGGCCCTGTGGTGTGGGCACCATTCCTGTTGGACACTGGGTCAGCAGCCACTGTGTTGAACGAGGGGACGCTAGCCGCGATAGGCGTGAAAGATGTCATCCCAGAATCCGTCAATGTCAGGGTCCATGGACTCAGCATCAACACCAGCCTTGCAGCAGGCCATGTGCATGGAATCAACATCATTGGCGCAAACTATCTACGCAAGGCCAATGCCTTTCTTGCGCTAGACTACCATGCAGATGATGGCTACTTGAGGTGAGTTCTGCATGCATTTGGGCAGGCAGGGTGGAAGGTGTTGCCACATCAGAAACATCACCAGCCAGTGCATTGCACAGGGAAGTCAGTGCTCAATGTTGCTCACCAAGTGTAAAGCTGCTGGCTTCTGCACAACTGATTTTGCAGGTTTGGCGGGCCTGGCGCATGAGCTCATGCACCAAGACTGCTGGTGCTGGTCAGTGCAACGCATGGCTAAGGATGTCTGGCTTGCATAATTGCTCCAAGACAAGACAAATGTCAACATGGTTTGTGTGCTTACATGATGTGAATGCGTTCATTGCAAGAATTACAGTGGTTTCAGCCAGACATGTGTGACAGTGACCAGTTTTTGGTTTTTGTATGTTACAGTCGTGCAATCAGTGTAATGCACCATGGTGTACAAAACAATCTACGCGCCTGAGAAGAACAGGGGCTGGGGCTGGGGCAGGGGCAGGGGCAGGGGCAGGGGCAGGGGCAGGGGCAGGGGCAGGGGCATTGGGGCAGGGGCAGGGGCTGGGGCAGGGGCATTGAGGTGTGGGCGGGCGTAGCCCCGAGTGCGTCCTGCTCTCACCATCAGCACAGAGGTAGCCGTGTGAGTGAGTTGGCTTGTCTGCCTTGCCATGTGTTTTCTATTGACCCATTGACAGCGCTGTCCTTGTAGGGGTAGCCTGCTCAGTGCATGGCATCGCCAATCAATGTCTATGCATGGCATTGACCATCAAGGACATGCACATGCATCAGAAGAAGAAGAAGAAGAAGAAGACTACGCCGGTGTTCACCGGCGCGCATAAAGGGAGGAGCTACCGCCTGGGGCGCGGCCTGCTCCCACCATCACACATGCTTAGCAGCAATGCCCTCGCTGAACATTTGAACTGATTTGGATCTCCTGGTCGCATCGCGGTTCAGCGCCCTGTGCCAGTATTGGGGCAACGTGGGTCAATGAATGTCTTCCCTCGTCAACCCCATGGACAGGAGCGCCGATAACCATGGACCATGTCAGTGGCCAGTATGTCTGCCTGAGATGCATCTACTAAACGCTTAAGTGGCCTGTCCAAAAATCCGTTTCCGACCGATGTTTCGATCATCGGACCTGTGGGTTATGGGCCCACCGCACTACCACTGTGCTAGTCGGAAGAGTGAACTAGAGTGAGGAGGAAGATACTACATGCTGGCTAATCTACATAAAAATTTATAGAGGGTCAAGATGAAAAATGTGCTCGGAATGGCCTGCGATTCTGCGTGCGACCTCTCCTAACTTCAACACCGCATCGTACATCGAGGAAATCGAGCGCGACTCACTGTGCAGTAAGATCGAAAGTCGTTCTGAATTTTGGAGGCCTTAAAAATAGAGATGAGTAGTGGGTCTGGTAATGTAGATGCCAGCGCGTCTACTCGCGATGTTTCGTTTTGAATGGTCTGGACGGCCCGTCAACCGACAGTTCAGTCAAACAAAGACCCCGAACCCCCGCGGAGATGAACATGACACAGGTTGGTCCATCATTTTGAACTGACAGCCGCAGTCCACTGGGCAAGGTGCACGTCAACCTTGCGCACTGCCTATACGGTAAAACATATTCAGCCTCTGCTTCAGCGCGACGGAGCCTCATGTCCCCAATGCACCTGATGGCAGGTGTCTAGCCTCGAAAAGCAGCCAGGCTAGCAGCAGGGGCAGCAGCAGCAGGGGCAGCAGCAGCAGCGGCGGCAACAGCAGCAGCGGCAGCGGCGGCGGCGGCGGCGGCAGCAGCAGGGCAAGCAGCAGGGGCAGCAGCAGGGGCAGCAGCAGCAGGGGCAGCAGCAGCAGGGGCAGGGGCAGCAGCAGCAGGGGCAGCAGCAGCAGGGGCAGCAGCAGCAGGGGCAGCAGCAGCAGCGGCAGCAGTGGCAGCAGTGGCAGCAGTGGCAGCAGCGGCAGCAGTGGCAGCAGCGGTAGCAGGGGCAGTAGTCGCAGCAGGGGCGGCAGGGGCGGCAGTGGCAGCAGGGGCAGCAGGCGCGGCAGGGGCAGCAGCAGCAGGGGCAGCAGCAGCAGAAGGGGCAGCAGGGGCAGCAGGGGCAGCAGCGGTAGCAGCGGCAGCAGTGGCAGCAGCGGCAGCAGCGGCAGCAGCAGCGGCAGCAGCAGCGGCGGCAGGGGCAGCAGGGGCAGCAGCGGCAGCAGCAGCGGCAGCAGCGGCAGCAGCAGCGGCGGCAGGGGCAGCAGGGGCAGCAGCAGCAGCAGCAGCAGCAGGGGCAGCAGCGGCAACAGTAGGGGCAGCAGCAGCAGCAGTAGGGGCAGCAACAACAGGGGCAGCAGCAGCAATGGCAGCAGGGGCAGCAGCAGCAGGGGCAGCAGCTGCAGGGGCAGGGGCAGCAGCAGCAGGGGCAGCAGCAGCAGGGGCAGCAGCAGCAGGGGCGGCAGTGGCAGCAGGGGCAGCAGGGGCAGCAGGCGCGGCAGGGGCAGCAGGGGCGGCAGTGGCAGCAGGGGCAGCAGGGGCAGCAGGCGCGGCAGGGGCAGCAGGGGCAGCAGCAGCAGCAGGGGCAGCAGCGGCAGCAGCGGCAGCAGCGGCAGCAGCGGCAGCAGCGGCAGCAGCGGCAGCAGCGGCAGCAGCGGCAGCAGCAGCAGCGGCGGCAGGGGCAGCAGGGGCAGCAGCGGCAGCAGCGGCAGCAGCAGCGGCAGCAGGGGCAGCAGGGGCAGCAGCAGCAGCAGGGGCAGCAGCGGCAACAATGGCAGCAGCAGCGATAGTAGCAGGGGCAGCAGCAACAGCAGCTGCAGCAGCGGCAGCAGCGGCGACGGCAACAGCAGGGGCAGCAGCGGCAGCAGCGGCATCACTGGCAGCAGCGGCGATAGTAGCAGGGGCAGTAGTCGCAGCAGGGGCGGCAGTGGCAGCAGGGGCAGCAGGGGCAGCAGGCGCGGCAGGGGCAGCAGGGGCAGCGGCAGCAGGGGCAGCAGCAGCAGAAGGGGCAGCAGGGGGAGCAGGGGCAGCAGCAGCAGGGGCAGCAGCGGCAACAATGGGAGCAGCAGCAATAGTAGCAGGGGCAGCAGCAGGGGCAGCAGCAGCAGCAGCATGAGCAGCACTTGCAACAGTAGGGCGGCAGCAGGGGCAGCAGCAGCAGGAGCAGCAAGGGCGGCATGGGCAGCAGGGACAGCAGTGGCAGCAGCGGCAGCAGCTCTGGAACTTGCGGCTGCCGATCTGGAAATTGCGGTAGCATGAAGTTACGGGTACACAAGAGGTGTACGAGCAGAAGCTACAGATGAGAGACAGATCGTGTGTTGCATCTGTGCTAAGACACTGCCATGCAGCCATGGACAGTTGGGAATGCTGAATAGACTGTCCAACAGGTGTGGTGCCATGTGAACAAGGCCTATGCCATCCATTTTAACAAAAACGTGGAAACGTGCAGAACGACCGTTTAGTACACAAGGCAACGAAGCGCAAGGAGTGTACGGTTGAACCCCCGCAAGGAAAGCTCCCTAAAGGGCGTTTGGTGACAAAGTGGGTTGAAAGGCTCCTGTATTGCCTTAAGGGAAGAAGCTGAAGGAAGAACTGAAGCAGCAGGATGCCGTAAAGAACCAGGTCGTGTAGGTCTACTTGACTGGCTTCATCAAGTGGGTTGCATCATTCGCATGTGGTGTCTGTGCTGCCTCTCCGTGCTGCCGCAGTTTACACTGAGAATGTGGTGTACACCAGGGTGTTTTATGCCTTGCCACCTGGCCCCGACGACAATGAGGGCTGGTGACAGGCCAACTTGCATTGACTTGGCACTGAGCTGGCACCACTGCTGTTGCCACTGTGACTGCAGCTGCAATTGCTCTTGCCACACACTGTTGCTGCACCCACACACACCGCACAGTGCAGAAGTTATAAGTGGACAGCATGCTCACACACATTTTTCAGATGCCAAGGGATGCAAAACGAACATCATGCAAGCATGCCAACATCATTCATACACACATTGCAAGTGGACTTGGACATGCATAGTTTTGTTCGGCTGCATGCGGGCTTGCTTGACCGGCTGTCGGGCTGGTTGTTAAACAAATGTGGTGCGGCTGGAGGCCGCACATACATATGTTGCCTGCTGGCCGTCCGATGTGGGACGGGCCCACTGCCCTAGTCACCGTTTATATTTATTGTAATGTGTTTTTGTAGAGAGTACATTTACAGTGCAAACAAAGCTCATTCAACAAGGAACAACATATCTGCCAATGGGTACCCTCACTCAGCTACTACAATCAAGTTGAAGCATCCTCGGTCGCACCCTTGATGACTGCCAACCCCACACCGGTGGCACTCTTTCCCCCTAGACCATTGGGCACCCCATCATAACATCATAACATTCGCTCCTTAACTGAGGCTGATGTGGAGCCCTTGTGTTTGTGCATGGCAGTCTTTAAGCAGGCCTCAGGTCAAGACATGAACACTGACAAGAGCACCCTCGTACACGTAGGCCACCCCACCACGCATCCTGCACCTAGTGTTGTATGCGGTATGCCTGTGGTCACCATACACAAGGCCCTAGGGGTGCACATCCACAATGACATTGATGATGTTCCACACACCACTTCCATTTGGACAAGGCTGATTGAGGGGGTAGAGCACTCCTTCTCTAAGTTGGCCCGCTTGCACATGTCAGCCATGTGTAGGGGCCTAGCGGCCTCCACGTTTGCCGTCAGTCGCTACCTGTTTCATGGGGAGTTTATGGGCCTCCCCCCCCCTCCCCTCCTGCAGCGCATCACCTCAGCCTCCCAGAAGCTGGTAGATAGGGGGGTCCCACCAGACAGCAGCACCCGCAGCCCCATGCCCGGGGTACCAGGCCTGCTCCTGTCCGGGGCGCCCAGCCAGGGGGGGTTTGGCCTCCTGCCATGGAAGCAACACATGCTGGCCCGCCATGCGGTGTGGGCGTGCAAGTTGCTGGGGTTCTTGGCCTGTGATGGCCTCCCCCTGCAGCCCATGCAGGTCCGCCGGCGCCGGGAGTTGCAAGCAGCCATGCAAGCAGCCACTCCCGGCAGGCAACGCCACCTACGCAGCCAGCTGCAGCGCTTGCAGCGCCCGCCTCATCGGGCGGCGTGGATGTCCCTCACTCCCCTCATCCTCCTCACCGCCAGCCCCCACCTCCACCCTGCCTTCCACCTCCTAGCCCTAGCCCGGGCCAAGCCAGGCGTGAGCGGCAACCTCCCAGAGGCTGGCCTGCCTGGCCTCCTACGGCGCATTGTGGCAGCCCTCCGCGGGTTGGGCTGCCCAACAGACCTCACACCGGAGCTGCCGCTGCCAGTTGGGCCAGCATGCAGCCATATCCCAGTGTGGGGCAACCCGTTGCTGGCCATGGAGGACGCCCAGCAGCCCCCTGCCCCCTTCCCACAGCAGGCGGGGCCTCAAGCTTTGCAGTGGGTGGCAGAGTGGGCTACCACAGGCTTTCAAGAGCTGGCAGCCATCCCCTCCCTCACCAACCTCAGCAGCCTCCTCCACCTCTGCCGGGCCACTCAGCCAGCGGGTTGGGGGGACAGGGTGGGGTCCAGGGAGTGGCAGCGGGCGGTGTGGGGGGAGGAACAGGTTGCTAGGAGCATAGCTGTGGCCGTTCGAGCTAATCCAGCCCGCTGCGCTACAGGCCTCTTCGCCATGTGGGCCCGCCTGCCCACCAGTTGGCAGCAAGAGGTGGCACGGCAAGCTCCCTTGCCAGCCCCGACAGACCCCCAAACTCTGCAAAGGGTGGCAGTAGCCATGGTGATGGACCGGTTAGGTTGGCTGCCTAAGGCCCCCCCCACGGGCAGGGCCCTTGCCCCCTCCCCTATCCCCATCCTTGAGGGTGCCACGGTCAAGTGCTTCACCCGGGTGCTCATGGAGCCGGTCACCATGCTGCGGGCGGAAGCCAACGCTCGGTTTGTCAAGGACGCTCTGGCCGGCATGTGGTCCCCTCCCCCTACACCTACCTCTGCCCCCCATCTACCACTCCCCTCCTCACCCCCCGCCACTCAAGCTCAAGGGGAGGCCTGGCTTGCCTCACGCGTCCCCACCCTATGGAAGCTACCCTGGCTGAACTCATCAAAGGAGGTCATGTGGCGGCTAGCAGTCAACGGGGTCCCTTGTGCGGGGGGTCTCAACATCGGCATGGCTTGCCCATGCGGCTGGGAGCCTACGCGAGATCCCTCTCTCCAAGGGCAGGCCAGGGCTGATGCTCAAGGCAGTGCCATGAGGCGCCACACTTTCTGGGACTGCCCCCTAGCCTGTGCCGTAGTGCGCGAACTGCGCCGAGCCTTGCCCCCTGCTGTTCACCTCCACACTGCGCATGTCTGGCTGGCCATGTCACCTTGCACCACCCATGTCCACCAGGGGGTGTGGGATGTGGTCTGCTTGGCTGCTTTGGGAGCCATGTGGCGCGGTCGGCGGGTATGGTGGGCACGGCAACTAGCTGCTAGGGACCATGCTGAAGCCCATGCCCTAAGACAAGCCTCCTTGGATGAGCTTTGGCATCTAGCTGACGCCCTACCTGATGCCACCCCTGCCTTGTCCCTACGTGACAGAGTGTGCCGCTATGTTGTAGGCGACTTCTGGTCTCAAGTGCAGGACTTTGTTGCATTACACACCATCCCCCACAACTGGCCTGCTGGGAACTCCATTCCTCACAATCACCCTTTCATTTGCACCCATGGTGACGGCCAAGCCAGGCAGCTACGCACCCACCTGCCTGACATTGGAGCCATAGAGGACATGCTACCTGTTGATTTGGACTGAGTTTGTTCTAGCCTAGCCTGGCCGTTGGGGGTAGTTGCCTTGTCTTGTCTCCCTTGTCTAGCTGGGCCTCCTAGTAGGCAGGTGGTGGGGACGCTAAGGACGCCTTGAGAGCTTTGTGCCTTGTCCTTGCTGTCTGTCGCCTAGTGCAGTCCGGATAGAGTGTGGCAGGCCTGACAAGCGCTAGACCTCCCCCTGTACCCCCATGGTGCCCATGAGGGCTGGTTGCTCTGTGTGAGCGTGTGTTGCCCCAGACAGTGTGACGGTGGCCCTGCCACTGGTGCTGTAATGCCCCTCTCTCTCATAACTAACAGCTTCAATGCTTTGTAAGGTTAACGGCCTGTGCAAACTACAAGGACCTATGCGTTATTGCGGGCCCGGCCATCAATACCCCGCCGGTACTCTGCAGTCCGGTGCAGCCGCTGCCTGCCCTTGGGCAGGCGGTCATTGACCAGCTTGTAGCGCTGCTGGTACTCCTTGCCAACGGTGGGCAGAGCCTCCAGTACCTTCCAGCTGCACAGCTCCAGGGGGCGCTGCATGCTCTCCCCAACGCGCTGCAAGTTCAGGCACCCGTTGGTGTCCCTGTCCAGCCACCTACCCCATGGGGGGGCCTGGGGTCGTGGCACTGGGCCAGGTGGGGGCTGGGCAGGGGGCTGGTCCAGGGCTGGGGGAGGTGGTGGGGCCTGGGCGGGGGACCCCTGGGCTGGGGGAAGGGGAGGAGGGTTGGGCGGCACCTGTTGGCACCACGACAGGCCCCGCACATACTTAGCACGCCGCTGGCTCCAGGCTGGGCGCACCAGCCGCTGGTTGACCTGGCCTGCTGGGGGTACCCAGTCTGCGGGCCTGGGCCGGTCAGGTGGCAGGTGCAGCTCACAAGGCTGGCGGGCATGCACTGACGAGCTGACACGGCTGGATCCACGATCACCAGCCTGTCAGGCCTGTCAAACCTGCTGGGCGTGCTGGGCTGCTCCACCACCCTGCGAAGACCCTCCCGCACCGCCCCCGCCTTGCTGAGCCCAGCTGAGGCCTGAGAGATTAAAACTTGGTGTGCCAGGTGTATTGTAGTGCCAGGTTACGAGAGCAAAACACAATCATGTGCCTTTGATGATCATAGTATCGTTTCATAATGTCAGGCCAGGCCTGGAGTGGGTGTACGTGCCCGACAAAGGCCCTTGTGCGCAAGTAGCGGCAATGAGTCAAGTCAATCAAGTCAAGTCATCCCTTCAGTGAAGGCTTCACAAAGGGCATGTGTATGAGCAAGCAAAAGAGGGGCCCACACACAAGATGGCACACAGCGCTCGAGCTAGTCATGGACGCAAAGCTATAGTGGGCAATAGTGATGGGGGTCACAGTGATGGGCTTGCAGCCTGTGTTTATTTGCATTCTTGCCGTACTTTGTAACAGCAACAGGGCTGTAGGGTTCTGAGGCTGCAGTGGCCAAGGGCAAGGCTGCCAAAGCCAAATTAGCACCACAGCCAGGCAGGTGGCTGGACAGGGACAGCTGAACATGCAGCGCATTGCGGAGCACCCAAGGCCCAGCAGCAGGTCCACAAGCCTGGGCTACAAGCGGCTGCGAGACCGGCCACCCAAGGCCCAGCAGCAGCAGCAGCCTGCTGTGGCACAGTATTGTGTGCCTTGCTTTGAGCTGTCAACATTAGTGCATGCAGGTCATGCCAGCTCTAGACCATAGCCCTCGCGGTCAGGCAATGGTGCAGGTGGTAGACACTCCTGCGCCATGTGCCATGTGCATGGGTATACTCCCCACAGCGCAATAACCAGAGTTTGAGTTGTCCCTAGTGGTACCTATGATGGGCCCTAGTGGTCTGACTCAAATGGATGAGGGGGCTGCAATGATACAGCGATATGATGCAGTAATTAGCCTTCACCCGTGCATCAGCATCTCACATCGCCACCCATTCACAGCCACTGCCATATCACTGCCATATCATAATACAACCAATTAACCGTTAGTTACAAGCCGCCGAGCCCTTTAACACAAAGCCGCTGCCCCACGTGCAACCATCACATACCTACCCCGAAGAACCTATCGAGCCCCCTATTAAGCATCTGACAGCGTGCCTTAGTGTCAATGGGAAAAAGCACCGGCCATGACCGACAGCCTCCCGATGTCAGGGCCTTACAAGCAGCAGAGGCCATGCAAACAAGAGGCGAGCGGCGCTCAGGAGCAGAGGCCATCTCATGCTTTGAGCAGGCAGTGGTGAGGCCGCTCTCCCTAGCCCTGGGGCCAGTAGGTCCGGGGTGACAGCAATGGATGGCAACCAGGGTAACCATTTATTCACAGCAGCTGCAACAGAAGTGGCGGTGGCAGCGGCAGCTGCATATTACACCGCTGCCGTCATTATGCTCGTTGCAATTGCTTGCGTCATAAAAGTTGATTGTTGCTATTGAACTACCATAGCGCAGTTCTGTTGCTGGCTGCATGCCCTGCTAGGCTTTGTTCCAGGAGGCAGCTTCTGGGCAGCTGTCGGCCGACCAGCTGCTGACCGCACAGCTAGGCCTGGCAGAGAGCCTTCAGCAGTGGGCGGATGCGAAGATGGAAGCTGCCAGGCAGCTTCCGGATGAGAGCCTGACACCGAGTGTGGAGCTGGAAGCCCGCCTGCTGGCCACCAGCCTGTATGAGCGGGCAGTGGCTGCCTACCACCAGGTGTGAAGCCCTCCAATGGATTGTTAGGTTGTCAGCCATCCAATAAATGCTGCCAACCACCCAGCTAACCACCCAGCTAACCGCCCAGCTAGCCACCCAGCTCATTACCCAGCTGACCGCCCAGCGAGCGCTCTGCCAGCCGCTTTGCCGACCACCCTGCCAATGGACTCAGCCACCACCCTGGCGCCCAACCTGGCAACCACCCTAGCAGCTACCCTGGCAGCTACCCTGGCAACCACTAGGTGGCGCGGCAGTATTTGGCTGCGGCAGCTGCTGTGCTGATGTGTCAGTACCAAACACATCAGGCTTTCCCAGGAGCAGCCAAGGCCAAGCAGCTCTTGCATCAGCCTGCTTGCCATGCTCAGGCGGGGTCAGGGAGAGCAGGGTCAGGGTCAGGAGTAGTTGCGGTGTGTGTTCCTGCAGGTGAGCCCTGGTGCAGCTGCCGGGTTGCCTGCGGAGGCGGCGGTGAATTGCGGCAACACGCTGTGCAGCTGGGCGGAGGCCCTGGTGCCGCAGCCAGGGGAGGTGGGGGTGCAGCGGCGCCAGTGTGGGCTGTACGAGCAGGCTGTGGAGCTGTATCAGGCGGCCTTGGCCCAGGTGAAGGGGCCAGGCGGGAGGGGGCGAGGCGCACATGGGAGACAGGTCTACCTGCTGCTGCTGCTTCTGCTGCCGCTGCTGCCTCTGGCGCTGCTGCTGCTGCTGCTGCTGCTGCTGCTGCTGCTGCTGCTGCTGCTGCTGCTGCTGCTGCTGCTGCTGCTGCTGCTGCTGTAATTGAGGTTTCCTAACACGCTTTTGTAGGGCTCCACTTGTGACGCCTGTGTCCATTTGCTGTTGGTTCAGGAGGCGGACGCGCTGACACTGGCCAACATGGGGGATGCGCTGATGCAGTGGGCTGAGGTCAGGTCAGGGGTCAGGCGGGGCCAGCCGGGTCAAGGGGTGGGTTAGCACAGTACAGCTGCTGGCGTGGGCCAGCTTGGCATGCTGCGGGCACCAGGCCTGGCCGCCTTGCACCCGACACCCCTCCTCCTGCACTCCCCTGACTGCTGCTGCTGCTGCTGCCGCCGCCGCCGCCGCCGCCGCTGCCGGGTCTTGCCAGGAAGTAGACATGCACAGACAGACGGGCAGGCAGCACAGAGGCCCACCTCCCATCCCTGCCACCTCCTAACCCAAACCCTAACCCTGACCCTGAGCCTGCCAGGGAGGGTGCCAGACTAGTCCAGGGCAGCCTAGTGGGCCCACCTCCCATCCCTGTGTCCTTGTGGCCTCCCTGTGGCCTCACCACCACAGGCCTCCTGGCAAGCTGAGGGCGGCAATGCAGGGGCCCAGCTCTGCCAGCAGGCGCTGCAGTGCTACGACAACGCCTGCCAGATGTGTGACAGCAGTGAGGGTCAGTGACGGCACCGCAGGCCTCTGCCCACACCGCAGCACACACCCTGCCCACACACACTGCCCTGCCTTTGACCCCGCCAGCCTGCCAGCCCCCAGGCAACACCTAGCACTGCAGGAGGCCGCCTCTGGACCCTGCCCTGCACCCTGCCCAGCACCTGACCCAGCACCTGACCCAGCACCTGACCCAGCACCTGCCCCAGCACTTGCCCCAGCACCTGCCCCGCACCCGCCCAGCACAGCCGCTGCATCCTGCTCCTGGCATGGCTCCAAGCTGTCAGCAGTAGCCTGTGTCTGTAATGCAGAACCCATGCCAGCCGCACAGCAGCTGAGGGGCAGGTTTGCCAGGTGCTCAGCACCTCATGTGCTTCCCATGGCTGCTGGCTGTTCAAACGTGTGCGTGCTGTGTTTTAGATTCCCACCTCTGGTGTATTTTGCTGCAAGTCACTCCTGTCTCATTTTGCCGCCTACACACCACCATCTGGACACACATGGCTGCTGCCACCTGACGTTGCTGCGACTTGATCTTTTGTGCCTTGCTCGGTCTTGCACATATCTATATTATAGATAACATAACCCTTCGCCAACCTGTATGGTAGATATGTGCTGCGACTCAATAAAAATTTCCAAATGCATTTGTCACCATGGTATGTGTGACTGTGTGACAGGGTATTGATCAGGCATCAGGGAGGAGGGGTGGGCCTGCTTGCCTGCAGGTGATGACCTTGCTGGTCTGCTGTGCAACTGGGGCTCAGGGCTCGCCACCGCTGCACAGTACCAGGTGACCAGCAGCCTACCCTGCCAGCCTTCACACTCTTCAGACTCATGCCTCAGACTCATGCCTCAGACTCATGCCTCAGACTCATGCCTCAGACTCATGCCTCAGACTCATGCCTCAGACTCATGCCTCAGACTCATGCCTCAGACTCATGCCTCAGACTCATGCCTCAGACTCATGCCTCAGACTCATGCCTCAGACTCATGCCTCAGACTCATGCCTCAGACTCATGCCTCAGACTCATGCCTCAGACTCATGCCTCAGACTCATGCCTCAGACTCATGCCTCAGACTCATGCCTCAGACTCATGCCTCAGACTCATGCCTCAGACTCATGCCTCAGACTCATGCCTCAGACTCATGCCTCAGACTCATGCCTCAGACTCATGCCTCAGACTCATGCCTCAGACTCATGCCTCAGACTCATGCCTCAGACTCATGCCTCAGACTCATGCCTCAGACTCATGCCTCAGACTCATGCCTCAGACTCATGCCTCAGACTCATGCCTCAGACTCATGCCTCAGACTCATGCCTCAGACTCATGCCTCAGACTCATGCCTCAGACTCATGCCTCAGACTCATGCCTCAGACTCATGCCTCAGACTCATGCCTCAGACTCATGCCTCAGACTCATGCCTCAGACTCATGCCTCAGACTCAGGCCTCAGACTCATGCCTCAGACTCAGGCCTCAGACTCAGGCCTCAGACTCAGGCCTCAGACTCAGGCCTCAGACTCAGGCCTCAGACTCAGGTCTCGGACTCATGCCTCAGACTCAGGTCTCGGACTTTAGGCCGCCCCCTCAGCTAATTATCCTCCACCTACTGACTATATGTGACAGCTATCTAGGGACCTGCTGGGCTTACAGTAGGATGCATGGCAAGCTGTGATAGTGTGCCAGTCAAGGTGATGGTGCTGAGGCTGCTGCTCAGTCACCCTCCCTGTTCCTGCCCTCTCACCTCCCCCCTGCCAGGACCCCCAGAGCGCTGAGGAACTGCTGCAGCAAGCTGTGCTGCGCCTCAGCCAGGCTGTTGAGTTTGGGCGGGGCGACCCTGAGCCCCTGGTGGCTCTAGGGGATGCGCTGGCTGCCCTGGCTGCCCTGCTGCTGGCCCCAGAGGCCCCAGGTGAGATGATGGGTGCGGGGTGCAGCGTGAGATGGGCAAGGTGGGGAAGTGGTGGCGGGGGCGGCAGGGGCAGAGGTGGTGGCGGGTGCGGCAGGGGCATCCAAAGCATGGCCTGTGCAGCCAGGCTGAGAGGCTGAGAGGCTGAGAGGCTGTGGGGTGTGGGGTGTGGGGTGCTGGCAACGGGCTACCTCAGTTCTAGCCCCATAACCTGCATGGTAGTCTCTTGCTGCTGTGGACTGGCTGCTGTGATCGGGCTGTTGCATGGAGCTCAAAAGCTGTTACCATGCAAAAGACACGTCAGCCACCTTCACCGTGGTGTGCATGCAGGGACAGGCCTGCAGCTGGGCCACAGCTCTCCCCTGCCCCACTCTGGTGGGGTTGGCGGTGGCAGTGGCAGTGATGGCAGCGGCTGCTCCCCGAGGCTTTTGCAAGGCCAGGCCCTCCTACAGCGTGCACTGGCTGAGGGCTATGGACCTGCTCTGCACCTACACAGGAGCCATCCGCAAGCCTTGGTCAGCCTCTGACCCTGACCCTGACCCTGACCCTGACCCTGACCCTGACCCTGACCCTGACCCTGACCCTGACCCTGACCCTGACCCTGACCCTGACCCTGACCCTGACCCTGACCCTGACCCCAAGGCCTTGGGGTAGGAAAAAGCGGAAGAAAAAGATCAAGGATGTGGGGAAGGAGTGGGAAAGCATCTGTACACGGCTCGAGGTTGGGATGCAGGCAGGCAAACCAACAAGCAGCATAGAGGTCAGGGCTCCAGGCCGCCACCTAGCCGTGGTTCATTCAATGCACTCCATTGGCCGAGAGCTGTTCGGCTCCTAGGTGCAGCTAGTGAGGGGGAGCACTCCACACCCTGTTCCTGTGGTGGGCCCCTCACCTCTCACCCCTCACACTTGGGAACACTACACACTATCTTACCCTTTGTCAGCTACGCCTGCGCTGTGTGCTGATGGCAGGTGGGGAGCGCGGAGGTGCAGGTGCTGCTGGCCCGCCAGGCAGACACGCAAGCAGCCGCTGCCCATCACTGGCAGAGCGCTGTGCAGGGCTTTAGGACCGCTTTGGCAGCCCCGCAGCTGCTGGGCAGCTTCCAGGATCGGTGTGACGTCAGGTGAGTGAGAGGGGAGGGTGGCGGCTGGAGGGGGAGGGGGTGAGATGAAATGAGGAGCAGAAGAGCCAGGAGTCAGTGTGGGCCGCCAGCTGCCAGGCCGCAGCCCAGGACTGGTGGCTAGGCGGTGGTGGGAGCAGGCCGCGCCCCCTCCAGGCAGAAGCTTCTCCCTCAATGCATGCCGCTGAACACCAGGGTCGTCTTCTCCACCTTCTCCTTCTTCTTCTTCTGGTGGCTAGGGGTGCGGTGTGGCGAGGCACCCAGCGGCATGCGTTGCTCCTGTTCAACCTCTCGAGGAGTCGTCTTACCTCACGATTCCCCATAGCTATGAGCGCGGCTTCTACTTCCAACCTTGTCTCTGCGCCTTGTTGGCTGTGCCACGTGCTAGGTACAACCTTGCCTGTGCCTTAGCCCAGGCGGGGCACACGGCTGAGGCTGCCGGCTTGATCAAGCAACTGATGGCGTGTGGTGGGGTGGAGAGCGCTGCAGTGGCAGCCGACACAGACCTGTCCGGGGTTGCAGCAGAGCTGCAGCTGGCGCAGTGAAGGCGACCGTTGAAGGGCCCTAATGGGGGGGTGCGGGGTGCCTGCATTGCAGAGTAGCAGCGACAGCCAGGGCGTCAGGGGTGTCAGTGCAGGGGCTGTGTGATGCCTGCCCTGCTGCAGGGGGCCGAGGGGCAGGAGCAGATCAGTTGGGATGTCTCTGTCCACCCACAGACACGGTGTCTCAGTGTGGTGCGTTGGCACTGCGCGACTCACTCGTTTTCAATCTCCTATCCATGCGTCAGTCCCGTGGCAGTGTCCATGAGACAGAACCGTGACAGTCACACGGTACAAATGCTGGGAGGACAGGGCAGGGACCACAGATGCAGCAGCTGGCTCCTGCTGACACCTTTGTTTGTGGCATATAGGCTGTGTACCATCATCGGCCGTCCAGGATGTGGGCGTAGGCACCATAGAGCTTGACTTCATGAAGCTTGAAGAATAAGTTTGCAATAACGCTGGAATGCTTGGCTAACAATGAACCCTAGAATGCATGACTTTGCAGATGACAATCGATGCAAAACCGATGCAAAGTCGATTGATACCTTGCGCAATGACGCGGCGGCCCACTCGGCTGCCGTGACGACAGGCAGACAGCGCAAGCACAACGCGTTTAGACTCGGTACGTTAGCCAGCCATCGCGCAGGTGGCACGCGACCCCGACAAATGGCTAGTTACGCCACCTCACATGCGTCGCGTCACCGCTTGCACGCGCGTTGTGCACTGAGCCTGAGCAGGCGCCAGAACCCATGAAGGGCAATACTAAAGAGTTCAAGGAAGCATTTACTACCACACAGCCTCACACACAGCCTCACACACGCACACGCACGCGCACACGCACGCACCGGGACCAGGGCCGTACACACGCGGGGACGGGGACGGGGACGGGGACGGGGACGGGGACGGGGACGGGGACGGGGACGGGGACGGGGACGGGGACGGGGACGGGGACGGGGACGGGGACGGGGACGGGGACGGGGACGGGGACGGGGACGGGGACGGGGACGGGGACGGGGACGGGGACGGGGACGGGGACGGGGACGGGGACGGGGACGGGGACGGGGACGGGGACGGGGACGGGGACGGGGACGGGGACGGGGACGGGGACGGGGACGGGGACGGGGACGGGGACGGGGACGGGGACGGGGACGGGGACGGGGACGGGGACGGGGACGGGGACGGGGACGGGGACGGGGACGGGGACGGGGACGGGGACGGGGACGGGGACGGGGACGGGGACGGGGACGGGGACGGGGACGGGGACGGGGACGGGGACGGGGACGGGGACGGGGACGGGGACGGGGACGGGGACGGGGACGGGGACGGGGACGGGGACGGGGACGGGGACGGGGACGGGGACGGGGACGGGGACGGGGACGGGGACGGGGACGGGGACGGGGACGGGGACGGGGACGGGGACGGGGACGGGGACGGGGACGGGGACGGGGACGGGGACGGGGACGGGGACGGGGACGGGGACGGGGACGGGGACGGGGACGGGGACGGGGACATGTGCACTGGGTTTACTCCACACAGCCCAATAACACTGTTTGAGTCGGATCTAGTTAGTGGCTGCTAGTGGCTGCTAGTGGCTGCTAGTGGGTACTTCTGATCCGGCTCAATGGAGGCCCTAGTGAGGGACCAGGGGGCTGATACATCCTCAACGTGGGTGCATTCGCATTGTAGATGTAGTCATGCTGCAAGAGCTCCTAGCCGCTCACCCAAGCACCACCCAACCGCCACAATGTACGCATACCAGCCTAGCAGCCTAGACTATGCCTCGTACCATTTGCTAAACATGACATGACCTGACACTTGGTTTGTGTCTGCACTGATGCGCAGCATGGCGAAGCCGGCCCACATTAGGGGCTTGATGTGCATTCCAAGCAAAAGCGCCTGGTTTAATGACCACAACGTGTCACCCGCGCTGAACATTTGCCGCTGTGCAGCCGGGCCGGGGCCGCGCCCACGCGAGCTCAGCAGCCAAGGCAGTGATGGAAAGGAGTGGGTGCGCGTGCACGACAAAGGCCTGCTGCGGAAATGGAAGCGGCGGCACCAGCGGCAGCACTAGTGCGTATCTCACCCCATTACTTATAGTTAGGTCAAACCTTGGTGAGTTTCCCAGTCTAAGTACAGTCTAAGTACAGTCTCCCAGTTTACGTCCATTAGTGGCCGAGAGATGGAAGATGTTGCTGTGGGACTGGGTTTCTCGGTCGTCGACCCGCGCTTTGCTGCTAGGCGAGGCATCGAGTTTACAAATGCGTACCAGGTAGGCAGGTAAGAAGACTTGAAACGATCGCACGAGGTCGCATACCACCGCGTCTGCCCGGCACAGGAGGATTTGCAGCGGGGCTTGCATACAGACGCCAGTGATTGGAGCGATTTCCATCAGCCGGGGGACGACGCAGACGCCCAGCCAGTGCGGAATGTCATTGACGTAAACACAGGTACGTCTCCAGTCTTGCACCACTGCCCCATTCTTCTTACCTACTTCAGAAGAGCAGGTCAGATGTGCCAGTGATGCAGCAACACGTTCGCACATAGCCTATGCAACCTCCAGGGCTGGTTGGCAGGCACTGCACCAGCATACACCCAATTGTCCATTAGCGCAGCCAACACAATGTTTCCTCAACAACACAGCCCCCCAAGCCCTTCCTTGTGGCCTGCTGGCTCTTGTTTCTGGTGTCTTCCCTGGCAGCGCCCACTGCTGTCCGCAGAGATCCCAGACACAAATGTGGGGTTTCGCATGCTGTTGCGCATGGGCTGGACGCGAGGCAGAGGGCTTGGGAGCAATGAAGACGGTGAGGCATCAGAGCTGTCAAGAGCGTCTAGGGTTCAGGGTCAAGATCAGGTGTTAAGGGCTGGGTCAGAGCTGCTGGCTTCCCATGCCTGAAGCTGTAGCCCCCCAGCCACCCTCAGCCACCATCAGTGCACATGTGGCATTGGTCCAGAGTTTGGTAGTCCCAGGGTGGCTAGCTAGAGAGGTGGAAGAGGTTGCTATCAGCCTGGCTGTAGCCCCCCAGCCACCATCAGCACCGCTACATGTGGCACAGGTCCAGAGCTTGCAGGCGAGGCATGCAATGGGTGGATGCATGTGGGCGGGCGGCTGCTGGGCAGCTCCATTCCTCTGTGAGATGCAGCAGGCAGGAAGGCAGAGGTGGTATGACTGGTGGTGGTGGCGGCGCTGCCATCGCTGCAGGCATCAAAGAGCCAATCCGAGTGGGCATTGATGCTGGCGTGCGGCTTGGGCTGGGCAAGCAGGTGGGCAGCCCTCCAGGCCCCCTCATCAACCCAGGTGTCCTTCCCAGGCTCCCCTGCCCCCTCAGCTGCACAGCACTACGTGTCAGTGACTGTGGTCTGCACAGCACGACGCGTGCCATGAGCCCCAGCCTTGCATCAGAAGCAACACTCCAGCCCTTGCACCTCGCCCTCTCTTGGTGCGTGCTATTGCGCTATTGCGTGCCACGAGCCCTACCCTTGCATCCACAACCAACACTCCAGCCCTGGCGCCTCGTCACCTCCCAGTGCGTTAGCAAGGCGCCTCCTTAGGCTTCACCTGTCGAACTGCACCCATGTGCCTGCCCAGCATCCAAGCTCCCTGCTGACGGCCTGCTTGCAGGTTGAGGACGACCACTTCACCAACGCTGAGCTCGTGGAGCGCAGGCGCATGGAAAGCGAGATCCAGGCCAACGAGGACGAAGAGCGTCGGCGGCGGCGCGAGGTGTGGGGCCGTGCCGCCCACATCCACTTCCTGGGCCACCCACCTGCACACTCCATGGCAGCCTTAGGCGGGACACTGGCCAGCACAGGACACACAGGACACATACAGGCACGAACCAGCCACTGCCTGCCTGTCTTGCGCTGGAATGCCCAGCTGGGCTTGACCATGCGGTGCACCGTGCCCGGCACAGTGCTGAGGCAGTGCTGCGTTGCCCTGCACAGTGCTGCCCTGCACAGCCAGCAGCACGGCTACTGTGCAGTTGCAGCCACCTCTACCTCCTTGCGCCCCACCGCCCTTACCAGCCCAGCAGCATGACCCTACGTCACCGCCGTTGGCCCCTCCTCCCGCCCTCCCACAGTACAATGGGGTGCACCAGCCCCTGTCGCACCACCTCCGACCTCCTCCACCCTCTTCCTTCTCGGGTGCAGCATGGTGATGATGGGGTGAAGAGGGCAGTGGAGATGACCTTGGCAGCAGCGGCATGCTTGCCGGCCCCTGCATGAGGGCTGCTCCTGCATGAGGGGCATTAGGACGTATCCCAGTGGCTGTGAAGATGGTCAGTTGTGGCCTGCATGGAGTTGTGACCTGCCCTGCACTGCCCGCCTGCTGCCCCTGATCAGGCCCAGGTGGAGAAGGACGCCGCCATCCAGGAGGAGCTGACAGAGATCAAGAAGACCTTTTACTGCGAGGTGAGCACAGGCCAGGCAGCAGGCAGTGAGGCGCTTGACTTCCATGCTGGTCTGCCTCCACCGTGCAAGCCTGCCCAGGGGGCCTCTGGCAGAGCTCTGCAGGCCCACTTGAGGGTTTCAGCAGCAGCACAGGAGGAGAGGGAGCCTCAATATCAGGGTTAGCCTCACAGCAGTGGAGGGACTAAGGGGTAAGGAGGGAGTGGAGTGAGGGAGGAGAGCACCACAATGATGGCGAAGGGAGCAGAGAGTGGGAGGCTAAAGGATGGAGAAGGGGAGGTGGTACATGGACTAGGTCAAGGTCATGGCCTGCTCGTTCTGGGCATTGCTGCACACTCTCACTGTGGCCTGCAGTTTCAGGCTGGAACCCTGAGGCCCCTCAGCGATTGCCACTGCTACTGCTCATCCCTCACTGCTGCTGCTGCTGCTGCTGCTGCTGCTGCTGCTGCTGCTGCACTGTGGCGTGCTGCAGGTGTGTCACAAGCAGTACGAGAAGGCGATGGAGTTTGAGGAGCACCTCAGCTCATATGACCACCACCACAGAAAGGTGGGGTGGCAGGGCAGGGCAGGGCGATAAATGCTGAGCTATGGCTAATGCAGCCAGCTCACTCAGTTTCATCCAGTGCTGCGGCTGGAGCGCTCCAGCGCCTGCATTTTCACATGTGGGTCCCATGCAGGCAGGCATCTCAATGGCTGTGGCATTGAGCACTGTCCCTACCCACCACGTTGCTTTACATCAGTACCATCACACGGCTGTTGCACTAGCTAGTCTCTGCTAACATCACTAAACACTCATGACACACACACACACACACACACACACACAGCTCTTGTCAGGTTGAGCAGCTGCCCATGCAGCGCTTGCTGGTGCCAAGCCAAGGCCAGGCTATACATGTGGAGGCATGAGCCTGCTGAATCTGCCATGCTGGCTCAAGGCTGTCAGCGGCCTCCAATGCTGCCCGACACGTGCAGAGGATGTCAACAGGTGGTGGTGGTGGCAGTAGTCAGGTAGTAGTTGCACCAGCGGTGATGGCAAGCGTGACCATGAGGATGGCAGGAACCCTGGGACGTGGTGGTGGTGGTGGAAGGGGTGGTGATGGCTACAGTGGGTATGTAGTGAGCGGGTGGTGGTGGCTGAGGGCGCCGCAGAGGCTTGTGGAGATGCGGCAGATGGAGCAAGCTCGCACTAAGGACGAGCGAGCCCGCAAGGAAGCCAAGGCAGCCAGCAAGGAGATGGCCCGGCTGCAGGCGCAGTGAGTGTGGTGGGCAGAGTTGGAGCACTGGCTACGATGGGCAGGGGCACCACACATAGGTATGGCATACATACACATCCGTAGGCAAGATGCAGCCATGGAAGGTCCAAGCACGCTTCCGGCGTATTGTCAAGGCTGAGGCACCTTCAGAGGTTAGGCTGCAAGGGACAAGAATGTAAGCCTCGGTGTTGTTCTTGTTCAGTCGTACGATGGCAGGAGCAGGCTGTATGCAGCAGGCAGTGTGCGCAGAGCAACAGCAGGGGCTGGCAGGAGGGGCGCAGGCATTGCCCTGTGAGCTGCCAGGGCGGGGAGCCTGACAGGTCCAATACCTGCCACTGCTTGGTGGCAGGCTGCTGCTCGCTGTTGGCTGGCAGGTCTGGGAAGCAGCCAGCTGTGGTCAGAGCGTGGACCCCTCTTGTGCACTGCAGGAGCGCCCGGGCCCATGCTGCAGCCGGCACAACACCTCCGGCAGCAGCAGGAGCAGCAGCCAGCAGCACAGCTACCGGGCAAACACAGCCACCTCTCCCGCCTTGCGCCCCACCGCCCTTACCAGCCCAGCAGCATGACCCTGCGCCGCCGCCGCCCCCCTCCTACTACATCCAAGAACCATGGGGTGCACCTCCACCCCCACCCCCACCCCCACCCCAGGTGTCAGAGGTCGGTCTCACCATGCCATGTCAGCCATGTCATGCATGGGCGCCACCGCCGCCACCACCCCCTGCTCAGCCAACACAAGCAGGCTGGGCACAGCAGCCAGCCGCCCCGCAACAACCCGTGCCGTCCAACAGCAGCGAGCAGCCAGGCATGACCATGACCACGCAGGCCACAGGCCTGTCGTTTGGCCTTGGCAGGGGCAGGGGGGCAGCAGGCCGGGCAGGCGTGGCAAGGCCTACGGCAGGCCCCCCCCCAGCCTTAGGTAACCAAGGGCTGGGGGCCAGCCAGCCAGGGCCAGGTTCCAGGGGGGGTGCCAGGGGGCCACGAGGCAGGGGCAGGGGGGCCGTGACTGCCCTGGCAGGGTTCGGGTCAGACAGCGATGAGGACACGGGGGTGGGGGCATGAGGGGTGCAGCATGCAGCATGGGAGGGCACAGCTCATGCCTGTGAGGCCGTTGTGAGTCAGGCTGCTGCTTTGTTTGTCAGGCTGTGCATTGCAAGTATCCTAACCGCCACTATACGCCGCTGCATGTAAGGGGTGCATCCTTCCGCATTCGTCCATGCGATTGTCTACGGGGCAGTTGTCTGGCCCCAACGGTAGAAAGAGCTTATGAGCCAAGGCCACCACTATCACTTCCCAGCCCCACCACCTGCCATCATTGCCACAAACCACCTGCCATCATTGCCAGGTTACAGCAGTTGCTGCCAAGCAGTCGCTGGAGCTGTGCTAGTGGCCAGAGCAGGCAGCTCTGCTAGCCGAGGGCAAGGAGTACCCTGCGCTGGGTTAAAAGCGACTGCAAGACCGGCCACCCAAGGCCCAACAGCAGGAGCAGCCTGTTTAGGCACAGTAGTGTGTGCCCCCTCACTTGAGCTGTCATCAGCTTACAGTCCGTCATACCAACTCTAGGCTATAGCCCTGTCACAGGGGTCAGGCAATAGTGTAGGTGGAAGGCGCCCATGCCATGTGCATGGGAACATAACTCCACACAGCCAAACACCGACCTGAGGGGTCCCTAGTGGTCCGACTCCAATGTAGTCCCTGGTGATAGATAGGTGGCTTACACCGCTTAAGCCGTCAGCCGTTAGGCTGCTTGGCCGCCCTCCCCCTCTATGAGTTCGGGACTTTCTGTAGCGCACTTCAAAGCAAGGTGCACAAACAAAGGTGCACATGGGCTCAACATGAAGTCATGCAAGTTCTCATTACTGTCCTGGAAAGTCATGGCAAACTCCGGCTGCTCCCTGATGGAACTCGTGGCATTGCACTCAAAGATGAAATGCATGGCGTCATCCACTACCTCCTCTGTGCATCTGGTGCATGTGCGATCAATGAAAGTTACCCCCTCAAACCGAGCCTTCTCCACCCCCAGACCGTTGTTGCCTAACCTGAACCTAGTCACGCTCGTGCGGACCTCTGTAGAGAGCTGTCTGTTCAGCAGGTGTGGTGCCGTGTGATTCATGCCAATGCCGTCCCCATGCTTGAACCATGCAGCATACGAACATCTCTCCCGATGCACCGTCTCTATAATAATGAGAACTTGCATGACTTCATGTTGAGCCCATCTGCACCTTTGTTCGTGCACCTTGCTATGAAGTGCGTTACAGAAAGTCCCGAACCCCTAGAGGGGGAGGGCGGCCAAGCAGCCTAACGGCTTAAGCGGTGTAAGCCACCTATCACGCCAATGCCACACAGACCCACCACAGTTAATTGTTTTGTCTGAGTATTGCCAGGCCATCATACTGAGTAAGAATCCGTTGCCCTTGTTAGACGAGCGTGCGCTTGTGATGGTTCAAGTGTGACCTACTGTTAGGGCGCGCCCGAAAAAATCTTTAAGATATGACCCAATATGATCAAGCCAGAGAATATGATGAAATATGATCAAGCCAAAACCGAACTAAAGTCAACTGCGCATCAACAACAAGCTATGGGCCCTGTTCTCAAGCTTCTAGAATCCCATTTGCTCTAATCCGCTGCACTTTTCGGCCGTGTGCAAAAATGGCTGGCGCGATGCGCGGTCTGACCCCACACGGTCCTCCTGCACACCTGTAGCTGCTTGGGGAGCGTCTCAGCAGCGCAAATGGCCGACCCGTGGCGACCCAACCGTCGGACCCAACCGCCGAGCATTTCAAATTTTGCTGACCCTTTTTGTTGAAGCAATAGCATGCAACCTTAGCATCGCACCACACACAGGTTGCTCCGGCCGCTGCATTTGAGTAGCTTGACAACTTTGAGTAAGGAGCATGGAACCCGGACATGGCGTGTAGCCAACAACATTTTGCGCATGACCAAGGCTACAGAGATCGATTGCAATAGGATACAGAGAGCCTCATTGCCGTGGTCTCAAGCTCAATGGTTAACTGCGCAGAGAGTAGAGGAGTGTTGCGGCGGGGTAACTGCAACTGAGAGCGGTGCTGGTTTGGAGGGCGTCAAACCCTCTTCACACTCGGGGTTCCCAGGTGGGTTAGAGTGGACATCTCCCACATTATCCTCTTGACTACGGACCCGGTCATATCCCATCTTTAAGCCATCATATTCAGTCATATGACCAATTCCTCAGCAAGTCATATGATCGGTCGCGCCCTACCTACTGTGTGTGTAGCGCTAGTTAGGTGTAACCTGCAGAGGACCTGGGCACAACCGGCCAGCGTAGGCCCCCAGTGCCCCAAGCGGCCAGTCCCCCATCAGGCTCCAGCCTAGTCACAGCTGCTCCAAGCGCTGCCCACAGCCAGTCAAAAGGAACAGGAATTGCCACCGGCCACACCCGGCACAACCAAAATCGCAGCCGCCGTGCTGCCCCAGCCGCTGTGACGCGATGCAACTTAACACCTGACTAGTCCTCGGACGCATCAGTCGCGCCCGATTCCCCGCCCCTGCGCACAAAAAGCAGAGGAAGAAGGCTAGCGCCCACTGACACAACGTAGCCCGCAAGCGAATGTTACCAGCAGCGCACCTGCGGCTCGCATCCTTTTCCTCGAGTGCCTGGAGACGCCTCTCGCGCAGCACTGCAATAGCACGCCGCTGCGCCGCTGGCACGCCAGCTTTGGCGGTGGGCGTCAGGGCGGCCTGTGCGAACTTTGTGACCAACGCCTTGCGTGTGGTCGATGCAGCCACACCTGCCGGGTGGGCGGCACTGACAGGCGAGCTAGGCGAAAGGGCAGCTCGCTGCTCTAGGAGCTCCTCGTCATCTTCTGAGGAGCTTCCACCCACTGCCGCCCTGGCCCGCGCCCCGGCTGCTCGGGACTTGCTCTCCTTAACATGCTCGCTACTGCTACTCCCGCTGCTACTGCTGCTCGTGTACTTTCGCGGTGTTGGGTGTCGGGCGGACACCGACACCACGACCCCAGCTCGAGCTGTACGCTGGGCACGCTCCAGCTTGCGTCCCTGCAAGACCAACGCACATGCCATAACGGTTTGGGTGCCACACTGCCTTCTAGAGCTATGAAACGCCACAAGATGCCCCTCTCGTTCTCTATCCCTCCCCTCTCACTTGCTGCTCGTACTGTCTCTCTTGAGCAGTGCAGCAGAGTCAAAGGTGTGGTTGTCTGAGATGAGAGTGGAGGAGCAGTAGCGGCCATGCCATCTGACCTGTTTGGCAAAAGGAGCAGTGCGTAGGGTTTGGCCTGGGCTGTGGCCCCAGCGCTTAGCCTCAATGCTGTGAGTCGGCTGTCTGATGTCATTACCGGTGCCTTCGTCACTGCTGCCGCTGCTCTGCCGCAGGCTCTGGGTATGTTGCCTGATCAAGCCGGCCATCCTGCCGACACGCTCTGTTACCGAGGCCGGCCTATAGCCATGCCCTTGCCTGCTGGCTGGCCCACGCTCTGCATGCCACTTTGTCACACTCCCACCATGCACATGGCCTGGCTTGTGTGGCATGGTGTCTGCCCCCCTCTTCTCCTCCTCTTCACCCTCACTGCTGTAGGGGCTGGAGTGTGTTGCCATCAGACGTGCTACTCTGCGCCCCAAGGCATCCCGGCCAGCACTGCCCGACCCTGGCTCAGCCTGCCCGCCCTGCTGGTGGCCTGCCGCAACACGCTGCACTCGCTGCCGTGCTGCAGAGGCCGCCGCCAGAGCAGCCACGGCAGCACCACGCAGACCATGTTGAGAAGCTGGGCCAGTGAGCGGCCCGCCCCAGCACTCAGCTTGCGGTGGCCGGAGGGCAGCGGGCGGCTGGGCACCTGCACTGCCGGCAGCCAGGGGCCCACCCAGCCTGGGGTCCAGAGCTGCCTGGACCTCGGCCAGAACTCGGTGCCGCACGCTCTTGGCCCAAGCCTGGGTATGCCCCTCTGTGCCCAGGCCCTCTGCACTCACTGCCCCGCGTGGGCTGCGTGACAGGCTGGTGCCTCCCGTGTGCTGTGTGGCTAGCCGTGATGATGGCGACGCTGGGATGTGGGGCCTGAGCTGGTCACCATCAGCCTCTCTGATGTCACACCTTAGTGACCCAGAGGGCGGGTCACACCAGGCCTTAGCTGCAAAGCGCTGCTGCTGGCCCACCTCCCTTGCATCTGCTGTAGCAGCCTTCAGAGCTGCCATGTCGCCCCTGGTCAAGGCATGGCGGATGGCAGGGGAGGTCACCACTTCTGCTGCTGCCTGCAGCTCCTGCACTGCTGACCCGCGCAGACGCGCACGGGTGCGGCAGCTGCGGCACCGGCACTCCTCACCAGGTCCCACTGCTGCCCCCTCCGTGCTGTGCGTGGTGCTGGTCCCCCTGGCTTTGGCAAGCAGGTTGGCATACAAGGCGGCCTGTTGAGCTGGGGAGCAGTAGGAGAGGCCCTGGGCAGGCGGCACAGTCTTCGCTTGTTGAGCTGGGGCGCAGGGAGCTGGGGTGCTAGTCACACCAGCGGACCCTGGTCGCACCAAGCGCAAGCAGCCTGCCCAAGGACTGGCTGGTGGGCCCCTGCCGGCAGATCCCTGTCCGGCTTTGTGGGTCAGGGTGGCTCCTGCTGTGCTGGCATGGTTTCGTGCATGCTGTTTTGACTCTGCACGGGTGTCTGAGTGATGCAGCAAGTAGTTGCTGACAGTCTGGACGCCCTGCTGCTTTTCTGCGAGGGCCTGCTGGGGGCTGATGCCAGGTTGATGCTGTAAGTAGCGTGGCAAGACCTTGGGCTGCAAGCACAGCATGTACTGTAGTCATGTTGCCCTGAACCATGCCATGCCACCAACCCAGTAACATACCTCGCTGTGCCCACCCACATGGGCTTTTTCGCGTCCTAAAGCAAATGCAGCTGCTCGGGGAGACACGGATTGCTGCTGGGTTAGCTGCGTCTGAAGCCGAGCGTGTCGTAACCAAGAAGACGCCCAGTCCGGATGCTCAACCGCAACTTGAACTCCCTTTGAGGGAGAAACTGCGACCATTGCCGGCAAGGGTATTAAGGGGAGTTACAGGAAAACATGTACTCCTATCCCTCATCCCTAATTTGACCGCCATGCAAAGCAACAATATACTAGCCAGGATGCAAGCCGCCCGATAATGCTGCAGAGCTTCACTGAGCTACACTGTATCCTTGTGCTGTGACAGCTAGATGAGCGTAGTAATGGTGGTGATAGCACCGATGTAAGAGGATATTTGCAAGCCAATTGCCCTGAGATGGTGCAGCACGCGGGATCGGTGCTGGAAGATGGGTTACTTGCCAAATCAGGCCTGCCTGTCTGGCTCAACCCCGACCGCTTCCTCGCTGCGGACTTTGAGCCGGATGCATGTGTTGCGGATCTCAGGCGCTTTGTAAGCCTGTTGCTGCATTAGCATACACCGAAGGCTTGATAACTCATGTTGACAGCTGACCACCTCCTTGCCTGCCCCTTCTTCATTGCCCCCGCCAGGTGCCACTGAACACACTGCAAGTGGAGCTGCAAAACTACCTGGCAACCTTGAAAGCAAGGGTATGTCAAGTCAAGTGAGTGAGGGGTGCGCAGCCTGCTTGCCAGTAACTGAACAACAAGCTTTACACCACAGATGGTGGAGGTCATCAACGAGGACTACTCCGATTATGTCAGCCTCAGCTCACGGCTGGTCAACGTTGACGGCGCAGTGGTGCGCATGCGCAAGCCTCTGTGCGACCTCAAGGTGAGAGGGGTCCTGTACAGCCTGCAAGTCCTCACTTGCTCTCAGCATCGACAGCTTGCACACGGTAAAGCAGGTAGTAAGTTGGAGCTGGGCGCCACTGTCACTGGCTCCTGGCTGCACGCCGGCTGCAGGACAAGCTGGTAGTGGTGCAAGAGGCAGTACAGGGCGAGCTTACGGCCCTGGCAGCAGGGCTGCAGCGCCGCAAGGAGGTGGCTACTGCCCGCAGCATGCTGGAGCTGCTGCAAGAGCTGGCCCATGTTGCTGGCAAGGTGGTTGCCTAGCCTGCGGGCCAGGGCCTGAGCCCAGCAGCTAAAGAATGCAAGCAGAGGCTGAGGGCTGAGGGCCAGCAGGCAACTAGGAGGCTCTTTGATAGGCTAGTGCTGATGGACGCGTGTGGTGGTTGTCCCAGTTTGAGGCCTTTAAGCCTGGTCACCTAGTTACCTGTTCAGGGCAGTCTGGGCACGCAGTTGAAGAGTTGCCCACACGCCAGGCTGGCTTGCTCGCTCCGCATGAGGTGTAGCCATTTGCTCGGCATGCATGGCTTTGGTTGTTTCGACTGCGTTGCTAGCCATGGGCCAGTGCCCAGTGCACTGTTGCCTGTACTCCTAGCACTTGGGTTGTCGCCCCCAGATGTGGCCGGCATGAACTCAATGAAAACATGAAGCACTGAGTGTCTGGCTGCCACATGGTCCCCACATGGCCTGCCTGTCTAGTGCACTGGCTGCGTGTCTGCTGCGCTGCTTCCTGTGCCCCAGGTGGACAAGCTGCTGGCGGAGGTGGCAGTCAGCACCTCTGGCGGCAGCAGCAGCAGCAGCCCACCTGAGAACGGTACCAGCCATGCCTCTCCCTCACCCACTGGCTCCACGCAGCCAGTCACCAGCAATGGTGCAGGGCAAGCAGCTGTAGGCACTGCTGGCCAGGCAGCACCAGGAGAGGCAGATCTTGACGCTCGCGCGCGCTTGCTGGAGAGGGTGGCTGGGGAGGTGTCCCGCTTGACATACCAGGCCAACAGGGGCAAGGTGAGGGCCAGGCCAACAGCAGCAGCCTCTAGCACCACAATCCTCCTGCTCGCCATGTCTGTAATCCTGCTAATGCCCTCACCACCCCCTGATCTGGCTGTTGCGCTGCTGCTGCTGCTCTAGCACACTCCTGGCTAGGCGATGACCCTCTCCCACACCCTCATGCACATGCATGCTTACAGCCTTCAAAACCCCACGTTACACCCCTCAGACCCTTCATACTGCCACCCATGTTTGGCCTGCTTAGGAAGCAAATTGTCAAGAAGTGGGTAACCCGCAGCCACCCACCTGCCCAGCAGCCTCCCAGCTTGCCGCCTCCCACTGGATACCTGCCTGGACAACCTGCCTGCTCCTGGGCGCTAACTGGCAGCATGCAACCCCCACCAGCACAACCAGCACACCCAGGTGGAGCTTCACTTCCCAGCACCAGCAAGACGTGCCGGGCAAAGGAGGCCCCACCACCCCTCACGCCTGCATTGTGGCCCTGAGTGCTGGACATGACAGCTACCTCACTAAGCTGATGCATCCACATGGCCCTCAGCAAGTTTTGGCGGCGGGTCCGGCCCACCTGCGCATCACACATCACGCATGTCACACCATGCTGTTGCATGAGCCTAGCCCACAGCGTGTACAGAACTCCTGAGCTCAGCGCGTTGTGTGTTGTGGCCAGGACCTGGCGTTTGTGAAAGCACTGGAGCCCAAGATAGCGGCGGCCCGGGCCGAGCTGGCCGCCTACCTGGCCACAGCCCTGGAGGCCGCCCTGCTGGCTGGCAGCCACGCCGCAGCGCTGCACTGCCTGCACGCTTACGCGGAGCTGGGCCAGGCGGGTCCGGCAGAGGTGCGCAGGGAATGGGATTGCACCCGCCCCGCCCAGGCAGCCCCCAACCTTCACTTGACTCTCATGCAGCCTTGTCAAAGCCGCTTCACTGCTGCCCTTGCTCCTATCCTGCTGCAAGGCCCGGCTTTGGTTCTGCTGTCCTGCCGTACACGCCAAGTGTCTGCAACCAACTCATTGCCCTGCAGCGGCTCAAGCGCTTTGCGTCGCATTCATCCACACCGTGCCCCTTCCTGAGGTCCCTGAGGTCCCTGCTGCACACTCATGCATGCTGCCATCCTCATGCCAATTGATGGGTGATCAGGATGGCCGGCTGTTTGGTCATGGCTTGGGGTGTATGCGGTGGGGTGCATGCGGTGCATCACTGGCATGGGGCCTGACCCAGCCTGCCCAGTGCTGTGCCCAGTACGCGCATACAGGCTGCCGTGCGCAAGCTGGTGGTGGCCCCGGCTGTGGAGTCCGTGCTACATGACCACAAGGCGGTGCACACCATCCGCATGTCAGCCACAGCCACTGCAGGTGACCACAGGCAGCATGCAAGCCGTAGCCAGTCATTCTCGCAGCTAGGCGGTGCTGCAACGGGGGTGGCTGCAATCCTCAAGCATCTCCACCCGTGTGTGACCCCTCACACAGGCACAGGCCCTGACCTGCACTGAGCTCTGATCCTCCCTGCAGCTCCAGCAGCTTGGTGGTGCAGGGTGTGTGGCTGCAACTCTCAACCACCTCCGCCAGCAGACGATACCAACGGTAACAGGCAGGCACAGGCCCTGACCCAAGCCTTACTGAGCCACAGCCCTAGGCCCTGACACCATGGAGCGTAACCCTGACACCATGGAGCGACACACACCTCACACCCCATCTCAGTCCATCCCTGACCCTGACACCGAGTCCAACCCCAACCCAAGCCCACAGTGGCAGGACACCTGCTGCTCAGACCAGGCATGCCGCTGAGGCTGGTAGGGGTGTTGTCACCATGGTGTCCTGCACTGGGCAGCAAAGCCTGGGCCACACACCTTCATGGGATGCCGGGCCTAGCACCCTCCTTGCGCATGTACCAGCATGAGGGCTGCGGGGCCGGGGCCTGGCACCCTGCAGGCCGGGAGGAGGGCCTGGGCGGCCTGCTGTCAAAGATGCTGACCCGCATTGAGCAGGCAGCGGGGCATGTCCTGGCAGCCGCTCTCACGCCCCAGGTGGGCCGTGGCTGCAGAGCTGCGTCCCGTTGCCCCCTTCCAGCTATTCCCAGCCTCCACGTTCCTGCGCTCACTGCCAGACTACCTCTGCTATCCAGCACCTGCCATCTGCCCGTGCTCATTGCAGGCTAGGGCTTGGACTTGGCTCCCCACTGGCCGACTTCCAGCTGTAGCTGCCAGCTGTACACAACTGCCATTCCCACTGTCCATATGACCATTGCTACCTCCACCACCGTTGCTGCCCTCGACCTCTCGCATGGCCTCTGTCCCTGCCGCTGCCCCACTGCCCCTGCCGTTGCTTTTATCGCTGCCCCTGCCGCTGCCCCACTGCCCCTGCCGTTGCTTTCATCGCTGCCACTGCCATTGCTTGCGCCACAGTCGCCCCTGAGAGCCTTTGACTTCCTGGGCAACGCACTGCTGGCAGAGGTGGACATGCAGCTGGCGGCCCAGCTGCCCAGCACCTTCTCCCCAGGGGTGCCCGCAGCCTTCCATGCCAACTTCCTAGCCGCCCAAGTGAGCAGCAGCTACACAACCAACCTCACACTGCGAGTATCACACATAGGCAAGATGCAGATCAGGAGGCAAGACCACCCACTGCTGACAATAGCGCACACACATACGCACACACACGCACATGTTTGACTGCTGTGTGTTCCCTACCAATGGCCATGACAGTAGCTCTAGTCATGTTGGCAGCCATCAGAGCGTGTGGCGTGTGCTGGTAATGAGCAGGCCGGCAGTTGTGAGTGAGCCCCCAAGGCCCATGGGCCCCTGCCCTCTTGTGGCGGTGGCGGCATCAGCGGTCTGACTGTCACTCATGTCTGTGCCTAAGTCTCTGTCACCGCGCCACTGCTGAATCACATGCCCTCCCTGCTGCTGCTGCCGCCAACACCTGCGTGGTTCTTATCCCCTTAGCCCCTTGCAAGGTCAGAACACCCTGTTAAAGCAACACCCTGCCTGCCGGTGACCCTGCCTGTCGTTGACCCTGCCTGCCGGTGACCCTGCCTGCCGGTGACCCTGCCGCGCCCCTGTAGGCCTTCCTTGACAAGCTTGAGCAGCACTGCCAGGGTCGCACTGCACTGGAGCGCCTGCGGGCCTCACCCGCCTACTCCTCCTTTGCCAAGCGCTGGAACCTGTCCGTCTACTTCTCTCTGTTGTACCAGGAGATAGCAGGTGGCCCTAGGCAGCGGCCCTAGGCATGCATGCAGTGATAGGTGAAAGGAGGTTGGGTGGCTGCCAACTGCACCCAGTGCAGGCCACTGAGCCCTGTGCCCTGCCTCGCCCTGCCTGACCCTGCCTCACTGCCCTCCCACCCCCTGTCCCCCTGCCTGGCCCTGTCAGGGGAGCTTGAAGACGCCATCAGCAGCGGCTGGCCAGACCGGGCTGCACCGCCTCAGGGCCCTGCCTCAGTGGTGCTGCCTGCCAGTGCAGCAGCCGTGGCGGCGCTGGTGCGGCTGGCCTCCCCTCAGCTGCTCCTGAGGCCCCTGGCTGACAGGTGAGACAGGGCTGGGGCTGGGCTGCACCTACGCCCCTGGGGGGTGTGACTGAACACAGTAATGTGTGACCCCTGTGTGAGAAAAAGAGGCTGGGGCGCTCAAAGCCAGCGCTGCCTGGACAGTGTGTATGACCAACAACCCAGCATGGAGAAGCATGGAGGAGCATGTAGGAGCATGGAGGGAGCAGGAAAGGAGTGCTTGCCACCGCCAAGGAGCTGTCAGCATCACGCTCATGTGACAGATGCCCCTGCCCCTCTCACCTCTCATGTGCACGCACACGCTAGCACAAGCGACCGCTGCTCTGCTTGCACGCTAGGCTGTAGCAGCCGTCCGAGCTGCCCGCTCTGTGCTGCTTTTCCCCCATGAAGCTCCTGTACCCCCCGGGTTACCCCCCGGGTCCTGTACCCCCCGGGTGCCAGTGGCAGCAGCATAGTCCGTACCCACCCTGTCCCCAGTGGCAGCAGCATGGTGTGCATGCAGGTTCCTGCGCCTGGCGCTGCAGCTGGGGGCACGCTACAGCACCTGGCTAATCTCCCTGGCCACCCTGCGTCAGGAGGCCTTTAACCAAGCCATGGCCGCTGGGGCAGCGGCTGCACCCCCCAGCCTGGCCACAGCCCCCCTCAGCTCCAGCCTGGCCCCCCCTGGGCCCCCTTCCCACCTTGCCGCCTCAGCCCCCGGGCAGTCAGCCAACGCCTTCAGCGCCTCTGCAGCCAGGCTGGGGGCTGGGGCGGGCCAGTCAGGGGGAGGGGAGGGCAAGGCACCGCCCCCCTCCATAGCCTGGGTCACCCAGGTGCCAGTGGAGGACCTAGCGGTGGTGTTTGTGGATGCAGCAGCGGTGGTTGAACATGTCAGGGCAAGCTTCACCCCTGCCTTCACACGCTTCATGGCCACTGCTGGCCTGCTGCAGCCTGGCTCACTGGACAATGGTGGTGGTGGTGGTGGCAGGACGGTGGCGGCTGTGAAAGCGGCTGGGTCAGCCGGGCAGGAGGGGCCAGGGGTGGGGCCGGAGGCGCTGTCCACAGGGGAGGATGGACGCCAGCACCGGCAGGCGGGACAGCAAGAGGGGTTGGTGGAGGTGGTGGAGCAGGTGTTGGGGCAGCTGGCTGACGGCCTTGAGAAGCAGGTGTGAAAGGAGAGGCGGCTACAGCCCCACCGCCTTGCACGCAGAGGCACTACAGGGCAGGGGGTGGGGGCAGGGCGGGGAGGGGAGGGGAGGGGGGTCATGAGTGGGTCAGAATTGCTGCTGTGATTCATGTGGCTTGGATGTGGGACGAAGTGGCGGGGGAAGGACAGGGCCAGGGGCGGGGCAGGGGCAGCGGGTGGGGCAGGGGCAGCAGATAAGATTGTATGCCTGCGCCTAGGGAGTGCGAGAATACCCGCTGCCCCTTACAGAGTGAACTCCTCTCATGTGGACGACCTCTGCCCTGTGCCCCCTTGTCCACCAGCCTGCCGTTGCCGCCATGGCCACTTATCTGCTCTGCTGTTGTTCATGTTATTGCTCAACGTGCCTTGGCTGCAATGCTGTGTGGCTGCCGTGGACCATACATATGGGCACCTCAAGCGCCCAGGGCGTGGCTTGGGCTGTTGAAGCGGAAGGCTGGAGTGAGGCGCTGTTGCACCACAGCTGCACAGTGTGGCTTGCACAGCAAAGGGGCACAGCATAGGAGCCCTTGTGAAGATGATGGCAATGATGGCAACCTGCTCCTCTGCCCTGCCCCAGGCGCACAGCGTGCTGAGTGTGATGGGTGACGAGGTGGTGGAGGCCTGCGTGGTGGTGGTGAAGCAGCTGAAGGGCATCACCGCCACCTACCGCATGACCACAAAGGGGCCGCCTACCCGCCACTCTCACTACGTCACTGGTGGGGGCAGACAGGCTGCTGGCGGCCCTACCCCACCCCACCCCACCCCACCCCACCCCACCCCACCCCACCCCACCCCACCCCACCCCACCCCACCCCACCCCACCCCACTCCACCCCACCCCACCCCACCACACCTCACCTCACCCCCACGTCCAGTCATGCCAAGTCCGACAAGCCCGCTCGCAACGCAGCCCCCCACTGCATTATGGGCTGCGTGTGGGGTGATGCAGGTGCCCTGGTCCCCATGCGCAACCTGCTGGAGTCCTCAAGGCTGGCGCGCCTGCCCGCTGCTGCTCGCACTCAGCTAGTGACTGGCATTGCTGCCGCAGTGTGTGCCCGCTACCAGGTACAGCCAAGGGAGACAGGGCACAGCAGCAGTCCAAGGGGTCCAGCCCAAGGGGTCCACCCACTTCCGTCACCACAGCCGTGCCCTTGTCAAGCAATACAGCCTCAGAGTTCCATGTAACACACTGCTGCCTGAGACCCAGCCCTGCTGAGCTGCCACAGCCCCCGCCCCTGGACATGGTGGGGTCACACCCCCTGCAAGCATGCCCCCCAGCCCCTGCTCCCCTCTCCTGGCTGCAGGCTCTGGCGGAGGAGCTCCTCACCACGGTGCGCAAGACGGAGTCCTCGCTGAAGCGGCTGAAGAAGGCGCAGCAGGCAGATGCAGGTGAGCCAGGCCAGGCCATACACACATGTCTGGCCATACACATATGTCTGGGCAGTGTGAGCAGGCCGATTGCAAGGTTAGGGCGAGCCGTGCATGTGTCCCAGCTGCCTCTGGCGCTGAAGAGCAGCAGCTCCACCCTGTGTGCCCAGCAGCCCTAGTGACAGACACCCTTACGCTCCAGACCGCCTGCTCCGCCGTGCACGAAAATGCTGATGATGCTGAAGATGTGGATGCGGATGATGAGCAGGAGGAGGAGGATGCGGATGTAGAGGCAGCAACTTAGATGGGCAGAGGCTTTACCGTTGGCCTGTCTCTGCCACCCCGTGACGTCCATCATGGTCTTGGTCCCTCCACATGTTGCTGTGAGAGCATCTAGGCATCACTCGCACGGCAATGATCGGGATGGGGCTGTTTTGCTAGGATGGGTCATCAGCAGCAGCAGTGGCGCCAGCGGCAATGGCAGCAGCAGCAGCAGCAGCAGCAGCAGGTGCAGCAGTGGTGCCAGCAATAGGACACCACCACTGCCGCTACCACTGTCACCACTACCACCACCCTGTTGTGTGCTGCAGGGGACGGCAGCGCCATGTCTGACTCAGACAAGATCACCCTGCAGCTGCACCTGGATGTGGCTGAGTTTGGCCAGCAGCTGGTCAGGTTTGGGGTCCAGCCCGAACAGTTGGAGGCCTACAGGCGGCTGCAGGCAGCAGTGGGCCCCGTGGCTGCACCACAAGCCTAGTTGCCCCAAGCCAATGCAGGGCACTCAGGGAGGCGGGCTTGGACCATTCAGGAGTCGAGCTGGGCTGGGGCTGCTGTGGCTCGACTTGAAGCTGCATGTTGAAGTTGCGTGTGCGTGTAGTGCTGAAACAGCCTACGCCCTTGCCGCTCATATGCTACAACTGCATTGGCTTAAAAAAAAAATTGCATTGGCTAAGAATCTCAGGATTGCTGGGGGGTCAAGGCCATGCCGGCCCATTTGTGAAGTGGGCCGGCATACACAGCACTGCCAGCAAGATTGCGCAGATGGGGCATCAGCTGGTGATTGGCATGCTTTGTCGCACCGACCTCGATCAGCTTGTACCAACTTGGACCATCGAAACTGGTGTAAAGTTATATAGGTAATCTGTGTGCATCTCCCTCCTCACTCTAGTTCACACTTCCGACTAGCACAGTGGTAGTGCGGTGGGCCCATAACCCACAGGTCCGATGATCGAAACATCGGTCGGAAATGCTATTTCTGCGACAGGTTAGCAGGAAGGATACTGCTGCCACTGCGACATGTGGGTAGATGCAACTCAGGCGGACATACTGGCCACTGACATGGTCTACCTTCTTGTCCATGGGGCCGACATTAAGAGATGGAGGTCCGCACCGGCATAAATGTTTAGCGAGGGCACAGCCGCTCGGCAACCTAAGTCAAATGCATGTGCACTGAGCCTACCCAATTGACACACTGAGCCTGAATGGGATACGAATTCGGCCGGGAGAGGGGAGTGGCAGTGTTCCTGGGAACGGGCAACTTCAGCCAGCGTGGGTGGAAGGCCAATGCGGTGCAAGACTCGCCGGGAGGTGGTGGAGCAGCCCAGCAGTCCAGCACGTTTGACAGGCCTGACAGGCTGGTGATCGTGGTGAGTTCCGCACCAGCCGTGTCAGCTCGTTAGTGAATGCCCGCCAGCCTTGTGAGTTGTGACCTGCACCTGCCACATGACCGGTCCGGGCCCGCAGACTGGGTACCCCCAGCAGGCCAGGTCAACCAGCGGCTGGTGCGCCCAGCCTGGAGCCAGCGGTATGCTAAGTATGTGCGGGGCATGCAGTGGTGCCATCAGGTGCCGCCCAACCCTCCTCCCCCTGCCCCAGCCCAGGCCCCCCATGCCTAGGCCCTACCTCCCCCTGCCCCTGCCTAGGGGACCCACCCTCCCCCAGCCCAGCCCCACCCCGCCCAGGCCCCACCACCTCCCCCAGCCCTGGACCAGCCCCCTGCCCAGCCCCCACCTGGCCCAGTGCCACGACCCCCGGGCCCCCCATGGGGCAGGTGGCTGGACCGGGACACCAACGGGTGCCTGTATTTGCAGCGCATTGGGGAGAGCATGCAGCGCCCCCTGGAGAGGTGCAGCTGGAAGGACCTGGAGGCTCTGCCCACCGTTGGCAAGGAGAACCAGCAGCGCTACAAGCTGGTCAATGACCGCCTGCCCAAGGGCAGGCAGCGGCTGCACCGGGCTGCAGAGTACCGGCGGGGTGTTAATGGCCGGGCCCGCAATAACGCATAGGTCCTTGTAGTTTGCACAGGCCGTTAACCTTACAAAGCATTGAAGCTGTTAGTTATGATGGGGTGCCCAATGGTCTAGGGGGAAAGAGTGCCACCGGTGTGGGGTTGGCAGTCATCAAGGGTGCGACCGAGGATGCTTCAACTTGATTGTAGTAGCTGAGTGAGATTACCCATAGGCAAACATGTTGTTCCTTGTTGAATGAGTTTTGTTTGGCCTGGCACTACAATTGTCATTGCATCAGTATTTACCATAAGAATATACACAGCATGCTAGCCATCAGAGCAAGCCCACACGCTTATGTTACAAAGAACCCAGTTTGGATACTGCAACAAATGGTTTGTATCTTTAAGTATTCGACGTTTTGAAAACTACACCGACCTGCTGTGGGCGCAGGCCAGGGCGGTGTACTTCCCTTTGCATACTGAAGGGGTGCTGATGTGGCAGCGCTGCAGGGGTCTTTCCCCCCTGCGGCACCGGGTTTCTGCTCTCTTTGCACTGGCGCTGACACTTGCTGCGCTCACGGGATTGCATCTCGCAACATCGCACTACAGTTTTGTGCCATTGGATACACAGCCGATCCCTTTCCATGAGTCGCATGGGTTCGTCCAAGGTTTCACCTCCGACTCAACTATGGTTCAAGCGGCCTCAGGAGCTGGAGTGCCTCAAATATCGTATGACAAGTTCTATGACGGCATGCGACAGGCACAGGATGTCTCCCCCAGGTGCATCAGCTCAGGCATCTGTGACCATTTGCTGGGTAAGCAAAATATTCGCCATGATGACAAGTGAGGCACACTCATGTGCTAACGGAGACATAACAAGTTGTGATTGCAGGGTTGGAGGCAGGGGCAGATGGTCTGGGCCAGGTGGTGTCAGCAGAGGAAAGGCGGCAGCACATCAAGGAGGCCACTGCAGACAGCTGGAGGGCGTACGAGTGAGTATGCACCCTGCTCTGGTATCATACAATATCTAAACATCATGCCACAGACTCCAGCCAGTACAGTCCGCAAGCAGCAAGGAGAGGAGGGACCCTAGGCGCCCCTGCCTTACCACCTTGTCAAAGCAACTGGCGATGCAGCGACAGACGTTCAATGTTCACACATGCTTGTTGCCCCCTGTCTGTCTGCTCACTCGCTGCCCCTGCTTGGGCTCAGCCACGCTTTTCTTTATCAATAGTGCCAAGGTTTGCACACAAATGTCTTAGCACAAGGTCCTTTTGGCAGGGTTTGCGTACCAGCATGCTTGATGCATCACTACTTGGCCAGTCTACGCCACGCAGCCACGCCCAAATCTTACGCCCATGCCAGCCGTTGCCAGAAAGGCAATGGCTTGTGCTGTGCCTGATGCAAGTCAGGCATGGAAGGGAGGCCTTAGGAGTTGAACCCCGCACCTGGGGACTCATGCGCACAAGATGCAAGCCACACCTCTTCCCTCGTCCAAGTCATGCCCACCTCCACTGCTGGCCCTGTGCTCCATGCCCTCCATGCGCTCAACATGCTTGCATGTTGTTCATGCCCTTCAGGCGCTCTGTTGCGCAGGCAGCACGCATGGGGTCGTGACGAGCTGGTTGGGAGAGGCGAAGCGCGCGACTGGCTGCACCTGAAGAGCACCATCATTGACTCCCTGGACACCCTGAAGCTGATGGGGCTGCAGACTCAGTACAAGAGGGGGCTGGATCACGTGCTCATGCACCTGGACCTCTATGCCCTGCCCTTCCATGAAGTCAGCGTGAGTGGGTGCACATGGGGCCCATGTGGCGTGGACATGGCATAGAGTGGAATGTGTGATAGGGGTGTGGTGGTCACCGCCACCAGCAGGGCCCAGGGAAATGGCCTGAACCTGACCAGAGCTGCCAGCATCCCCTTCCTGGTCCGTGGTGCCGGTAGACCCATCAGCAGCAAGCGTGAAGAGGGTGGGGTGGGTGGGTAAGGTGGGTGGACATCATGGGAGCCAACTGCCCGTCTCGCCCCTGTCCCTGCCCACTGTCACCCTGGCCTCTGCTCAGCCTCTCCCCCGCCTGCCCCTGCTTTTGAGTAGACTCCTCTCCTGGCCCCACCTCCTCTGTAGGTGTTTGAGACCACCATCCGCATCCTGGGGGGCCTGCTCTCAGCCTTCCACCTGAGCCGGGACGTGGGCCTGCTGACCAAGGCTGTGCAGCTGGGGGAGATGTAAGGAGGCTGGCTGGGGGGACTCAAGGGGGTGGAGAGATGGCCAGGGCCGCCCTGCTGCTGCCTGGCGTGCTGCCTGGGGTCATGGCCATGTCATTAGTCTGTCCAACGCATGGTCACACCTGAGGCGCTGGTCACACTATTCAAACACTGGCTCAAACCTTCTGCTGGAAGCTGGCCATGCCTGGTGTGCCTGCTGCCAGGCTGATGCCGGCATTCAACACCAGCCTGGGGGTGGCGCTGCCCAACCTCATGATCCCCAAGGACTTGCCCGTTGAGTAGGTCCCCCTCCACAGCCACAGCCTCAGTCTGAGCAGACCAGGTCAGGCCAGAGTGCTGCCAACACAGATGAGCCACAAGGGCAGATCAAGCCACGGCAGGGGCAGGTCAGGAGCAGGACAGACGGGAGCAAAATGATCACATCTCCAGGTGCTAGGTCTGATCGGGTCCCATCATAATCCTGCTGATCTCTGCACCAGCTCTCACTCCAGCTCTCACACACCTCACATCCGCATCTGCAGCTTTTCTGCAGCTCCTCACCTTTCCACGAGCGAGGACCCATCCAGCCCGATTCATGATCTGCGTTAAGCCGCCCTCGCTTTCCCTGTTCGAGCTCAGCCATGCCCTTCTTGTGTTTCATTGCGTTTGGTAGTACACGGTAGCAGGGCAGACATCTCTGACATGACGTCTCCACGCTGAATACTGAGCTCACTCTCACTCATCCTTGCAGTTGCGCTGCACGGTCCCACAGCAGCCCTTTCACAGCAGCAGCCCCACAGCCCTGGCCCCTGGCACCTGATGCGGCCCCACCTCGCGTCCATTGCATCACTGTGCTCGCTGCAGGCAGGCCCACATGCACACCTGGGCACATCTGGCCTGGGTGTCTTGAACTCTGTGCCGCAGCATAGCCTCAGCAGCGGCCTCAACAGCCTCTTCAGCAGCAGCGCCTCAGTTGTAGCCTGTCGTTTTGTGCCCATAGTTGGTTGACTCATCCCTGCCCATATCTCACCCCTACAAGTAGGCAGGCAGGGCCACCTGTACGCATCATCACTGTGCTTGCTGTTGGCAGGCTCACATCAGCTCTACTGCAGCTTCACAACCAAGACCGACATGCGCAGCCGCACCTGCCCTGCTGCCTAAGGAGTACGTACTCTCTGCCAGGCCCCCCGGCCAGTGTGCTGTCATGCCGTGCCCAGGGTGGGTTTGTGGCGGCTGCATGCATGCGTGCAGGCCATGCAGGGAGTGAAGCAGGGCGGGTCTACAGTCATTGCGGCGGTGGGCACCCTGAGCTTGGAGTTCAGCACCCTGAGCCACCTCACAGGTTAGACTGGGCTAGGGGGCAGGCCAGGAGGAGGACGGGGACAGAGAAAAAGAGAAACAAAGAAAGAACAAATGAATGAAATATGGAGGAACCGGCCAGGCCAGGCCAGACCAGACAGACCTGGTCGTAGCAGGTTGGTCAATTGTTTGGGCCAAGCCAAGCCGGATTAGGCGACACCCACGCAGGTAGGCTGGGATGGTGCAAAGCGCCAGGACCTGCAATCCCTCTAGGCCTCTGCCCCTGACCACTCTGCTGTCCCGCCTGCAGCTGCTGCTGTGCATGTTCGGCGCTGCTCTGCAGGGCGGCCTGAGTTTGAAGCGGCAGCCATGCAATTCTGGCAGCTGTTGAATGAGATGGGAACATTTGATGGCTTGTTCTGTGAGTCTCTTAATGTGAGTCGCCCTTACCTCTGCCCTTCTTAGCCCTACCCTGCGCAGGACCAGGCCCAGTCCAACCTTATTACATATCCTGACTTCAGCTGGCTGCAGGTTGAGGCCATGGCCTGCCACACCCCTCACATGGGGCTGGGGTCACCGTCTGACAGCTTCTATGAGGTGAGATGGGTAGCCTCCCCCTCCCCCTCCCACTCCCACTCCCACTCCCACTCCCACTCCCACTCCCACTCCCACTCCCACTCCCACTCCCACTCCCACTCCCACTCCCACTCCCACTCCCACTCCCACTCCCCCTCCCCCTCCCCCTCCCCCTCCCCCTCCCCCTCCCCCTCCCCCTCCCCCTCCCCCTCCCCCTCCCCCTCCCCCTCCCCCTCCCCCTCCCCCTCCCCCTCCCCCTCCCCCTCCCCCTCCCCCTCCCCCTCCCCCTCCCCCTCCCCCTCCCCCTCCCCCTCCCTGCTCCTTGCCCTTTACCCAATTCCTTGATGTTGCCAACTAACGCAGTACATGCTGAAGCAGTGGCTGGTAAGCAACAAGCGAGACACTGGGCTGCTGGATTTGTATGTGGCCTCTATGCAGGTGACTTGGACCCTGACCCTAACCCTGACCCTGACCCTGATATATACACCCTGCATATAGCGGTCCATCGCAACATCATGTGATGTGGCTTACACCGCTTAAGCCGTCAGCCGTTAGGCTGCTAGGCCGACATCATCATCGCAGGTCAAATAATTGTTTACTCGTATTTCGGTATTTTTTGTGTGTAATTGGAGGTAATCAGAGGTAACTAGAGGTAATCAGAGGTTGTGATCAAAGGTAGGCTCATAGACTATGCACAGCCATCACAGTGCATCCTCCTCCTTACCCAGTTGACACTTCCGACTAGCACAGTGGTAGTGCGGTGGGCCCATAACCCACAGGTCCGATGATCGAAACATCGGTCGGAAAAGATTTCTTTTGAACTTCATCGGTGTGGGGTTGGCAGCCATTAAGGGTGCGACTGAGGATGGTACAACCTGATTGTAGTAGCTGAGTGAGATTACCCACAGGCAAACATGTTGTTCTTTGTTGAAAGAGTTTTGTTTGTACTGTAAACGTGCTAAATATGTGACCCTGACCCCTGTTTGTCCTGCTCTGACCAGGGGGTTCGGCGCCACATGCTGGTGAAGACAAAGGTGCACTACTCTGCCCTTAGTACCCCTGGCTTCATACCCCGCACAACAGCAGCTCACAGGCAGCTGCTCAGCTCCCCTCAACACCCCAGCACTGCCACCTCCCTCTCACACCCCAGTCACACTCGGGATCATGTCACACCACCCCAGGTTTCTCACTCATCACGCCTAGATATAGGAAGTGACGGAGAGAACGGAGTCTCACAGGAAACTGTGCCCCTGGCCATGTCCAGACCCGGCCATACTGCTGCTGCCAGCCCTACTACTGACCGCCCAGCAGCTTCCAACCAGCTGCCTCTCCCCATGTTCAGAGCCAAGCTTGGCTGGCTGCAGAGCCTGCTCAACTGGCTGCTGCCAGCTTCTCGGCAAAGGGTCCACACCCCTGCAGCAGACAGCTCCAGAAAGGCTGGCGGACCTGCATCAGAGACCTCCGAGGCAGTTGCATCTACCACCACTACTGCCACGTCAGCAGGGTGCTGCCCTTTGCCCCTGGGGGGACAGCCACCCTGTACCTTGCGGTCTCCCACTGATGCCACTCAATCACATGCTGCCATCCTTCCTCATCACCCGCCCAGCAGCAGCAGTGTCAGCAGCAGTGGTGATGGTGGTGGCAGTGGCAGCGGTGGTGGTGATGGTGGTGGCAGTGGCAGTGGCAGCCGTGGTGGTGATGGTGATGGCAATGGCAGCAGCAGCGGAACTGTCAGAGACAGCGGTTGTGATGGTGGTGGTGGCGATGGCAGCAGCAGCGGCGGCAGCAGTGTGGGTGGTAGCAAAGGACGAAGCAAAGAACCCCTGCAAGCCGGCCCCATGCAGCAGCCGCAACATAGCCTCAGTGCTGCTGCTGCTGCTGCTGCTGCCACCAGCCCCTCCCAGCCCCTTCTGCTGGCGCTGCGAGGCAGTCTCAGCAAAGCGTGGCGGGGGCTGTGGCGCTGGCTCCCTGGCTGGACCCTCCTTGATAGCCAGGCTGTGAGGGGGAGGGGAACTGCAGCCAGCTCGGGGGGGGACGGCCTGGGGTGGGGTGGGGGGGTGGCCAGGGGGGCGGGTGCTCGGCGGCGTCTGCAAGGTGAGGGTCAGCTGCTGGATTACGGCTGGCCTGTACCTGAGGAGGAGCTGTGGCTGCTGGCTGAGGTGCAGGTGAGGGCGGGGAGGGGAGGGGAGGGGGCAGGCTGAGGGTGGGCAGCAGCAGCGCCTGCTTTGATAGCCCTTTCCTTGGCTACCCCAGTTGCCCAGTGCCCAGTGCCAACTGCTGGCTGGCCAGGCCTAAGCCTTGAAGCCGTAACCCTTGCCTTGGCTACCCCTACCCCACACGCACGGGGCTCTTGGGATACATGCTTGACCTCCTCCCACCCCACCCTCCTGCGCTTGCCGCCTCCTCGCTTGCTTTTGGCCCAGCTGCCTGGATATCTAATCTTTGGCCCAGCTGCCTGGCCGAGTCTGCTTTGTGTGCTGTACAAGTAAAACAACAGAGGCAGTCAGGCTCAGGCAGTAAGGAGATAGGTGGGAGGCAAACTGAGAAGAGCAGCGCCATGAACCCCTCCCCTTAGGCCATGCAACCCCTCATCCACGACGGCCCCTCACCAGCCTCCACCTTACCACTCCATCACCAGCTTCCACCTAAGCAGCTACTCCCCAACACAGCAGCAGCGCTGTTGTTGTTGCCCCTGTTGCTTGGTGGCTCAGTGTTGTGCTGTGTTTGTCCAGTAATCAACGCAACACAACAGAGCGAGGGCCTCTTTCTCCCTCAGACCTCAGGCTTCTCCACCAGGCCATGTGCTGGGCTCCACAGGTTGAACGGCGCCGGCCGCCCTCCCACCCAGCTGAGTCAGGCCAGGACGGGCTGGACGCTGAGGGCCTTCCTGCCTCTATCCCCCTGCAGGTGAGGGCAGCGCAGTGGGAGTGGCAGTTACAGTGGGAGGCTGGGGCAGCAGGGGGACGCTGGCAGTTGCAGTTGGGGGCTGGGGGGCTGGGGCAGCAGGGGGACGCTGGCAGTTGCAGTGGGGGGCTGGGGGGCTGGGGCAGCAGGGGGACGCTGGCAGTTGCAGTGGGGGGCTGGGGGGCTGGGGCAGCAGGGTGAGGCTGGGCTGCTGGCGACGCAGTGCCTGCTCCCACCGCCCCCTGCGGTTGTACCCCCCGCGCTTGCACCCTGCCCTTGCGGCCCCGGCCTGCTGGCCACACATCTGGCCAAGGCGTATGGGAGGCGGGGAGGCAGAGCGTGCAGGGGCAGGGGTGCTGCCACAGCCGCTGCTGACAAAGCGGAATGTGCCCTTGTCGTTCCGCACCCTGCCAGCTGGCCAAGGCTGGGCCACACAGGTTGCGATCCACGCTTGCACCCTGCCACACAGCTTCCACTCAGCTTCCACGAAGCCACTGGTTGGACAGCAGTGAGATAAGGTGCAGCAGTGGGAGGCACTGGGTCAGCAGGGTGGCGCTGGGCTGCTGGCGACGCAGTGCCTATGCCCGCCCACCCTTGGCCCACTGCCTCTCACGGAGCCACTGCCTGGCACAGCAGTGAGTCGAGCAGCGCGTGTGGCTGTTGCTGTTGCAGTGGCGGCCACTGCGCGGTGTAGCAGGAGGGCCGGAGGCAGCGGCCAGGGCAGCCAAGGCGCGGCGGCGCACACGGGGCAAGGACGGCCCCCTGGGCAGCAAGCCCGCTGCCTTTGGCTACAGCAGGTGCGCGACCTGTCTGCCCAGATACCGCTGCTGTCCGTGCTGTTGGTACTTACGATGCTGTGTCGATCGCCTGCCTGCCATGGCTGTTGTGGTAGTGGCAGTGCTCCCCCTCTTGCCCCTCCCCTTTCTGCCCTCCCACCTCCCCCTTCTCCTTTTCCTGCTTCTCCACGTCCTGCCCCTCCCCGTCCTGCCCCTCCCCTTCTTCTTTTCCTGCTTCCCTCTCCTCTGCCCCTCCCCCTCCTGCCCCTTCCCCTCCCGTCCCTCCCCTTCACCTTTTCCTGCTTCTCTCCCTCCTGCCCCTCCCCCTCCTGCCCCTCCCCCTCCCGCCCCTCCCCTCTACGCCACCTCCCTCTGCTCGCCCAGGTCCCTTCACGTCATGCACCTCACCTGCTTTGCCCCGGGCATGCTTGCTCTGGGCCACCTGCATGGCATCAACACCGCCACCAGCCGCAGCAGGGAGCAGGCAGTCGCTGCAGCCATGGCCGCAGCTGCCTCCCCCCTGCACACCCTGGCCTCAGCCGTTGACAGAGGCAACACCACTGGCAGCAGCAGCGGTGCAGCGCTTGGGGTCAGGGGCGAGGCGGGTCAGAGCACACATGAGCTTGCATCAGATACGCAAGGGAGAGAGGGAGGTGTGAGGAGAGGGGCGGGGAGGTGGCGGGAGGGAGCGCTGCTGCTTGATACAAGCGGAGCGGCAGCAGCGGGCAGCCACTCTCTTCAGCACACTCGCCACCTTCATTTCCAGGTGGGCAGCAGCAGCAGCAGCAGCAGCAGGCCAGTTTATCACCTGCGTTGAGCCGCCCGCGCTTTCCCTGCTTGAGCTCAGCTGTGCCCTTCTTGCGTTTCATTGTATGTTGTAGTATACGGCAGCAGGACAGACATCTTCTCACATGACTAGGATTTGCACGTCTTCTTGCACTTTTCCGCTCACAAACTTGCGCTCACTCCTGCTCATTCTTGCAATTGCTCCTTCTTGCAGGCCTCACCACAGCAGGGCTCTGGGGGGCTGCGAGGCTCTACAGAGGGACAGGACGTGGAGCTGGGCAGTGCGCTCTTGCCTAACAGCAGCTGGAGGGCGGAGCAGGGCCCTCATGGGGGTGTGGGCGAGGGCCTGGGGGGGCTGGGGCGGGGCGAGGGGAGCGGTCCTGGCATGCCTCACCGCCACCTGCTGCTCCGTGCAGACACTGGCAGTGGCCGTGGCCGTGGCAGGGCAGGCAGTGCGGCAGCGGGCCAGGCGGCGGCCCGGGTGCTCCCAGACCAACAGCCAGAGGCCGGCAGTGATGACGACCTGCAGGTGGGTGTGGTGGCGGCAAACCCTGCATGCTGTGCGAGCAGGGCAGCCGGCTGCAGCTGGGCTGCCTGCCTGCTGTGTCACTGTGCCACACATCCTCCGCATTGCTCTAGCCAGTCTCACCTACTCAGCCAGGCAGAGTAGCGCAGCACTCAGGCATAGTAGCCTAACCCTAACCCACCGCCCAGGCATGCTATTACCCACCACCTGGCATTCCCTAGTAGGCGGCTGCCGCCGCAGCCGCTGCCGCCACTGCTGTCGCTGCTGCCGCCGCTGCTGCTGTTGCTACTGCTGCCCCATACCTGGCTGCTTCTCCCCGCCTTCTGTGTGCTGCGCAGCTTGCCATCAAACTCATGCGGGGCTGTTACGAGCTGTACCGCCTGTCCCCTACTGGGGTCAGTGCAGACGAGGCAGACTTCCAGTACTCATACTGGGTGGACCCCCTGCCTGCTGACAGCGCACCGGGTGCCACCCTCTCCGCCTCCACGCCCTCCGACCCTGTCCCCACCACCGCCGGGGCAGGGGATGGGCTGGGTGCAGCAGGGTCAGGGGCAGGGGCAGGGTTGGGCTCTGTGGCCTCCCACTCCAGCTGGGCAGCTGCCAGGGCCGCAGCGGAGCTGATGGGCGGCCAGCAGCAGGGCAGCGGCGCCCAGCGCAGGGCCCACCGGGTGGTCAGCCTGCCTGACCTGTACAGGCCCACTGACAGGCGGGCCTGGCTGCGGCCCGAGGTGGTGGAGAGCCTGTTCTACCTGTATCATGCCACTAAGGACCCGGTGGGTGCGGCGCAGAGCAGGGGCCAGGAAGGAGGCTAGGCTGGGCTGGGCTGGGCTGGGCTGGGCTGGGCTGGGCTGGGCTGGGCTGGGCTGGGCTGGGCTGGGCTGGGCTGGGCTGGGCTGGGCTGGGCTGGGCTGGGCTGGGCTGGGCTGGGCTGGGCTGGGCTGGGCTGGGCTGGGCTGGGCTGGGCTGGGCTGGGCTGGGCTGGGCTGGGCTGGGCTGGGCTGGGCTGGGCTGGGCTGGGCTGGGCTGGGCTGGGCTGGGCTGGGCTGGGCTGGGCTGGGCTGGGCTGGGCTGGGCTGGGCTGGGCTGGGCTGGGCTGGGCTGGGCTGGGCTGGGCTGGGCTGGGCTGGGCTGGGCTGGGCTGGGCTGGGCTGGGCTGGGCTGGGCTGGGCTGGGCTGGGCTGGGCCGGGCCGGGCCGGGCCGGGCCGGGCCGGGCCGGGCCGGGCCGGGCCGGGATGGGATGGGATGGGATGGGATGGGATGGGATGGGATGGGATGGGATGGGATGGGATGGGATGGGATGGGATGGGATGGGATGGGATGGGATGGGATGGGATGGGATGGGATGGGATGGGATGAGAATATCCTGGGTACAGCTAAAAGGTTGGCAGTCAGGTTAAAAGGTGGCTGCGTGGCTGCGTGATGGCAAAGTAGCTCAGTGGGAACATTGCCATCATAAGCCACTAACTGCATGTTGCCCCAGACAGCAAGACGGTGGCCCTGCCATTAGTGGTGGTAGGCCCCCTCTCTCTCTGCCATCAGTGCCCCAAGAGTACCAGGTTCGAACCTTGTCAGGCTATGACTTGAGTGGCTGCATGGTTGCAGTTCTCTTGTCATGAGGTACATGTCCTCTGTGTGTGCTGCCTCCAGGTCTATCGAGATTGGGGTTGGCAGATATTCCGTGGCCTGCGTGCCACCTGCCGCGATCCAAACGGCGCTTACACCTCCCTAGATGATGCTCACCGGGCGCGGCTTGCGGGCAGGGAGGGCCGCATGGAGTCCTTCTGGATAGCAGAAACGCTCAAGTACTTCTGGCTGCTCTTCAGGTGGGCCGCCTAGACAACAACACACCCGCTACATCTGGCGGGCATGGCCCTCCCCCCTTTCCCTCCCCCTCCCCTTCCCTGCCAAGCCCCTATCCCCCTGCCCCTCCCTATGTGCCTGCCCACCCCACGCCGCCCTGCCCTGCCACCCCCTGCTTGCCCGCCCCTGCCCGCAGCGATGATGCCCTGGACCAGCTCCCCCTCGACCAGTGGGTGTTCAACACGGAGGCGCACCCCCTGCCTGTCTGGGGCTCACCAGCAGATCAGCAGAGCCTGGCTGCAGCCGCAGCAGTGGACTGGCGCAGCAGGGCTTGGAGGGAGTTGCGCCAGCTGTACGCTGACAGCGCCCACCATGCACGCTGAAGGGCTAGACAGGCCGCCCATGGCCTTGAGCATGCCACCACCCCATGATCATGCATTGCCAGACTAGGCAATGCGAGGAGTGTTCAGGTATGCCTCAGCAGTTGTGCCAGGCCATCAGGACAGTGGGTGACAAGGCATAAGGCCCATGGGCCGGCCAGCCGTGGGTACAGCCACTCTTGACTGCCAGGCCTAGCCTTCAAATGCATTGAAGAAAGTCTCCGACCTCGGAAGGGGAGGGCGGCCAAGCAACCTGAAGGCTGACGGCTTGGGCGGGGTAAGTGAGGGGGAATGCCTAGGCTTGCCGTTGCTGTGATTTGCCCACCACCCTCGTGGCCAGCTAGTATCTGCAGGTGGGAGTTGCGAGCCCAAGCCACCAGGCCACCTTGATTCAGGGATGGACGATGAGGAATACGTTTGGATGGGTGCACATATGCGTGAGAAGTATGCAGATTTTCACCACTGCTATGCATGGATGCATTTACGAGAGCAGGAACGAGCATCTGAACATATCTTTTTTTGAGCTTCTTTTGTCGAAAAACTCACGGCATGGAGTGCATCTTTTGGAAGCCAGAGTTTGCGTGTGTGCACTGCTTGTTTTTGCTTCACTACCATGCACTACATATCTCGCAGCTTGCACACGTGCACAATGACCGGGTTATTCGGCACTCAGAGCACGGGCCTCTGCCTCAGGGTTTACAAGTTTTAATCCATACAGCCCTCTGGCAACATCAAATGATGATGTGGCTTACACCGCTTAAGCCGTCAGCCGTTAGGCTGCTAGGCCGCCCTCCCCCTCTAGGGGTTCGGGACTTTCTGTAACGCACTTCAAAGCAAGGTGCACAAACAAAGGTGCACATGGGCTCAACATGAAGTCATGCAAATTCTCATTATTGTTCTGTAAAGTCATGGCAAACTCCGGCTGCTCCCTGATGGAACTCGTGGCAGTGCACTCAAAGATGAAATGCATGGCGTCATCCACTACCCCCTCTGTGCATCTGGTGCATGTGCGATCAATGAAAGTTACCCCCTCAAACCGAGCCTTCTCCACCCCCAGACCGCTGTTGCCTAACCTGAACCTAGTCAAGCTCGTGCGAACTTCTGTAGATAGCTGTCTGTTAAGCAGGTGTGGTGCCATGTGATTGATGCCAATGCCGTCCCCATGCTTGAACCATGCAGCATACGAACATCTCTCCCGATGCACCGTCTCAGGCAATCTAGGGTCTCCCTCAAACCCAACCCAACGCCTCCCCCACCTCTCGAGCCACTTCACTTCCATAGCCTTGGTGCCTAGGACCATGTCCGGGCTCAAGGTGAACTCACCCCCCATCAGCTCTCTGGCGGCAAGCTGGAACTGAGCACTCCAGCTGGCCTGGCAACCCCTGCCTAACTCCACATCTGCCTTGATGACCCTCATTAGCAGGTCACTGTGGGATAGTTTGGCAGTGTTCCAGAACTTGCATGCAGCCCTAAGCCAGTAAAGTTGGAGGGGCAGCTGCCCCAACTCATGCAGCACCATCAGGCCTGACACTGAGCCACGTACCCTGGCAGCAAACCTGAGAAAGCTGAGCATGCTGGCAACACCAAAAGAACGCATGAGTTGTAATCAAACACAGGCTGCGAGATCATTATTGTAAAGGCTACTGACGGTGTGCCTAATGCCCACTCCAACTGTTCTAGTGTGTGTGCCTCCAGGCTACTACTAGCAAGAGCTCTACCCTACTCTATAGCTCTTACTCACACACATCCCCTTTGTGAGGGGTTTGGTATCTTGTTTTCTTGGATTGTCTTGCAGTAGCTGGCTATTGCCGCCACTTGCGCCGCCACTTACGCAGCAGGGCCTTGTCACGCAAGTACACCCACTCCTGGCCTGGCTGGCCTGGCTTTGGCATGGCATGGCTGTTGTGACGGTGCGGACACCACGTGGAGTCCCGTGAAGTGTCGTCCAATCGATCAACAAGCCATGTACCGGAGTTGACTTACGATGGGCGAAGGCACATATGTTTCCGGCTGGCGACCTACTGTACTTCAGTTCGGAGGCCGTCATGTGCAAGACCGAGATGTCACGCCAGCTTCTTCTCTCCGTACTAGTGATTAAAACTAGGGATGTAGGGATGTAGGGGTGATGAAAACTAGGGCTGTAGGGATTAAAATCACACGCACAAACAACGGGACTCGTGCTGACCGGCATTTCATCCTTTGAAAGCCAGAGTTTGCGTGTGTGCACTGCTTGTTTTTGCTTCACTACCATGCACTGCATATCTCGCAGCTTGCACACGTGCACAATGACCGGGTTATTCGGCACTCAGAGCACGGGCCTCTGCCTCAGGGTTTACAAGTTTTAATCCATACAGCCCTCAAGCAACACCAAAAGAACGCATGAGTTGTAATCAAACACAGGCTGCGAGATCATTATTGTAAAGGCTACTGACGGTGTGCCTAATGCCCACTCCAGCTGTTCTAGTGTGTGTGCCTCCAGGCTACTACTAGCAAGAGCTCTACCCTACTCTATACGCAGCAGGGCCTTGTCACGCAAGTACACCCACTCCTGGCCTGGCTGGCCTGGCTTTGGCATGGCTGGGCGGCCATCCCAGTAGCACAGCTCAGTGGGGCGTGGGCTTGGGCCGACTGCACAGCGGCGGATGTTTAGCGCGGCTGAGACGTCCCGGTCATAGAACCTGCACATGGGTGTGGGAAATGCATGAAGTCAAGTTATGTGCCATGTCATGTGTCACTTCATGTGGGATATGTTGCGGCCATGCACATGTGCAGTGTCAGGCCATTGCTTACCTGATGTTGTTGCTTGTTGAGCACATCAAGCCCTTGACTCGGGATCGCTTCGCTGAGCTGTACACTGGCCGCAGCCACTTGCATGGACACATGGGGCAATGCACATTTGTAAAAATTTTCCTTACCTTCCCAATCTTGACCCTACCAAGCCACCTTGACTCCACCACCTCCCAGCACTACCCTGACCCTCCCCCACTGATCCTCTCACCTGAAGGACTCAGGCGGCTGCCCTGGGAGGGCCTCACTGGGGTGGCTGTAGGCTGAGCTGACCCGGCTTGTGCGTAACTCATCAACCATCACCACCCGCCCTGCTGGGAACTGCCTCAGCGCCTCCTTTAGCATCTGGCTGACCGGGACACCCCTGCAACCAATGCTGCCGCTGTCACTGAAGCTAGCAACCCCATAGGCCAGTGCCAGGACACGGTCCGGCCACCGCTGCTTGGCATGCTTGATAAGCTGCAGCCACACATGGTACAACACACAAGGCACACATGTGTAAGGTCAGGTTTAGCAGCAGCAGCAGCAGCAGCAGCAGCAGCAGCAGCAGCGGCAGCAGCGGCAGCAGCTTTGTTGTTTGCATTGGATGACCGTGGATTATTAGTTTTGTGCCTGTGTGTAGTAGTAGTTGTTACACTAAGGAGGTAGGGCTCGGGTGGATACAAGCCAACCTCCAAAGGTAAAAGACTAAGGAGAGAACAGAGAAAAAGGGAAAGAGAAGGGGAACTACCTAGGAGAGAAAGAACTCAGGAAGGGAAGGGGAAGGGAGCTTAAGGGAGCGGGGGAGAGACCTCGAGAAGCGGAGAAGCCAGAGAAGCGGAGGAGCTAGGGTCGCAAAAGGTTGGAGGGCTAGAAAGGACGCCAAAGCTAGGAGGGCCAGAGAGGAGAGGGGAGTGAAACACGTTATGAGGCAGAGGGACTAGGAGGAGTAACCGGGAAAGAGACACTAAGGGATCCGTCTTGAGTAGAGATGAAGGGATGGGGATGGGGGAGGTTCCAGCCAGGAGGGTTGGGATGGGCTAGGGTGAAGTCTTGTAGGTGAAGCCAAAAGGTAGAGATAGCAAGCTGGCTGGCTGTAGAAATGGGGGAAAGGGTGGTAGGAGCGGTCGCTTGAGTGGTGGGGTGATGGGTGAGAGCCCAGAGACGGCGACGGCCAAAGTCCATCGCATCAAGGGCAGCCATGCAAACCAGGCTCCAGAGGGGAGGAGGGAAGGTAGGGGTGGGGGGGATGAGGCACCAGAGGGAGGATTGGTGAACTTGGGTGCCGAGGCTGAGGGAGAGCTGTTGTCTAATGGTAATGGCGATGGGGCAACTCCAGAAGCTATGTTGGCGGCTGTGACGGGGATGGTGAGAGGGGTCGCAAGGGCAAGACCAGGGAGTGATGCGGCTTCCAGGGATGGCATTGATGCTCAAGCGCCAAAGGGTCTCTTTAAGGAGGTTGGAACAAGGAACCTTCCAGGCTTTGTTAAGGTTGGTAGTGAAAGCTTGAAGGGCTAGCGCTCGAGTGGTGGGTGGGTGAGGTGTGGATAGTGCTTGGGTGATGTAAGAGAGGTGGGCCTGCTTGCGGGCGGAGGTGATGTGGGGTGTGAGCATGGAGGTGAAGACCCTCACAGGGGTCCCTATGAGGGTGGGGAAGACCCGAGGGGTAGAGGTGGTGGGTGAGGACCAAGAGAGGGAGGTAAGGTGTTGGAGGGGGACTGGTGTAACTGGGAGGGGTTGGTTGGGAGAGGTAGCGGGAAGGGATAAAGGGCCGAGGGCTTGGAGGGCTTGGCATATGAGGGTAATGATGCCTTGGGGGAGGAGGTGGGGTTGGTGGAGTGAAGGGAGCCCTATGATGCCTCGAGTAATGTCAGGGACGGTGGCTTGGGTAGAGAGAAGGAGGGTATGAGCAGGGTGGAGAGAGGGACAGGCGTGGGTGAGGAGGGTGGCTGCTAGGGGGATCCATGAAGGGGATGATGGAGAGGGAGTTGGGGGTGTTGGTGAAGGGGGGAGGGTGTTGGAGTTGGTAGGAGAAGGCTGGGTAGGGTGGGAGGGGCTGTCCCGGGAGGGGCCAGGTGGTCGGCTGGAGGAGAGAAGGGGGGTGAGAAAGCCGGAGAAGAGGGATTGAAGGGTGTGGTAGAGTTGGGAAAGGAAGGTAAGGATAAAAGAGAGGAAGGGGCGGGTAGGTGTAGGGCGGGTAATGGGGGGGGGGTGAAGGGTGGGATTGGCTGGTGGGGGGGACGGGGAGGGAAGGGTGGAGTAGGTGTGGTCATTGATGAGGTGGTGTAGAAGCCGTGTAGCCATGGCGGCGTGCCGAGCCTGGATGTGTTCTCTTAGTGGTAGGAGGCCAAAACCTCCGTCAGCAGGACGGCCCATGGCTAGGGGGTAAGGGAGGTGCTTGGCCACAATGCGGTAGAGAGAATGGGTGAAGGTAGGGAGAGTAGGTGGTAGGCCCGAGAATTCGGCGTGGTAGAGGAAGGTGCTAAGGGCATAGGTGGAGGAGGCGATGCCCTTGCCCATGGTAGAGAGGGGGAGGCCGTTGAGACGGTGGAGGTGTTTGGTGGCTTGCCTCAGGCGCTCCTCCCAGGCTGAGGAGGTAGCTGGGTCGGGGTGAGGGGAGAAGGTGTTTGGAGGTCTTAGAGAGGCTCGGGTGGCTCTGGTGTGGCGAGGGGTGGTGGAAGAGAGGGTAGGGTTGGCCTGTTGGATGCCAAGGGAAGTGGCGGAGTGATGGACAGGGATGCCAGCCAGATGGGTGGGGGGAGAGGGGAGGGGGACGCCAATGAGGACAGCAGAGGATTTGTCTGTATTTACCCGTTGCCCCGAAGCGTCTCCAAAGGTAGTGAGAGCAAGGGAGAGGGTGGAGAGGGCAGGGTCTGTGAGGTCGCCTTGGTGAATCTGGGTATCGTCAGCGTAGAAAGTGCAGACCAGCCGAGAGCCTCCGATCCGCACGCCTAGCTGTGGGTGGGAGATGAGCCAGGAGGCGAACCCTTGAGCCACGAAGAGGTAAAGGAGGGGTGAGAGGGGGCAGCCTTGTCGGACGCCCGCGGACCAGGTGAAAAGGGGTGAGTCTGTGCCGTTGACGTGGGTAACAGCCTGGGTGTTGTGAAGGAGGATCCGAGCCCAGTTAACCATCCCGTCCGAGGCTCCCAAGGTGTGCATAAGGGTGTAGAGGAAGGGCCGGTCTACCGTGTCAAAGGCCTTGGCTATGTCGAGGTAGATGTTGGCTGCTGAGAGCCCTTGACTCTGGAGGGCGTGGGGAAGAAGGGAGGTGGTGTTGATGTTATCCTCTATCCGACGGCCGGGGAGGAAGGCAGATTGTTCCCTGCCGATGGCTGGGGCCATGGCTTTCCCGAACCTGGCTGCCAAGATTTTGGCGAGGAGACGGTAAAGAGAGGGGAGGAGGGTGATGGGGCGATAAGAGGTAGGGTTAGAGAGGTTGGGAGCTGAAGGTTTGGGGATGGGGGTGATGGTACCTCTATTGAAGCCGGTGGGGAGGGTTCCAGTGGTGCCGATAGCGGTGAAGAGCTTGGCTATCAGTGGAGCCCAGCAATCACCGTCGACGCGCCAAAGGTTGTAGGGTAAGCCGTCAGGGCCAGGGGAGGATGTCGAGGGGCAGGAGGTGAGGGCTGTGAGGACTTCAGCCACTGTGATGTCTGCCGCTCCGGCTAACCCAGCAAGGGTGGGGGGGATAAGGTGGACTGTGCCTTTAGTAAGCTCAAGCTGAAGGGCTGTGATTACCGCTCGTTGGGCATGTGGGTTGGTAAGAGGTTGAGCGCTGACCCGCGAGAAGTGGGCGCCGAGAGCTGTAGCAATGGACCTGTTAGAGGTGAGGTAGTCGCCTCCAGGAGAACGGAGAGAGGGGATGGAAGTAGGGGTGGTCGGTGGGTGGATGAGGGAGGTGAGAAGGGGGGAGGGTTGTTCTCTATGGTGGAGCCAGTTGGAGTGCGCGTCACGGGTAAGGTGAGAGGTAGAAGCTGAGTGCGCTTGCCTGAATGAGGTGAAGGCTTGGGCCACCAGGTTTAAGGCATGAGGAAGGGTGTCAGGGAGAGCTGTGGCCACTGCGGAATGGGCAAGGGTAAGGTCGTGGTGGGTGGTGTTGAGGGTAACGAGAGCTCTGTGATCGTGCTCTTTAGTGAGGGGGAGGAGGGTGTGGGCAAAGGTTTTGAAGGCTTTCTGTAGGGTAGGCCACCAGGAGATGAGATCCGCGGAAGAGAGGGTGAGGCCAAAGGTGACTGCTTTACGGGCCCAAAGAGTAAGATGGGGGCTGGCGATAGGGTTGGTAGCCATGGAGCAGGGGATGGGGTGACGCCCTGGGCCTCTGGGTTGTAGGGGAGAGGCGGGGAGGAGAAGAAAGGAGACCGCGTGGTGATCGCCTCGGGGGGAAAAGTGGCAGGAGGCTGAGTGGGAGAAGGTCGAGAGTTGGGGAGGAAGGTAGATGCGGTCAAGGCGGGCTAGGTGGTGATGGCCCCTGTGAAAGGTGAAGCTCCTGCCTGTAGGATGGTGTTGGCGGTAGATGTCAGAGTGGGATGGGAGGAGGGATGAGAGGAGGGTGGTGGTAGCATTGTCCGAAAGGGTAGTGGTGTGGCAGGAGGGTAACCTATCAAGGTTGGGGAGAGGGGTGAAGTTGAAGTCTCCAACAAGGCAGAGGGGTAGGGATGTGGGAATGAGAAGGGGGGCAAGGGTTTGGGTGAGGAAGGTGGCGCGGTCTACAGCTCCTGTGCTTGGCCAGTAGGAGTTGAGAAGCGAAAAGGAATGACCGGCCCAAGAGATAGAGAGAGATTGAAGGCGACCGCAGGGGAGGGCTGAGTGGTTAGAGAGGGTAATGGGGAGGTCACTGCGGACAAGGATGGCTACCCCTGCATGGGAATGGGAGGAGTGGTTGTTGGCCCAGAAGGTGTGAAAAGGGGGGGAATGTAGGGCTGAAGTGGCTTGGTTCAACCATAGGCCAGCTTGTTGTTGGGAGATGGAGCCATGGGCGGTAGGACGTCCTATCCAGGTCTCTTGTAGGCAGATGATGTCTAGGCCTTCGTCAACCCAGGTTTTAACGAGGGTGAAAACGGCTGAGATGGAAGTGAGGCCGGAAACATTGTGTGTGGCTAGGCGGAGGCCTGGAGGACGAGGACGTGGCAGTGTGGGGGCACGACCGGAGCCAAAAGGGAGGTGAGCCCAGGGAGGAGCCTGATGGATGGGGCGTGGGGGTGGGGGTGGGGGTGGGGGTGGGGGTGGGGGTGGGGGTGGGGGTGGGGGTGGGGGTGGGGGTGGGGGTGGGGGTGGGGGTGGGGGTGGGGGTGGGGGTGGGGGTGGGGGTGGGGGTGGGGGTGGGGGTGGGGGTGGGGGTGGGGGTGGGGGTGGGGGTGGGGGTGGGGGTGGGGGTGGGGGTGGGGGTGGGGGTGGGGGTGGGGGTGGGGGTGGGGGTGGGGGTGGGGGTGGGGGTGGGGGTGGGGGTGGGGGTGGGGGTGGGGGTGGGGGTGGGGGTGGGGGTGGGGGTGGGGGTGGGGGTGGGGGTGGGGGTGGGGGTGGGGGTGGGGGTGGGGGTGGGGGTGGGGGTGGGGGTGGGGGTGGGGGTGGGGGTGGGGGTGGGGGTGGGGGTGGGGGTGGGGGTGGGGGTGGGGGTGGGGGTGGGGGTGGGGGTGGGGGTGGGGGTGGGGGTGGGGGTGGGGGTGGGGGTGGGGGTGGGGGTGGGGGTGGGGGTGGGGGTGGGGGTGGGGGTGGGGGTGGGGGTGGGGGTGGGGGTGGGGGTGGGGGTGGGGGTGGGGGTGGGGGTGGGGGTGGGGGTGGGGGTGGGGGTGGGGGGTGGGGGTGGGGGTGGGGGTGGGGGTGGGGGTGGGGGTGGGGGTGGGGGTGGGGGTGGGGGTGGGGGTGGGGGTGGGGGTGGGGGTGGGGGTGGGGGTGGGGGTGGGGGTGGGGGTGGGGGTGGGGGTGGGGGTGGGGGTGGGGGTGGGGGTGGGGGTGGGGGTGGGGGTGGGGGTGGGGGTGGGGGTGGGGGTGGGGGTGGGGGTGGGGGTGGGGGTGGGGGTGGGGGTGGGGGTGGGGGTGGGGGTGGGGGTGGGGGTGGGGGTGGGGGTGGGGGGTGGGGGTGGGGGTGGGGGTGGGGGTGGGGGTGGGGGTGGGGGTGGGGGTGGGGGTGGGGGTGGGGGTGGGGGTGGGGGTGGGGGGTGGGGGTGGGGGTGGGGGTGGGGGTGGGGGTGGGGGTGGGGGTGGGGGTGGGGGTGGGGGTGGGGGTGGGGGTGGGGGTGGGGGTGGGGGTGGGGGTGGGGGTGGGGGTGGGGGTGGGGGTGGGGGTGGGGGTGGGGGTGGGGGTGGGGGTGGGGGTGGGGGTGGGGGTGGGGGTGGGGGTGGGGGTGGGGGTGGGGGTGGGGGTGGGGGTGGGGGTGGGGGTGGGGGTGGGGGTGGGGGTGGGGGTGGGGGTGGGGGTGGGGGTGGGGGTGGGGGTGGGGGTGGGGGTGGGGGTGGGGGTGGGGGTGGGGGTGGGGGTGGGGGTGGGGGTGGGGGTGGGGGTGGGGGTGGGGGTGGGGGTGGGGGTGGGGGTGGGGGTGGGGGTGGGGGTGGAGGTGGCGGTGGAGTAGGGGGTGGGGGTGGCGGTGGTGGTGGCGGTGGTGGTGGCAAAGGGAATGGAGGAGGAGGTGGTGGTGGGTGAGGGGGTGGAGGTGGGGGTGGGGGTGGGGGTGGCGGTGGTGGTGGCAGTGGCAACTGGAGTGGAGGTGGCGGGTGGCGGTGGCGGTGGCAACTGGAGTGGAGGAGGAGGTGGGGCTGGGTGTGGCGGTGGCGGGTGGCGGTGGAGTAGGGGGTGGGGGTGGCGGTGGGGGTGGCGGTGGCGGTGGCAAAGGGAGTGGAGGAGGAGGTGGTGGTGGGTGAGGGGGTGGAGGTGGGGGTGGGGGACAAGGCAACAGGGCAACAAGGCAACATGTGACAAGGCAACAAGGCAACAGGGGTGGAGGTGGGGGTGGGGGTGGAGGTGGGTGACAAGGCAACTGGGGGGTAGGAGGAGGTGGTGGTGGGTGAGGGGGAGGAGGTGGGGGTGGGGGTGGGGGTGGGGGTGGGGGTGGCGGTGGCGGTGGCGGTGGCGGTGGTGGTGGCGGTGGCGGTGGGGGTGGGGGTGGGGGTGGCGGTGGCGGTAGCGGTGGCGGTGGCGGTGGGGGTGGGGGTGGGGGTGGGGGTGGCGGTGGCGGTGGTGGTGGGGGTGGCGGTGGGGGTGGGGGTGGGGGTAGCGGTGGCGGTGGCGGTAGTGGTGGCGGTGGCGGTGGGGGTGGGGGTGGGGGTGGCGGTGGCGGTGGCGGTGGCGGTGGGGGTGGGGGTGGCGGTTGGGGTGGGGGTGGGGGTGGGGGTGGGGGTGGGGGTGGGGGTGGGGGTGGCGGTGGCGGTGGCGGTGGCGGTGGGGGCGGGCGTGGCGGTGAGGGTGGGTGTGGCCGCGGGGGTGGGAGTGGGGGTGGGGGTGGAGGATGTGGAGGAGGTGTTGGTAAAGGTGAGGGGAGGGGGAAGAAGGTTGGAACCAAAGCGGAAGCGTGGCCAGGAGAGAAGGCTCCGTCGATCTTGGGTGAGGGTGTTAGGAGGGGAAGGATGTGGGGGAGGGGGTGGGGGAGGGGGAGGGGGAGGGGTGGTGGTGGTGGAGGGGTGGGGGGAATTGGTTATGGGGGAAGGTGTAGATGAATTTGGGTGGGTGAGGGTGTTGGGAAGACGCCGACGCCTGCGAGAGGAGGGGGGACTTAGACCTACATTGAAAAGGATAGGACCTGTATGTGTGTATGTGTGTGATGTGCCTACGAAGGATTTACACTACTCAGTGTACTCAGGGTTTACAGTAAAACCTCATGGTTATTGTGCAACATCTTGCACTTGACCTGGTACACTTTGTTGGTCGCCACGGAAGTTGCAATGCATGGGGTGAGAGGCTCAGGGAGTTGTGGGACACGAACGGGCCCGGCAAAAGGATGCGGGGCCACTCATGGGGTCATGGGGGTGACCATGAAGATTACTGACTAGGTGTTGACCGAGTCAACGAGCTGGGCAAAGACATGCTTGACGCGGTAAGCAAGTCGCGCTGACAACAGCTGACTTTGACAACTGACAAGCCCACGTACTCGTGATTTCACCGCGCAGTCAGAATACTACCGAATACTGCCGAGGCGAGAACGACTAGCCAATGGCAAGGCTCTGGGGTCACGTACAACACTACAGGTGCGAGCAAGGCATTATACCAAATCCGGACAGCTTCCAGCGTGGTTGGCTGCCACCAAAGCTACCAGAACAGGCCCCAGCATATGTAGTGATGCAGAAGTCATCAAAGGCAGCCCAGCACACACGCTCAGCTTCGCAGTGTCGGCCAGTGCAGCACCTGATGGCATGTGGTTGGAAGAATGGTCTTGAATGATTAGCTAGGTGATGGCCTGCTGCTACCCTGTAGCTCGAGCCAGGCTTGGAACACGAGTTTGGGATTGACAGCAGTGAAGACGAGCGGAGGCACCCTGAGCGCAGGCGCAACAAGCACTACAACCCATTGAGGGAGCAATATGCAACACTGGCGGTAGGGTGTTCCTGACCTGCCCTTCTTGACTATAAGATAGAGCAGCTAAGAAGCCGGAACAGCCGGCCCAGTGCCCTAGAGCCACGTGTTGAGACGAGCACAAAAGAAGCCCGGTTGCAAGGCCCATCTACAGTCTGTTGACTGAGATGTGACTTATGTATTTATGTGTGTCATCTCTCACCTTTTCCAGAGCATCAGAATATGAAGGGGACAGAGGCATGACACAGCACGTCTTACAGAGTCAGGAGAGCAGCTGTGAAGATGTTTAGAAACCTATCCTGCTGCATTGTTTCCTGCTGCATTGTGCTGCAGCAAACCAAGCAACGCCTGGCTCGTATGGGACTGCACTCCCCTGGGGGGCTGCGCCTGAAGTCGCACACAGCACAAAGGCAGAAGTCATCAAAGGCAGCCCAGCACACACGCTCAGCTTCCCCGACGTCACGCAGGCGAGCAGACAATAGGCAACAGCCCTCTTGTCCCTCACTAGGGCCTCCATTTGAGTTGGACCAGTACTGGCCACTAGCGGGGATAATAGGGACCACTAGTGGCCCGACTCATTTGGTGTTTATGGGCTGTGTGGAGTATACCCAATGCATATGAACATGGTGCATGAGGGCCTACCACCTACACTATTGCCTGACCTTTAAGGGCTATTGTGTGAACTGATAACAGCTCAAATGGGGGGGTGGCACACTACTGATGGCTGGCACTGGCTGGTCACGCTGCTGGCTCCAGGCTGGGCGCACCAGGCGGTGGTGCACTTGCCCTGCTGGGGGCTTCCAGTCTGCAGGCCTGGTGGGCTGCTCGTGGTCCAGCTGCTCCTCACAGGGCTGCTGGCCATTCACTGCTGAGCTGACCCGGCTGGTGCGATGCTCATCCACAAGCACCACCCTGCCCCGCCGCCGGTCTGTGCCCCTGGGCCTGCACACCACCTTCCAGCAGGCCCGCAGCACCACGTCAGCAACCCACCCTCCCTCAGTGCCAATGCCTGCTGCGCCAAAGAACACCACCAGCTGATTGGCATGCCCATGGCGCTTCATGGACACCTCAGCCATCTCCTTCTCCAACTGCAGCCATGCACACAAGGCACACACAGGGTGGCTGACATGTTGGCACCAGGCATGGCATGGCACAGTCAACCACTCTTTCACTTCATGCCATCCCGCCACCTCTCAGTTCCGTACCCTCCCTCCCTCCCACCCTCATTTTCTTGATGAACTGCCCCAGCGCCCAGTCCTGGGCTCCGTACAGCCTCACACAAGGCGGGGGCTGCTACTTACTTGAGGTCTCTTCGTTTCCCAGCCATTTCTGCGCTCCCGATGTTGTTTCCCTTGAGACGAGCGAGACGCTGCGATGGCACCAACAGGAGCGACGGGTTATTACACTAGCATAGCTCATACACATTAACTCACATAGCTCACAGTCGGCTAGGGACACGGACCTTTCAGTTTCTTTGCCGGGCCCTTCTTTTGCTTGGTGCTGCCCTTCCGCTTCTTCTTAGCCATCAGTTCGAGGTAATGAGCTTGCTAACCATGGCAGCAGGCTCACCCCCATACCAACAGGGAGAGTGACCGCAACAATAACAATTTCATGATTTGCCTGAGTGATGTCCACAGTAGGCAACAGCCTGCACATCTAAGCAGCCACCGCCCTCTGGCAGTGGGACCATGTGCAAGCCTCCTGTGGGTCCTGTAACAGTGCTTTGTCTAATATCATGGCATGAACCCTGCGGAGATGAGTAGGCTCCCACTAGGCCAAATGCTGCTAGGTCCTCTGTTACTTCGCAGGCCGCGCATATCACTTGATGCAGCTCCAACCCCTGAGTTCATGCAAGCCTATCGAGCACGCAAGAGAGGTGAGGCCTGGGAGCGCAGGCGGCTCATGTTCCTGCGTGCCTGAGTGCTGGCTTGCACTGGTGTACTTGCTTGCACTTTTGTGTTTAGTGTAAATGTTGGTCAATGACCTTGTCTATATCAGTGTGTCCCTGCCCAGTCTGCACACCCTCCCAGCTAACGCCACCTCAGGAGGCCTCAGGTTTATGCCATCACGGGCCCTTGCCTAGATCTCATCCCTACTGCATGCCCCTTACTGGCTACTTCTGCCAGCATAGGATGCAGCCACAGTGCCTGCTTAGCTTCAGCTTCACATCATCCATGAGTTGTGTTCCTTGGGCTTGGGCACCTAGGGTGTGGGCTGTTTGGGCGCATCCGCGCCCTTGCGCTTCTTGCCCTTCATAGCGGTGCAGTCACCGCAGCGCATGCATGACTCAGCGGCAGTGGCAGCATCAGTGTAACTAAAAGGGGCCAAAAGGGGCTCACAGCAAAGCAACAGCTGATGCTGTCGGCACCAAGAATGGGATTCTCCCTCATAGCATGCTCAGGTGCAAGTCTAACCCGCTGCAGGGTAGCTGCTGCTTGCTGGTGCCTGGGTCTCTCGGTGGGCTTCATTAACCCCTGGTGCTGTGAGCCTTGTGCTGCAGCTGAGTGTCTGTGACAGCAGGCAGAGTGACCGCAACAACAATAATAATGATAATTCATGACCCGCCTGAGTGATGTCCTGAATCACAGAAGGCAGGCGGCAGGACAGCCAAGCAGCCTTCCTCGAGCAAACCGTGCAAGAACTGGCATCACTGCCCCAGTGGCTCAGTATGGGTCCAGGTCAGGCTGACTGCAGGGAGGGCATTCGGGCCGGCAGCCAAGCATCTGTGTCAGCCAGCCGCACAGCGTAGGGCAGGTGGGCGACATGTCCCATTTAACAAGTGTGCTACCTGCTGCTGCGTCTGCAGACTCACTTGCCAGCAATGGTGCAGGCAATAGCCCTGGTGTGGGCATCACACAGCATGGGCTGGCTGCACGCCAATGCCTGGCCAGCTCCTTTGTCAACTCAAGGTAAGCCTGTCAGCCCCCTCTTCTCTAGGTCTATCAGTTGGCCTGTCGGTTGGCTCAATCAGGTATCGCAAGTGGGACCAGTGCAAGCCCCTGGGTGCCAAGGTGAGAGCAGCAGTAGCGTCCCACATCATGCAGTTAGTTTGCATCATTGGTCATGCACCTGTCCACGTGGTTGTTGCTACTGTTTGCTTACTCTGCCTGCTTGGTCCAGCTTGGTCAGTTTCCTCTGCTTGTGGTTATGGCGGCTGTTGAAGGCGGCTGTAGCGGCTGGCAGGCTTAAGCAGCCCCCCATAGCTGCAGCCGCACAGGAGCTTGTCTAACAGCTCTGTGTCGTTGGCTGCAGGGAGGTCATTCGCGCCGGCAGCCAAGCATCTGTGTCACCCCCTCCCAGTCCACTGCCGCCCTACCAGCTGCTGCCCCAAGCGCCATGGCACCTTGCTGCCCAGCCTCAGGTCAGCCCAGCTGGCGCCTCTGCCTCGCTGCAGCTTCAGCTACCTCCGGCCTTGTTCTCGCCAGGAATGGGTCAAGCAAGCAGACCACCTGGCACCTTGTCATTTCAAGCCCCCTCGCCCATCCTCGAACAGCAACAGCAACTACAACCGCTGGGCGCCCAGCAGCTCCAGCACCAGCATCAACAACGACAGCTTGAGCAGCTTGAGCACCTCCAGCAGCTCCAACAGCAGCAGCAACAACAGCAACAACAACAACAGTTTGAGCAGCTCAAGCAGCAGCAATTGCAACAGCAGCAGCAGCTGCCCACTGAGCGCCAACTAGACTTCAACATGACGGTCTCCACCCCTCAGAGCTACACCTCATACCGCCAGCTGCTTGACGCCGCCAGCACCTCCTCCCCAGGCCGTTGTGACCCCCCACAAGGTACAAGCCCTGTGCAATCCAGTGCAAGCCAGCTAGAGCTGCGGCATGTGCGCAAAACATTTCTTAGTTAGTTTGTCATCTCATTCAAACCTGCCGTATGCTGGCTGTGGCAACGCTGTACCACACGTTGCGGCTGTGGCAACGCTGCACCCCACCCACCTACGAGCAGGCTGTGAGGCGGGGCTGAGGTTGCCGTGTGCTGCCCTGCCGCAGGCGCTCGCCACACCACCACCTCCCTGTCCATGACCCCTTCCTCCACCCCCCGCAGCCACACGCAGCAAGCCAGGCCGTTACCAGACCCCCTGCCGCCACAGCGCATGTCACCACTGGGCTCGGCCCGGCTCGCCTTCCGCCGGGAAGTGAGTTGAGACTCTTGGGGAGCTACCAGCCAGTAGTAGCACTTGCATGTCTTTAGTTCTTGAGCCAGGTGGTGAGCTCGAGCATGAGCCAGCTTGCGATTATTACCAGCGCCTCCCTCAGCAATGCAGCGGGGTACAAGTAACATCACAGCTGCAAAACAATGTGACCCTCATAGAGAGCTGTGTTTTGCCTCCATGGAGTAAACCTTGACACACATGGCAGGAGCTCCATCTACCTACGCTGTTGCCTGACACCTGTGACAGGGCTATAGCCTATTTGCTTGTCATGGCTGCACTGACTTGATCTGGTGTTAGCTCGAAGAGGAGCCCCTCGCAGGCATTGATGCGCCACAGGCTGCTGCTGGGCCTTGGGAGGGCAATCTCACAGCCGCTTGCAACCCGGGCCATGATCGCCCCTGGTAGGCTTAGATCCCCACAATCTCCCAGCCACTTCCAAGGCAGCACAAAGGCAGAAGTACTGTGCAGGTGGCTCAGGTGCCCGCGGGCCAGTAGCAGCACACGCCACATGCCCAGTGTTTAGGACCTGGCTCTAGCCACCTGCTGCTGATGGTAGCTGTAATGGTGTAATTCCCATCATTGCCTTTCTCATCCTGTCCACACTACTATATGAAGGTCAGAGTCAGGAGGTTCATACGCGGGGTCTGCCATCTGACCCTCGTGTCCTGCCATTCAGATCAGCAGCTGCTCCAGTGGCAGCTACCCCACCAGGAGCAGAGGAACTTGACGCAGCTGGGGGTTGGCTAGTTGCAAGGTTGACCTTGGCCTGTGGTTTATCCCCTGCCATGTGGCCCAGGCAGGCTTGCTGCTGCTACCCTGACCATGTGGCCCAGGTAGGCTGCCTGCTGCTACCCTGACCATGGAAGGCGCAATGACGCCTGTCCTAGCCTTTACCACTCCCTGTATGGCCCGGGCATGCTTGCAGGTGCAGCAGCCTGGGAACGGAGGCACCTTGGCCTCTCTGCACGCCCTGCTGCAACAGATCACTGCGGAGCAAGCCAGGCTCATGGCCTACGTCCCTACATCATAGCCAGCTCAGGCTGCCAGGCTCAGGCACATGCGCCACAGCCTGTACACAGGGCACCAGAAGCAGACGGGGATAGGGGTGGTGCGGATGAGGTTTTGGAGCACTGATTGGTAATAATACCTTGGCTTGGTCTCTCAGACCTCTCAGAGGACACAACCCCATATAAGTTGTAGGGGGTTGTGCTGACTGCAGCATGCGAGACACATGGATATACCAGATGTATACTTGACAAAGGTGGAGCAGGCAGGGGGGGTCACACAGGGCTACTCGGCACTTGTAGTGTTAGGGGCTGGTGAGAATAGCAAGGGCGCACCTGGGCTTTGCAGTCTAACACTACACACTGCAGGGCGATGGCCTCTACCGCCAGGTGAAGAGGGATGCATCTGGTGCACTGTTGGCCAGCATGAACCTGGTTTGGTGTGCTTTACCTGAAATGCAGGGTATCCATGTTTGACCGGTATGGGCATTTGGGCACTTTGCTTTAGCAAATTGGTGCCCCAAATCTGGCTGCTGTCCCAATGAGTGACATTGTGCTGGTAGAGCGCGCCTTTCGTTACGAACATCCCGTTGCCCAACTCCCCTTGCCCAATGCTCTCCTCCCTTCCCAACCCCAGGCCACGCCAGTGAAACGTATCCACCCCCTCCGTAATGCCAAACCCAGGCAGTAAGTAGTGCTGGGAGTAGGTGCGCCTGCTGCTGCGGAAGTGGCAGCGGCGGAACCAGCGTCAGCACTAGTGCGTATCTCATCCCATAGTACAAACAACCCGTCCATTGACCCTTTGAAAGCTCTAGCTACAGGCACACACCAGAATGGCTGAGCTGAAGTGGGCAATATGCACACTAGCAGTAGCCTTTACAACAGCGAGCTCGCAGCCTGTGTTTGATTACAATCCATGCTTTACTTTGGTGGGCTGTAGGGATTTAAACCTGGTGTCCCTGTACCTGTACCTGCCCCTGTCCCGGTCCCGGTCCCATGAGGGTGTAGCATGAGGGCTGTAGGGATTCAAGTTGATTTAAACACTCGGAATGCATAAGGTAGGGCTCGAGCACTCCTGGGGCAAAACCTAAGTGTATGCCACACTAGTACACGTCTTCTACCAGCTGTGGAGAGGTGCAGAGGCTCCCCAGGATTGGGATACCGGCCTTTTTGAAGTGTAACATGCGACTGTAGTTCGCTGTGGTCGTCCGATGATATCTCACGAATGACGGATGGTAATCGAAGATGAGGTTGCGATGGGAACCTTTGCTTCTTACCCCGCTGCTCTTAAGTTTGGTGACCGCGTACCCGGCGTACCACGACGACTTTGCTGATGGCAACGACACAGACTCATGGCAAGTCAGCCTGTCCACGGTTCCGCGTGGCGACATTGCCTGAAATGCGTGTCTCGAAATTTCGTGCTTGCAGGGACAGTTATGACCAGGGCTTGCAACAACTATACTACAAGAGCTTCACCAGTGAAAGCAAGACCTGGTCCCGACCAGCCCCCAGCGATGCTCGCAGCTCACCCAGCAGCAAACAGGAGCTGCCTGCTGCCACTGTCGGCACAACTGGGCAGCGCAGTGCCCCAGTGCCCCAGGAGGCTAGCCAGCCTTTAAGCTCCAACCTAGTCAAGGCTGCCCCAAGCCAGCCAGTTGGTCAGCCTGCAACACCCAGCCAGGGTTATGCAGCTGACCCCTCGGCCAGCCCTGGCCATTTGCTGCCTGCTGCCATCACCCCAGCTGAGACAGCTTTGGGGCAAGGAATGGTAGCAGGCGGCGGCACAGGCAGGTTTGGGGGTGCTGCACCTGGGACACATGGTGGGGAGGAGGCTGGTGGTGTGGAAGGTCGGGAGGGCAGGTGGGGGGTGGGGACGGAGGAGGAGGAAGGGGAGGGCGAGGCGGAGGAGGAGGAGTTTGGGGGGTGGGAGGACTTGCGCTCCGCAGAGCTGGACGATGGCGGCTACGACCCCAGACGGGCGGACCCTGACTTCATGATGTGGGTGGTGGGGGGTGCGGTTCTGGGGGCCAGGGGGGAAGGGAAGCTGGAGGTCAGAGGTTGAGAATGGGGCAACTGAGTGTGACATAAGCGAGGGTTAGACATGCCCTAACACCTGACCCTTGAGGCATCAGGGTGCAGGCTAGCAGTGTCCCTACACACGCTACCACCCTGCACCACAACTCTTGATATCCTGGAGCCCTGACCCTACCCTACCCTACCCTACCCTACCCTACCCTACCCTACCCTACCCTACCCTACCCTACCCTACCCTACCCTACCCTACCCTACCCTACCCTACCCTACCCTACCCCTACCCTACCCTACCCTACCCTACCCTACCCTACCCTACCCTACCCTACCCTACCCTACCCTACCCTACCCTACCCTACCCTACCCTACCCTACCCTACCCTACCCTACCCTACCCTACCCTACCCTACCCTACCCTACCCTACCCTACCCTACCCTACCCTACCCTACCCTACCCTACCCTACCCTACCCTACCCTACCCTACCCTACCCTACCCTACCCTACCCTACCCTACCCTACCCTACCCTACCCTACCCTACCCTACCCTACCCTACCCTACCCTACCCTACCCTACCCTACCCTACCCTACCCTACCCTACCCTACCCTACCCTACCCTACCCTACCCTACCCTACCCTACCCTACCCTACCCTACCCTGCCCTGCCCTGCCCTACCCCTCTCTTCCTCCTGACACTGCCATCCCCCTCACCCTCCCGTGACCTCCCCCCTGTTGCCCCCTCCAGGGACACTTGTGAGGTTGAGGGCGGGCAGGTGCACCTCCTGGCCCACACCCCCCAGTGTGAGGTGCTGCTGCTGTACGGCGTGGACCACTGGGTGGGTGCAGGCACTGCAGCAGCCTCACACACACTCTGGCAGCGCTGGGGCGTCAGACAGTGATGCGGGCAGGGGGCTGGCCGCAGGGCCCACCGCCCTCAGCCTCTTCCCGGCCCCTGCGGGCCTTGGCCCAGACCCCTGCCGCCTCACAGGTTAGACCAGCAGGCAGTGCAGGTGGCAGCGGGGAGCTAGCTGGGAGAAGAAGAAGAAGATGGCTAACCTGGCTATGCTCCCTCCTCTAGACTGCTGGTTGAGACTGGGCCTGCACCCTCACCCAGCCCTGAGGCTGCCACCCGGCCCTGGCCCTGGCCCTGGCCCTGGCCCTGGCCCTGGCCCCTGCCGCCAGCTGTCAGGCTGCTTGGCCGCTCCTCCCCTCTAGGGGTTTGGGGAAAGCTCTGCGACGCACTCCAAGGCTGGGCGCACTGGTCAGGTGGGGCAGGGTGGTTGCTGGCTGCAGGCCGACCTGCTGCCTGGGGGGCTGGATGGGCTGTATGACTTGGCTGGCTGCCACCACGGCAAGCCCTACTACCTGCGCCGCCACAGCCCCCCGGGAGGTGAGCAGGCAGCAGCCACCCCTGGTTGCCTTGCTTGGGTGTGACCTGTGAAATCACACCTGTCGAGTGGGTAGAAGCTGTAGCAAGTGGGCTGGTAGGGTGTGATGCTCAGTGCCTGACCCAGGTTTGCAGCTGGAGGCACATGCAACACGCAGCATGCCTACCCGCCCTTTCCTGCCCCTGAGCAAGCAAACAAGGGCGCTGGCACCTATTTGTTATCCTAAGGCCTGCCCACCGCTTGCCTGCCTTACGCACAACCAGCAGCACATCAAGTCTTTTCACATCTCCCAACCACTGGCCTGCCAAGCTCTGGCCTGAGCTGCCTGATGTTGGTCTGGTGTGGCGCAGAGGAGCGCTGCTTGGCATGGAGTGGGCTTGGGGGGGATTGGCAGGTGGGTGGGGATGGGCAGGGCAGAGGCAGGGACGGGGTCCCTAAGGGGGGGTGGCGCCTAGAGCTATAGGGTCAGGGTGGCACTTGCATAGCCCACGACGTGGAAACGGGCATGGAGGAAAGAATGGAAGCGTGGCTGAGCATTCTTTGTTTGCTCCTAAGTAGTTGAGCGCCTGGGCCTGGAAGGGGATTGGCAAGTTTGCGGCGTCATGTCGATGATGTCCTCTTACTTGTTGGAGTCACACATTACCAATTACAGCAGCAGCAACAGCAGTAGCAGCAGGGTGCTGGCAGACATAAAGAACCACCACAAAGAACCATGTGACACCAATGCCAATGCTGGTGCCTTGTGATGTCTGCTGCTGCTGCTGATGATGTCGATGATAGTGCCGCTGCTGCTTCCGCTGCTGCTGCAGTTCAGCTTTGGGGAGGAGCCACTGGCCGACAACCTGATCATGTACGGCACTGTTGGCAAGGTCAGTATGAGCGAGCCAATCATCAAACACAACAGTAAAATACTCTGTCTGTAGCACAAGCTGAGAGCACTGACAAGGCCGCGCCAGCGAGAGCTGATAGGGGGCTAGACTCTGGCAGCAATTCCGTTGCCCGCTCCTCAGTTACCGCAAACACCCCAGCTGTCTCAGCTGAGGGCCATGGCAGTTCCCGTGACAGCTCATCACATACCACACCCTGGGTGATGACAAACCGGCTCCTGGGCTCCAGCACCCTGAAGGCCTTGCTCCCCGGCTCATAGCCCACCATCACCCGGTGCACAGCCATGAACCCCAGCTTGTTGCGCATGTGCTCAGGCACGCAGCGCTGACAGGTTGGGTTTCACCCCGAAGAACAGATCCCAGGGGGTGGCTTCCTAGGAGGGTAGCTAGGAGGGAGAGACATTGTAGAGGAAGCTGTTGCGCGCACCACCACCTCCGGCCACACAGCTTTGCTGGCAGGCCGCTGCTGATAGATATGCAGCGAGGTTTCTCAGCAGCGTGCGGTCCAGCCGCTCTGCCTTCCCATTCTGCTCTGGGCTGTAAAGAGCTGGCTGCTGGTACGGGATTCCCCGCCCCACGCAGAACTGCCCCACCTTCTAGTTCACAAATTTGGTTCCTCGGTCAGTGCGCAGTGCCTTGAGGTAGCACCCCGACTGGGTCTCCAACCAGTGCGCAATGACTGAGGAACAGAATATGTGAACCAGGAGGTGCAACGGTTCTGAGTGGAAAGGGGGGGGGTCAGCACCAGCAAACAATCCCTTACATCCCATGGCAGAATGGCAAGGCCAAGCGGCTGAACCGTACACAAGTAATCCCGCTGGATCCATAACATGTAGCGAGTGAGACCCCCGAAAGCAAGAGCGAGTACCTCACCAAACACAACAGTAAACGAAGTACAAGCTAAGAGGGTCCCACACTCCCGGTCAAAGACAGACTGCACACACTATAGAGGCCTGGTTGCCATGACTGAGACACAGCCTGTTTCCAACGGTCAGTGCCAGAGGAGGCCCACAGCTGGTTGAGGTCAACAGGTGCCGGCCAGACTAGGCTGTTGAGAGGGAGAGGGAGAGAGGGACCACCTCTGCCCCTGCCCCTGCCCGTACCTGGGTTTCTAGACCACAGGTGATGACAGACTGTGCCCTTGTCACCCTTGTCACAGCATCTGCCTAGCGCACCTAACCGTAGGTCCACCCTCTGAATGTTGAGGGGTGGCACCTGTCAGTGGTGTACAACCAGTACGAGGTCACGCTGCTGCCCTCAGACGACGAGGACCTCTTCTTCAAGCTGCCGGTGAGCTTTGCTGGGGCTGACAGGCTGACAGTGGGGCCCGTGGGGCTGGTGTCACTGGTGCTGCTGGGGGCTGAGGCTGATAGTGGTGGTGTCGAGGTTGACGGTGCTAGGGCTGAGGGGAGAGGTGGTGGTGCTGCTGCTGACAAGGCTGGCGGTGCTGGTGAGATGCTGCTGTTGCTGCTGGTAGGCTGTTGCTGCTGGTAGATTGGTGGTGGTGATGGTGGTGGTGGTGAGGCTGGTGGTGGTGCTGCTGCTTGCAGGAATGGCACTGGCTGACCTGCCGCACAGACGCCAGTGACCCTCCTCCTGGCCTGGCAGGGGAGGAGGGCGACCAGCCGCCTGCAGCCACGCTGGCTCCAGGGGCAGGGCCAGCAGCAGCAGCAGCAGCAGGTCAGGGCCCCTGGTCAGGCGGGCAGCGGGGGGCTGGCAGAGCAGCTCACCGTGCACAATCCACCCCAGGGGGGGTCCAGGGGCAAGAGGGCAGGGCTGTGGGGAAGGGGGACGAAGAAGGGGGTGAAGAGGGAGAAGAGGGGGAGAGTGAGGGAGAAAGTGAGGGGGGGTGGGCTTGGGAGAGGGAGAGGCAGGAGTCGGATGAGGCAGAATTCTTGATGTGGGCCAGGGCAGGGACTGCTCAGGGCAGGGCAGGGGCCGACAAGGCCTTGCCCCGGGACAGGCCAGGGGGCAGGGGGCCAGGGGGCGGGGGCCGGGGCACGCATGAGGGCCAGCAGCCGGGAGGGGCGGCCAGGGATGAGCTGTGAGGTGCTGGAGGGGGGTAGGTGACGAAGGCGACCGGAGAGTGTCGTTTGTGGCAGATCATAGCGCCTGGGTCATGGACCCGGCGGGTAGCCCCGCTGCCATCACAAGGTGGCACACAGCTCTACCAATGGCCTGCATAGCCAATGCCAATACAAGGCAGAGCTGAACACTCAGGTCATGGACCTCCGCATAGTGCGCCCAGCCTGGAGCCAGCAGCGTGATCAGCCAGTGCGGGGCCTGATGTGGTGCCCGGTAGTGGCCCCACGCAAGCCCTCACAGGCAGCTGAGCCCACCCAGCCCACCAAGGGCAAAGGCAAGGGCAGGGCTGCCAAAGCCAAATTAGCACCACAGCCAGGCAGGTGGCTGGACAGGGACTGCAAGGCAGCGCTGAACATGCAGCGCATTGGGGAGAGCAGGTGGCGCCCATTGGAGCTGTGCTGCTGGCCAGACCAGGCAGCCCTGCCAGCCAAGGGCAAGGAGTACCCTGGCCTGGGCTACAAGCGGCTGCGAGACCGGCCACCCAAGGCCCAGCAGCAGCAGCAGCAGCCTACTGGGGCACAGTAATGTGTCCCCCACTTTGTTGAGCTGTCATCAGCTTACAATCAGTGCACGCAGGTTATGCCAACTCTAGACCATAGCCCTCGCGGTCAGGCAATGGTGTAGGTGGTAGACACTCCTGCGCCATGTGCCATGTGCATGGGTATACTCCACCCAGGCCCATAACCAAAGTCCGAGTTGTCCCTAGTGGCACCTAAAATGGTCCATAATATAATGGTTGACGCATCTAAAATACCGGCTTTCTGGGTTCGCACGGGGCAATTGTTCGGGACGCCGCCCCGGGGGACCGGGTGTCGCGTTTTCATCCGGCGCAATGGCTTAACGGTGCGGCGGTGCTGCATTTGATACGAGATGCAGGAAGCATCAGTACGGCAATGTGCAAGCATGACGGGTCAGGCCATTGGGGCAGGGGGTGTGGCTGATAGCAGAGCGCGGCATGTCATCATGGCAGTCTCGTAAACCATAGCACTACCTTACCAAACGTAACGTACATCTTCAGTGGGTCCACGAATCAACAACCATTTCATTGACCCTCTGCAAAGGGGAACATGTGTGAGCGAGAGCATGTATAGTGTAGGGCTTAAGCACTGCTAGGGTCAACCCAGGTTAGCGGCACAGTGTCAATAGCCGGCTACCTGTGGTGGAGAAGTGTAGGGCTACCCACGATAGGGGACACAGGCTTTCCTGAAATCTATTTCAATTGCGGATCTTTTCATTTGCTTCACTCGCGATGCTCAGCACCGCCGTCCAGCGGCCGCACATCGCGGGCACGCGCCGCGCGCAAGTCTGCAGGGCCGCAGCTGACGTCTCCGCGCCCGTCAAACCTGCAGTCCCTGTGGAACCCATCCTTGAAGTGCTTCGATCCGGTGGGTGCAGCTAACCTTCTGATGCGCTGGAGCGGGCATCGAGCGCGTAATCAAACTGCTCAGGGGGGATCCAGCCCCCAGAGCTTCGTATCCTCAAGGTGCTGCCACATGACGTCTGCAACCCTGTGTTCCTATGAGGGCTGTGTACCTCCCACTCATGCACTCCCACTCATGCACTCATGCACTCAAATCAGCTGCATGTGCTATCTTGCAGCGGCAAGACAGCCAGGTTCAGTCCCCCCACCAGAGGTGCTCAAGTCCCTGGTGGCCCTAGAGCAAGCCAAACTGCAGGTGTGACCCTTTGGCCAGCCACATTGTGACATATTCAGGGCAGCTCAGAGCATGAGTCAGGCTGGTTGTGACCCTCACAACGAAGGAAAGAAAGCGCGGCTGAGCCCAAGCAGGGGAAGCGAGGGAGCAGAGTGACAGGGTGGTTCGACACAAAAAAGTTTTGAGGCTGCAGTGATGCATGCATCACTTCATGAATCTCCGGGAATGTGCCATGTGCATGGGTACACTCCACCCAGCCCCATAACCAAAGTTCGAGTTGTCCCTAGTGGTACCTACGATGGTCCCTAGTGGTTCGACTCGATGGGAGGCCCTAGTGAGGGGTGGGGGGGCTGGATGTGACCCTGTCCTTGTGAAGCTGTATGTGTGTAAGCTATCCTTGACCCGTTCATCAGCACCACAAAACATTACCCTGTTATAGCCACTGCCCGCTGTTAGGGCTCGGCACAGGCAGGGTTCAGGCACCGTCAGGGGTGATCACAGGCACAAGCTCCAGGTAGCACAGGTGCAGCAGTAACCCAGCATCCACCCACTTGCAAAGCATGCAGAACCGGACCAAACAAACCAACATAGCTGACCATTGCCAACAGCGACAGACATGGCACATGGAGTTGATAGCTGCATGCATGCACGGCTCCATGCATGTCCCATGAGCATGCCATCCTCCCCCCTTCCCCTCATACACACAGCCAGACGCCTCAATCCTGTGTTCTGCTGGAGGGGCAGGGGCCACACTGCCTGCCTGTTATGGTTGCCTGCCTGCCTGCCTGCCTACTGACCACAGCCCAGTGAAGAGTGGCAACAATGGCTGACGGACCCAGCCACGCGCTGGCGCCTCATCTACACTGCACGTGAGCTGTTGCCATTGGCTGACCCTTGATGCATGTGGTCAGGGCCAGGGAGGGGCTGGCTCAGGAGCAGGGCTGGGGTCAGGCATGGGCCCATGTGGCTGGAAGGCTGCCGTGCTCCTTAGCTGGCTGTGGCCTTGACCAGGCTAGTATGCTCAGCTCACCGCCCTTCATGCTCACCCTGCTGCTGCTGTCGCTCATGCTGTACCGCCTCTGATACTTCACCTACGTCCTGCTCCTTCCTCCTTCCTCCTGCCACTGCTGCTGCTGCTACTGCTGCTGCCCTGGCTCAGCCGCCAAGGACGTCATGGCAGCCAGCAAGGGCAGCAAGGGGGGAGGGGGACGGTACTTCCCAATTCCGGCTTGCCAAAAGTTTGTGCTGGATGAGATGAGCTTTGAGAACGGAGTGTTCCTGGGACCCCTGGCGTCCCTGACCTTCAAGGGCCCCTACCTCATGAAGGGGGTGAGTGGTGCGAAGGGGGAGGGGACAAGGCGGCAAAGTCCGGGATTGGGATGAAATGGGAGCGGGGTCCAGGGTAAGTGTTGGGCAAGTGTAGGGCATGTGGAAGCCAATCAGAAGACCAAACATCACGGCGGCAAACATCACAGCGGCTGTGGCAGTAGCAGTGGCAACAGCGGCTTTAATGCATGGCTGCCTGCCCACCCCTCGCCCCACCCCTTGGCCCTACCTGCATGCAGCGCCGCCTGATGTTTGACGTAAACAGCCTGAACCTGGGCCTGGGCCCATGGAGGCTGAGCATTCCACTGAAGGCCTCCACGCCCTTTGACCAGCTTCCACCCAAGTGGGTCACTCTTCATCCTCAGCTTCCAGCCAGCTTCTTATGTCATACACAACAGGCAGCACAAGGTGATGGGCCTGCCCCGTTTCCTAGGCTAAGAGTGGCTCATAGCCACACTGCAAACATACCACCCTTCACCTTACCCTCCTCACCAACCTGCAAGCTTCCTGATCGGCTCTTCCCATTTTGCCATCCTCATTTGCGCAGGGAGCAAGCCGACCTGCCCTTCTTCTTGTACGCTTACTTGGACTCGGAGCTGCTGGTGGGCCGGGGTCGCAGCGGGGGCCTGGCGCTGTGGCGGCGCGCTGACCCCGAGTGGTCGGCGAAGGCGGGCGTCCTGCAGGTTTACAAGTAGGGTGTGCCAGACGAGGCGGTACGCAGCCGCGGGTTGAAGCCTTGGGAATACCGGCTTCCTGGGCAAATGTACGGGACGCCGCCTCGGGGGACCGGGTGTCGCGTGCTCATCCGCCGCGGTGGCTTGGCGGTGACGCTCGCGGTGCATCCCACAGGCGTGGTGGTATTGTTCCTTGGCGTTCCCAGTGTCAGGCTAGTCGTTGTTCTGTTCGTTGCTTTGTGGGACATGTCGCCGTCGCACCCACTGCATATGTCTTTGGGTTTTTCATCGACGCTGCATAGGAGTGCGACGCACGTTTATGACGGGGTATCCTACCGTACCAGTTTTGTCTTACAATTGCACATTCAGTTGAAAGTGGTGGTTATATCTAGCATAGCAACCGCGCTCAAGACTCGCCGCTGTGCAGTCGGCCCAGGCCACGCCCCACTGAGCTGCGCAGGTGGGTAGGCCGCTCAGCCATACCTGGGCAAGCCCGAAAAGGCCATGTTGCGCAAGTGGCGGCGATGAGACCAGTCAACCAATCAACTGAATCGAGAAGATCCCTCACAACGGTGTGACAGCCGGTGTGTGAGGGTTAGGGCGTGTCCGCTAATATTAGTTCCGAGCCAAAAGTGGCGTATTAGCTAATTTTAGCGCTAATATTAGCTGAAGTGGCGTGAGCCAATACCGGGAGCTAATATGAGCTGATAAGAGCTCCTATGAGTTCATTTCGGGAGCTGATATGAGCCAAACGGGACCCTAATATATACAGATATATCAGATAGAATATAGATTAGGGAGGGAACCGCCCTAGTGGGGGTGCAAGAGCTATGGGAGCCTGAGCTAGCAATGGAGGCACACACACCAGTCTGCGGTGCATGTGTGCAGGTGTTTGGAGCAGCGGCAGCAGCCCCCCACCCCACCTGTGCCAGGGCAGCCAAAGCGCAGCAAGCGTAGGGGTGGTGCCTGGACCCTGACCTGCCCACCCCCCTTCACCCTCACCCCCATGGCCAGGGTAGGGCTGCACTTCATCAAGCTGGACAGCAGACTTCTCCACGGTGTGTGCTCTCACCTAGGGCTAACCAAGGAGACTCTGTGGCTCTGTGGTGGGGCAGGCCGCGGCACCCAGCGGTGGCTAGCATCGATCCAGCCCCACCTCCAGCACCTGGCAGCAGCCAGCTCACCCAGCACCTCCCTGGAGGCCAACCTGAAGCACATCACCGTCACCCTGGCCACCTGGGATGCAGTGTGGGAGGTGTACCTGGACCCCAAGTGGGCACGGCAGCGGCTGAGGCTGTACGGAGCCCAGGACTGAACGCTGGAGCAGTTTATCAAGAAGGTGAGGGTGGGAGGGAGGGAGGGAGGGTACGGAACTGAGAGGTGGCGGGATGGCATGAATTGAAAGAGTGGTTGACTGTGCCATGCCATGCCTGGTGCCAACATGTCAGCCACCCTGTGTGTGCCTTGTGTGCATGGCTGCAGTTGTAGAAGGAGACGGCTGAGGTGTCCATGAAGCGCCATGGGCGCGCCAAGCAGCTGGTGGTGTTCTTTGGCGCAGCAGGCATTGGCACTGAGTGAGGGTGGGGTGCTGACGTGGTGCTGCGGGCCTGCTGCAAGGTGGTGTGCAGGCCCAGGGGCACAGACCGGCGGCGGGGCAGAGTGGTGCTTGTGGATGAGCATCGCACCATCAGGGGCAGCTCAGCAGTGAATAGCCAGCAGCCCTGTGAGGAGGAGCTGGACAAACTCAGTGCCACAAGGCCTGCAGGCTGGAAGCCCCCAGCAGGGCAGGTGGAACAGCGCCTGGTGCGCCCAGCCTGGAGCTAGCAGCGTGACCAGCTAGTGCGGGGCATGATGTGGTGCCCGGTAGTGGCCCCACGCAAGCTCCCACAGGCCCCATGCTGCAGCCAGGCAGCCACACAGCCAGCAGCCTCAGAGCCTGGGCCCAGCACTCCCCCGCCAGCCAAGCGCACCAAGGCTGAGCAGGCAGTCGAGCCCACCCAGCGCACCAAGGGCAAAGGCAAGGGCAGGGCTACCACATCCAAACCAGTACCACAGCCAGGCAGTTGGCTGGACAGGGACTGCTATGCAGCGCTAAACATGCAGCGCATTGGGGAGAGCAGGTGGCGCCCATTGGAGCTGTGCTTCTGGCCAGACCAGGCAGCCCTGTCAGCCAAGGGCAAGGAGTACCCTGGCCTGGGCTACAAGCGGCTGCGAGACCGGCCACCCAAGGCCCAACAGCAGCAGCAGCAGCAGCAGCAGCCTGCTGGGGCACAGTAATGTGTGCCTTGCTTTGAGCTGTCATCAGCTTACAATTGGTGCATGCAGGTCATGCCAACTCTAGACCATAGCCCTCGCTGTCAGGCAATGGTGTAGGTGGTAGACGCTCCTGCGCCATGTGCCATGCGCATGGGTACACTCCACCAGCCCCATAACCAAAGTTTGAGTTGTCCCTAGTGGCACCTGTAATGGTCCCTAGTGGTCCGACTCGATGGGAGGCCCTGATGAGGGATAAGGGGGCTGCGCAGGAGCACGTTTATGACAAATTATCCTACCCTACCAATCTTGTGTCTGTCTTATGCTGCGTCAGCACTATAGGTGCGACGTGTTGTGAGAGCTGTTGCGGATTAACCTCGCAGACGACCCACCTCCTGCAGCTGAACCACCTACTACCTCTACTCTTTACCCTCCCCCTTTTTCCCCTGCAGCCCAGCCCCCTCCTCTTCTCTCCCCAGCCGCTGCCGCCCGTATAGCCCAGTCATCTCCACGCCTCACTCGCAGTCAGCGAAAGCAGCACCAGGCCGTTGGGTCGCCCCTCGGGCGACCCAGTATTGGGACACAGCCCAGTGGCACAGAGTCGTCTGGTGTGTTCTAAGGCGTCCTCGTCTTATTTGCTGCGAGGGAGGGGGCGACTTTGATGACCCTGAGCAGTAGCACGGAGTCACCTGGCGTAATGTTAAATGTCCTGTACGTAGGCTTGAATATCAAAGCACCTATTTCTCGCATGCTCCCCTTCCATGCTTTCCCTCCCCTCCTGCCACTCCGACGCGCATCACTTGATGAGAGCGCGCCTGCTCCCGTCACACTCAGTCGCTGGTCGAGCGTTCGCACTCCATTACCCCCGTCAGCATCGCGCAGTCCGCGTCATGGCGAAGGTGCAGGTGCAGGTGCGCCACGGGCTGCGAGCAGCGATGGCACGGGGGCTGTTACCCGACTGCGCGCGCGAGGGTCACCGGGGTGCTGCCGCTGCTGCCACACAAAGGGCTGTGGGCAGTGTGGGCTGAGGGAGGCCAAGCTCCTGAGCCTGTGATGCATTGCCTGCTGCTGCCGGTGCTGTGGCTGGCTGCCACCCCAACCCCCCTAGCCCGTAACCCCTGCTGCTCCTCCATTCCCACCATAGCCCGCCAGCTGCCGTGTGCCCTGCCTGCCGCCAGCCACCGTGTGCCCTGCCTGCCGTCCCCCCCTGCTGTCACCCAGGAGGTGGCTGAGGGGCCAGCCGCCAGCCCCTGGCTGCCCCGCTCGGGTGTGTGCGGGGCATCCCTGCCGCTGTGGCACGCCCACGACGCCATCATGATCGGCGGTTATGTGGAGCAGGTGAATTGTCGCGGGCAGGGCAGGAGGGGGTGGGGCAGCAGCTGCAGCTGCACCATGGGCTGAGGGTGACCGGTGGGGTGACCTGCCCCTGGTGTGGGTCCCATGGGTGCCAGGACAGGCCAGGCCAGGGGCAGGCATACAAGGCATGGCAGGCTGCATGGTGGGGCAGGCCCAGGCCCAGGCCCAGCGGGGGGTCAGGTGTGGCTGCAGTACAGGGTCAGGTGTGGTGGGCAGGGCAGGGCAGGGGCCGGCCTACAGGCAGGGAGCTCAAGTGGGGAGGCAAGCAGGGCGCAAGCAGTGACCTAGAAGTGAGATCGAGTGGGGAGGCAAGCAGGGCGCAAGGAGTAGTCAGGGTCTACCTGAGGATTGCCCTTGGCTCAAAATAGCACAAGGCTTGGGTTGCGTCATAGGAACTGGGAACTGGAAATCATAGGGTACTGGAACCCTACCCTTCCATGAGGCCGGTCACACCCTGACCACAAGGCATGCACTGCACCACTGCAGTGTAGGGCCAGGCGCAGGCTCAGCATGGGATGGGGCCTGCATGGGGTGGGTCCTGCATGGGGTGGGTCCTGCATGTGGATGGTCCTGCATGGGGTGGGTCCTGCATGGGGTGGGTCCTGCATGGGGTGGGTCCTGCATGGGGTGAATCCTGGGTGCAGGAGGGGCCGGAGGGGGTCAGCCGGCGGGAGGTCCTGGACGCCTGGACCTTTGAAGCCGCGGGGGAGGGGGCCGCAGGGGGCGGCCGCTGGCATGAGCTGCGCTTTGCCCCCGGGCCCCAGCCCACGGTGAGAGCCCTGGGACACGGGCGAGAGTGGGGGTGGGGGGTGGGGGTGGCGGAGGTGCGTGGGGGGGGTGGGGGGGGGAGAAAGGCAGGGGCTTGGACGAGCAGGAGTTGTTAGGTGGGGGGGTGGCTGGAAGGATTGTGTCACGCTAGGGGTGGTGCGGGGGGGGCGGCCGCTGCTGGATCTGGTGGTCAGGGGGGCCGCGTTTCAGGGGCTGTGAGGGGCGGCAGCGGCAACAGCAGCAGCTTGAGGCGAGGCGGGGAGTATGGCAGGGCGGGTGCAGCGCCAGAGGTCGGTCTGCCAGGTCCTGAACCACCCACACCAGGACGCTGCCATTGCGGTGCAAGGCCAGGTCAGGCCAAGGGCAGGTGGCCCGGGGGTCAGGGGATCAGGGGTCAGGGGGTCAGGGTCAGGGGGGTCAGACCTGCATGGGGTCACCTTTGGCACGCTCCCTGACACCTTTCAAAGGAGGAGGGTGTTGTGTGGAGATCAGGTGACACGCCCGCCCGCCCGCCCGCTGCTGGCCTGCTGCCTGCTGCCTGCCCCTGCCCCCCCCCCTGCCTCCACCTGGCCTGCCCCCCTCAGGCCCGGATCGCCTCCCAGGCGCTGGTGCTGGGGGAGCACCTGTACCTCATTGCCGGCTGGGCCCCAGCAGCAGGTCAGCCTGGGGTCGGGCAACACACGCCAGCCTGGGCTATGGGCCTGGCCCCCTCCCCGACCTCCGCCCTAACCCATTGCCCTATTGCCCCATTGCCCTGGCCCTGCCTAGGGGAGGTGTTCTGCCCCCTGCCCTGGGCCTGGGCACCCACGAGTCCGCAATGCACAAAAGCCGAGCCGCAGTGTCAAACAAGACATAGCGTTGGGGTTGTGGATCATGGCTTGGGTTGTGGAACGTTGTTGCATCCTTGCACAGTGAATCGCATCACCAGCCTAGATGGCCACCAGGTGGAGTGATGAACACCAGGGTGACTGACTGAACGTAAGCAAACACTGCTGCCTCCCCCTGCCTGCCCCCCCTGCTCTGCCCCCCCACCCCTGCTCTGCCCCCCCACCCCTGCTCTGCCCCCCACCCCGTTATGGGTGCATTGTGCTGGGTGCAGGGCCCCAGGCGGCCTTCCTGGATGACGTGTGGCGCCTGGACCTGCGCTCCGCCACCTGGCAGCAGCTGCAGCCTCAGGGGGAGACGCTGCCCAAGATATCCAGGTGGGGTGCACTCCGACAGCCCCACTGCCCCTGCCTACCCTCCTACCTGAACAACTGAATAACTGACCAACTGAACAATTAACTAACCCTGTACTCCCTGGCCTGGCTGCTCGCCTGTCTCGGCCTGCCTACAAAGCATGTCCTGACCACCTGGTCACACTGCCACCAGTGCTGGTTGCCTCCCATGCCAGGGCCTTGGCGGCCTTGGCCCACACACAGCCCTGCCTTCTTTAGCACACCCTGCCTGTACACCCTGCCTGTGCCTGCACCCACCCCTCCCTGAATGTATCGCCCTTGCCAGCATCCGCATGACCAACATGGACCTGATGTCAGCAGCACCATCAGCAGCTCCATTAGCAGCAGCAGCAGCAGTAGCACCACCATCATCATCAGCAGCAGCATCAGCAGGCGGCCCGGCTCCCCTCACCCCTCACCCGCCCCATCCAGCCATGTGCTGCTGTGGTGAGGGTCTGCAGGTTCCAGGCGGTGGCAGTGGGGGACACGCACATCCTCATACACCACCACCGCAGTGAGGCCGAGGTGCTGGTGCTGGACGTCAGCGACCCACACAGCACCACCCCCACACTGAGCAAGGCAGGTGGCGGCCTCCGGGTGCCAGGGGTAGGGGGGTGCCAGGGGTAGGGGGGTGCCAGGGGTGCCAGGGTTAGGGGGGTGGGGGGGTGGGGGCCACATGGCAGCCTGGGGTGGGGGTGGGGCCCACCTGGCAGCAGCCAGGCAGGTAGCTGACCTGGGGTCGGGCAGGGCCTGGTCCAATGCCTGACTCGCTGTGGCCTAGGCAGTTCATGGAGGGGAGGAGGATGCCCTAGGGGGGGTCGACCTGGCGGGAGGGCGTGGGGTGGGCACGGCGAGGGATGCTGCTGCTGCTGCTGCTGCTTCAGCATTGACAGCAGCTGCAGCAAGGGAGGCGCCCAGTCGCCTGCATTGTTTCAACCAGGCTGGTGGTGTGGCAGCCACACCAGAGTTTGTTTCGCGTGATGTATAGCGTTAGTTAGGAAATGTCTTGTTTTAAAGTGTTGCTTTGCGCTGTGAGATGGTCGCTTTGCGAGCTGCACTATTGCGCATCGCGCTATGAAATGGCCTTTGACCTGCAATTTTGCAGATTTGTAACTTAACTTGTCGAGCTATAGATTCAAGGGTATGGACCCCGGCCATGTAACTTTGAGCTGTAAACAATGCATCAGGGCGAAGCGGACGAGTAAAACACTGGTGTGGCTGTCATGCTCCCCTGAGGTCATTCGCCATCAACCAACCGTCAAACTGCCTACTGCCCAACCCTCCTTTGCTGCAGTCGACCCCTGCCCACCTGGCCGCCTGACCTGACCCGCCCCCCCCGCCCCTGCCTTGCTGCCCTGCAGCTGCCCCTGAGCGGCCCCTCCCCCTCCAGCCGCGGCCTTCACTCCCTCACCCTGCTGACCCCCCCAGGGCCCCAGGCGGCCCCCACCCTGACCACTGCCAAGCTGCTGCTGTTTGGGGGGGCGCCCCAGCATGGCCCCATGGTCAGTGGCATGGGCAGCTGTCTGCACGGGCATGGGTTCCCAGCTGCCTCGCTGTCCTGCTATGTCAGTCAGGCAGGCAGGCAGGCCGCTAGGCATGTGGGGGTCAAGGTCCGTGGTACCGTGCAGCCAGGCGGCAGGCCTGTGGCTCCTGCTCCCCCCTCACATTCAGCTGGCTTGACCAATGCAGCTGCTTCCCCCTCCCCCTCCCGCTCCCGCTCCTCCGCCCCCCCCTCATGCCTGTCACGCTTCCCTCCTCATCGCTGAGGTACCACTGAGGTCAGGGTCAGGAATTGGCAAAACTTTGGGGAAGTGATTTCTAGAGAAGGTAATAGTACTGTGGCAATGAGTGAGTGAGTGTGATCCCGTGTGATGATGTGTGAGTGTCAGTGTGGTTGGTGTTTGCTGATGGCGTCACTCATTGTGGTGCTGATTGTGGGGATGATGCTGCTGGTGGTGGTGATGGTGGCGGTGCTGCTGCTGGTGTGGTGGTGCAGCTGGATGACCTGCATGAGCTGGACCTGGGCACGCGGGCCTGGCGCCAGCTGACCCCTGCAGGCCCGACCCCACATGCCCGCTGCTCCCAGTTTGCCGCCCCCCTGCCTGGAGGCCAGGGCGTGCTGTACTTTGGGGGTGAGGCAGGGGCAGGAGGGGGCAGGAGGGGGCAGGCAGGCAGGCAGGCAGGGGCTGGCTGTAGGCTCCAGGCGGTGGGGTGCAGGGACGAGGCACGTGTGCCAGAGGGTGTTGAGGAAAGGGAGGGAAGGTCAATAAGCCAGCGCACCAGTGATTTGTTTTTTCGTTTTGCCCTGATGCATTGTTTACAGCTCAAAGTGACATAGCTGGGGTCCATACCCTCAATTTTATAGCTCGACCGTACTTGGCAATTCGCTTCAATGGTAAAGTCAGCTAAACCGCAGGTCAAAGGCCAGTTTTAAAGCGCCAGTGCAGCTCCAAAGCAACCATTTTTTTGTTTAAGCGCAAATTGAACTCTATAGCATGGCATTTCATAGCAAATGCACTGCAGCGCACCGCTTGCTCACTCCCTGCTGATGAGGATCCAGTCAGACATACGCACGTTGGCAGGCAGTCCCACCCGCCCCTTGCACTGACCACTGCCTGCCTCACTCCTGCTACTACTGCTCCTGCTGCTATTGCTGCAGGTGCGCACTACCCGGATGGCCAGGGCTCTGGTCCTCTCACGGTGCGCCTGGCTGGCCTGGCTGCTGCGCTGTGGCAGCGCTGCGGCAGCTGGCCTGCTCCACCTCCCGTGGCCTGACCACAGTAGTCGTGATGTGTCACACCCTGCACTCCTTACCCGCCACAGGCCAGATGGCTGTGTGTTGCGGCTGCTGTCACCATGCTACTTCACCTCGCCTGCCCTCTGCCCGCCCAGCAGCCTGCCTGCCCAGACGCATGCCTGCCTGCTTGTTCACTGCCTGCCTGCAGGTGCTAAACGATCTGTTTCTGTTCGACAAGGCAAGCTGCAGCTGGGTGGTGCCGGAGCTGGCTGACTCCAGCACACTGCCTGCTGCACGCAACGCCGGTCTGTGCGTCCCCCTGGCCAAGCGGCCTGGCACCTTCCTGCTGGCTGCCGGTTGGCTGCCTTTTAAGAAGAGCTTCAACGACAGCTTTCTGATCACGCTGAACACCGCGACATAGCACAGTTAGCTGGAAGGGAGGCAGTGCAGGAAGGCAGAGCAGTCGCAGCCTTTACAACAATGAGCTCGCAGCCTGTGTTCTATTTCAACTATTGCTTTATTTTGGAGTAGCATGGGTGGCATGAGCATGTGTTCTATTTGAACTCTTGCTTTATTTTGGAGTAGCATGAGGGCTGTAGGGATCAAACCAAGTGGTGTGTCGCGAACTTGTGGAAGCAGTGTTGACCCAGTTTTGCACTGCTAAGACTATTCCATTCCATCTCTCTTACCCTTTCTGCCAAGGCCTCCAGGCTGCTGTGGGCTGCGTCCAAGTGTTGAGGTTGCCTGCCCGTGCCGTGGGCCTGGTGCTGTGTGTGCGGTCAGGGGCAGCCCAGGCCTAGGCCATGTCTAGGACATAGCAGAGCACTCTAGGTTACTTCAATGTCCCCGGTCGCACCCTTGACGACCTCAAACCCCACACCGGTGGCCCGTCCCCTAGAAATACCTCTGGGAACCCCTATCAAAACCAACAGCTTGATGCTGATACGGCTAATTGCCTGTACAAACAAACAGCCAACATGAAGCATGATAAGCGGTCGGAAAACAACAATTGCAGTGCCAACGGCTTGGGAACTCCAGAAAGATAGGCTTATGGGTTGCAGATAATGTCGATTGTTGACCTGCAGGGCACCCAGCCCCCTGCCCTGGCTGACGACCCAATTGCTGATCAGCAATCGAGCAGCGTTTCTGACGACGATGAAAGCAGTTCCGATGACTCGGTGACTCCTGGGACTCTCAACCGCGCAAGACAAAAAAGTTTCGAATAGGCGAGCGGCAGTCCCGGTAAGCTGTGTGCAGTGACTTACCTTGACCCAGTCTGTTGCTGTGTACTCCCAGCCCGCTGCTACCCATGGGTGGCTGCACAGGCGCGTGAAGCTTCTTGACAAGAGTAAGCAGGTTGGCAAGGCTAGGGCTGGGTCGAGGAGGCTGGCTGTGAAGGCTGGCTCATGCAGCAGCCTGGATGCCTCTGAGACCAGTGACAGTGACGATGGCAGTGGCAGCGAGAGCAAGGATGAGACCCCACCTACTCGGCCTATCACAGAAGCGGAGGCTCAGTCTGACACCCAGGCCATCATGAACATGGAGGAAATGGCATGCATCATGGAGTTTCTTTGGGGTGGGTTCTTCTGGGATCTAAGCTCCCTGAGGGGAGAGTTGGGAGGGCGGGGGAGGGGGCAGGTGGTTGAAGCAGTGAACTGCCCAACATGGGTCAAACCAGGGGCTTGGGCAGGGGTTGGTGGGAACAGCCTGCAGGCTCACACTGGCATGACCCCTGCACGTCTTCTGCCTGCTCTTGTGTGGCTTGTCGCTCCTTACTCAAAGCCAGTACCCACACCAGTATGCCCCTGTGTTGCCCATTATTAGCACACATACCCCTCCACCAGGCAGGCACGTGTCAACCAGCAGCCGTGCCACAAGGGGTCCAGCGTAGGAAGTATGCTGTCCAGGCAGGTACATCAGCCACTAGGGGTGCAGGACAGGGAACAGGCTCTCTCCCGCAGTGCCTGCTGGATCCACCTCCTAAGCCTGTAGACCTGTGCCGTCAGGCAGCAGCTGTTGCCCGGTCTGCAGTGCACCGTCTTGCCCAGTCTGCAGTCCCACCAGCCGCTGTGTTTTACCAAGACAGCAGCCACTGAGCCACGGAGCGCTCAATACACACACGCCGCCCCTGCCGCTGCCCCTGGCCCTGCCCCTGTCGCTGCCCCTGGCCCTGGCCCTGGCCCTGACCCTGTCGCTGCCCCTGGCCCCGCCCCTGCCCCTGCCCCTGGCCCTCACTACTGCCACCCACTGGCTGGCCCAGCCTGGCTGCTGTGCTGTGCGCAGTGTTCCGGCGGCTGCTGGGTGTGGAGCTGGGCTTCAGCCTGCACTCCCTGGTGGACGCGCTGGTGCGCTCCCCTGGCCCCGGCCTGCTGGCCCGCCTGCACACCCAGCTGCTGCAGGTCAGGCAGGCGGGGGGTCATAGCCCTAGGGGGTGGAGTCAGGGTGGGACTGGCAGGGGAGGGGGGCTAGAGCAGCAGGGTGAGGGGGAGCAGGCAGGGGCGATGAGAGGAGCAGGTACAAGGCCTGGGGCCTCTATGGAGCCAGCTGAGACGTGCCGGGCGCAAGGGGGGAGGGGGGCGAGCAGCAGGCAGCAGGGCTGCTTCAGTGGCACCGACCCTGGTTGCCTCCACTTTGCCCTTGTTTACGCTGCTGAGGTGAAAGCTGCTTGGGCGGCGGCTGAGTCAGCACCTGATCGGGCTGGGTGGTGTCAGCTGTCCTGGGTGCTGACCTGCCTGGTGACCCAGCTGCTGATCTGACTTGGCTGGCTGCTGGCTGCAGTGCAGGGGCTGGTCAGCTCCAAGGCCCTGAGCCAGGAGAACTGGCCTCACTACCTAGCGCTGCGCTGCAAGCTGTGGGCGCGCACCCTCAGCAAGCCGCAAGGCCAGCAGCCCTTCCAGGCAGCAAAGGGCCAGGAGGCTGCAGCATACGCCGCCCTACCAGCCAGCGACAGGTGGGGGGCCAAAGTCACGGCAGCAGAGGGCAGGACGGCCAACGGACAGCACTGAGCATGGGGGTGCATGCATGGGGTAAGCATGCATGGGGGTGCATGCATGGGGTAAGCATGCATGGGGTAAGGATGCTTGCGGGCTGGCAGTGGAAAATGATGAGTGAGTGTGATGGCAGGCAGGGACCTCACAGTGCTTGTCTTCTTGCCCTTGTTGGCTGTAGCTGCCATCTAGTGCAGGGGCTTTTTATGAGGGTGGGGTGGGGTAGGGCTGCATAACCTGGCAGCTGAGTTGCCTGACCTGGCAACAGGCTTGCCCGACTTGGCAGCTGAGTTGCCCGACTTGGCAACAGGGTTGCCTGACCTGGCAACAGGGTGCGCGCGCTGAAGCTGCTGTGCGACCTGCGGCTGGAGCGTGAGGACCTGAGCAGCGCAGTGGAGGCGGCACTAGTGGAAGGGGCAGCGCGGGCCAAGGCAGGGAAGCCACCACCGCCCAAGCCCGCCCTGCCAGCAGTGGCAGGTGAGGCGGGCTGCAGCCGCCGACCGTGCTGAACCACCGCGACCCTGACCAACACACCCTCTCTCCATCCCTAACCCTGAGTCACTGCTCCAAGGTGCAACAAACGACATGGACAGGCCCCCACCACCCTCCTGCCATCTTCAACCTGTTGCACCATAGACACACATGGCTGTGGCCGCATGGCTACCTCCCTACATGACCATCACAGTCTCTTACCACCCAGCCTGTATGCTCTGACCTGCCCACAGCTTGGACCCAGCCTGACACCCGCCTGACACCCTTGGCTCCTGACTCACCTGACCTCCCCCCTGCACCCCCCATGACTCACCTGCCCCTCACTGACCCCCATGACTCACCTGCCCCTCACTGACCCCCATGACTCACCTGCCCCTCACTGACCCCCATGACTCACCTGCCCCTCACTGACCCCCATGACTCACCTGCCCCTCACTGACCCCCATGACTCACCTGACCTGCCTCAACTTCAGTGCGGCGCACACGAGGCAGCACTGCTCCTCCCGCGGCACCCAGCGCCGGCAGCAGCAGCGCACCAGCCAAGGGCGGGCGGCAAGGCGGTATGGAGCAGCAGGAGGGCAGCCAGCTGGAGTTGGAGGTGCTAAGGCGGCAGCCACTGGGTCAGTGGGGTGTGGGGCCGGCTGGGTGGAGGGGCTGTTTGGGGGGAAGGTGGGTGAGGGGCATAGGGGTCGAATCAGTAGATTGCCTAAGAGGGGAGGCACTGCAGGCTTGATGTGGGGATGGGGAGGGTGGAGGTGATGGCCCTGATGGCCTGGTAGGTTGCTGCCTGGCTGGGCTGGTGGTACAGTGTGCTGGGGCTGGCCCTGACTCAACCCCTGGTGCTTGAGGTGCTGGGTGTCACTGTCATGCAAGGTCCTGGGTGGCGTTGCCAGGGAAGGTGCCGGGCTCTTAGTCTTTTCTGGGAGGGGGGCCTCAGGAGTGGAAAGCAAGCTAGGGTGGTGGCCCCAGGTGGCTGTGCTGCCTGCTGCTCCTTATCAGTCGGAAAACCCGCTGGCTGCCCCCCTGCCTCACACCTAGGCTGCTCCTAGCTACCGCCCAGCCCCCCAGCTGCTGCCTGGTGGTGTATGTGCTGCAGGTGAGGACGGCAGTGGGAGGAGCTACTGGTGGCTGGACTGGTGCGAGGCCGGAGGCCTTGAGGGAGGCTGGCAGTGCGGCAGTATGCTGGCCAGGCAGGCCGCCCCACAGCCTGCCACCAAGTGGGTGCCCACTCTCACTCCACCTGCTCACACCAGCCCACTCCACACCGCCGCTTCACACACACCCCGGTGTAGGCGGTAGGCATGGGAGGTCGAGGGGGGCTGGGCAGGTGCCAGGAGCCAGCATACCAGCAGCAAACCCTGCTACAGGGCCAGGGGCAGGGCCGGGGGCAGGGGCAGGGCAGGGCCAGGGTCAGATACTTGTAGTCAGGCAGGCAGGCAGGCAGGCTGGGGGGAGGGCAGGCAGGCAGCCTCTTGTACTGAGCCTGTGGTATGCCCTGGAGTGAATGCAGGAGCAGCGCAGAAGAGGAGGTGGGGGTTCAAACCCCGGCCCGCCCCCCGGCCCCTGGCCTATCTGCTGCTGTGGCTCCACAAGCAGCGGGTGTGACCTCACAAGCAGCGGGTGTGACCTCACAAGCAGCGGGTGTGACCTCACAAGCAGCGGGTGTGACCTCACAAGCAGCGGGTGTGACCTCACAAGCAGCGGGTGTGACCTCACAAGCAGCGGGTGTGACCTCACAAGCAGCAGGTGTGACCTCACAAGCAGCGGGTGTGACCTCACAAGCAGCGGGTGTGACCTCACAAGCAGCGGGTGTGACCTCACAAGCAGCAGGTGTGACCTCACAGGCGGTGGCCCTCGGGTCTCATCCCAGCACTGCTCACCAGACAGCGGCGCCTGTCCTTGCAGCCCCTGAGCCAATAGCAGCAGCAGCAGCAGCAGTCAGCTCAATAGACAGCACTGCTCTTCAGGCCGAGCCGCAACAGGAGCAGCAGCAGCAGCCAGGGGTCAAGCGGCAGCGAGGCAGTGACCCTGGTTCAAAGCCCCCTAGCCAGCAGCAGCTGCCAGGGCAGCAGCAGCAGGATCAGCATCCAGAGACAGCGGCTGAGTTGGCTGTCATCCAGGCCAATGGCAATGGGAGAGGCCCTGATAGCCTGGCCGCCACCAGCGACGCAGTGATGCAGATAGCAGCAGCCATGACCGCCGCCTCTCACCGCACCAAGCGTGCGTGTGCCACCAAGCCCTCCCCAGGCGCTGCTGCTGCTGGCAGGCAAGGAGGCCTGGCCCCCAGTGCAGGGGGGGGGTCAGCCAAGCAGCCCAAGCCTGGCGGGATGGCTGGGGGAGGGGCTGGGGTGGGCTCAGCAGCTGCTGGCAGGGCCCAGGGCAAGGAGGCGAGCAAGGTGGAGTCAGGCCAGGGCAGGAGCGGCAAGCATGAGAAGCTGAGGGGCTCCAAGGTGGCAGGCAGCAAGGGGAAGGCGGGACAGGCAGCGGTAAGGCCTCACCAGGCGTATCGGCTGCCCCCCCAGGTGTGATGTGGCCAGGCCAGGTGTGATGTGGCCAGGCCAGGTGTGATGTGGCCAGGCCAGGTGTGATGTGGCCAGGCCAGGTGTGATGTGGCCAGGTGTGATGTGGCCAGGTGTGATGTGGCCAGGCGCCACTACTGAGCAGCATGGTGTGGGCAGCCCTCATACCGCCCTAGTGCACAGTGGCTGTGGCAGCAGTTCACAGTGGCTGTGACCTCACTCAACACTGGCAGCTGCATGCACTGATGGTGGCGGTAGCATGCTGCCCCCCCCCTCCACCCTTCCCCCTCCCTGTCACATTCCTTTTCCCAGTCATGGCCCCCGCTGCCTTGCTACATCTGCCAGTCGCTACCTCCATCCCTCCTCACACAACCCCTGCCGGACCCTTCCTTCCTCACACCACCTCATCTCCTTCCCACACTTCCCACACTTCCTACACTTCCCTCCCTCACTTCTCCTATTTCCAGTGCTAGCACGCTGCTAGTGCTTGAACCTATGTGGCTGGGAATGTGCAGCACCTCACTGCTCAACGCAGCTACTGTCACACTTGCCTCACTGCTTGCCTCACTGCTGCTGTCACACTTGTGCTGCTGTCAAACTTGTGCTGCTGTCACACTTGCCTCCCACTGGAAGCTTGAGGACGCCGCTCCTACCCTACCCCTATGGGATCACACTTCTCATCGTGCAAGCCACATGGCCCTGACCTCACTCTCACCTCACCCTAACCCAGCCCTGGCATTCAGTGCATGCCTGTGGTGCAGGTGTTGGGTGGCCGCTGGGAGGTGGTTGCCACCAGTCAGGCTGAGCTGGAGGCGGCAGCAGCCGACCTGGCGCTGAGTGACCACCCTGCTGATAAGCAGCTGGCTGAGCAGGTGAGCTCACCACCTCCCTCCCCCTCCCCCTCCCCCTCCCCCTCCCCCTCCCCCTCCCCCTCCCCCTCCCCCTCCCCCTCCCCCTCCCCCTCCCCCTCCCCCTCCCCCTCCCCCTCCCCCTCCCCCTCCCCCTCCCCCTCCCCCTCCCCCTCCCCCTCCCCCTCCCCCTCCCCCTCCCCCTCCCCCTCCCCCTCCCCCTCCCCCTCCCCCTCCCCCTCCCCCTCCCCCTCCCCCTCCCCCTCCCCCTCCCCCTCCCCCTCCCCCTTGATTGAGACTGAGACTGCACTCTGATTGCTGTGCAGATCAGCGGTGTGCTAGTGGCGGAGCTGCAGGCTAGGGTGGATGCAGCAGAGCGCTGGCGGAAGGCCCAGGAGCGTGCAGCCAAGGCCCTGGGGGTGCAGCTGGGGGGCATCATCTACGACAGGTCACTGACGCAGAACCCTAGCCATGAACCCTATCATGGCCCCTGGCCCCTGTACATGCGACCCCTGGCCCCTGCCCTGCCCTGCCCTGCCCTGCCCTGCCCTGCCCTGCCCTGCCCTGCCCTGCCCTGCCCTGCCCTGCCCTGCCCTGCCCTGCCCTGCCCTGCCTGCCCTGCCCTGCCCTGCCCTGCCCTGCCCTGCCCTGCCCTGCCCTGCCCTGCCCTGCCCTGCCCTGCCCTGCCCTGCCCTGCCCTGCCCTGCCCTGCCCTGCCCTGCCCCTCACCCTGGCCCCCTGCCTGACCCCCTGCCTGACCTTATCCATGATTTGACACCCTGGCCCTCACCCCTGTGATCGTGGCATACCCTGGCACTCCCATGGCTGCCCCTGCCCCAACCAGCCGACCCTGCTGCCTATTGTGATGTCAGCGGGCAGCACAGGTCCCTGCCTTCACCTTGGTTTGGTGCTGTGGGATGCGACAGGGGGCGCACACGCAAGCCAGTCAACTACTCTCAATCCCAGGTGGGCAGCCAGCAGCCAGCAGCTGCCCTGAAGCTGGACCAGGGCGGGGTGTGGGGCAGGCAGGGTCGGGCTGGGACGGGGCGTGCCTGCTGCTGTGCCTGCTCTGCCCTGTTGGTTCCAGCCTCCTTCCTCCTCCAACATGGTCAAAGTGTGACCACCATTGCCACCACCACCTCGCTTGGTGCATCTTCACTCGCTTCACTTGCTGCTAGAAAGCTCCACTTGGTCCCAATGGTCTTCTTGCATGATTCGTTTCCCATCTAGCAGGCAGACAACTAACGCATAGGCAGTCTGCCCAAAGCTATGTATAGGGTTAGCTATGAGGGTCCAGGTATCAGGTTCCATACCTGAGCTATGGAAACTAGATTTGGGAGTCTATGAAGACCTCCTGGACATAGCCCATCAAAGTGGTCGTTCTTTGGGACAGAAAAACGTAGAGCTCGTAGACCACATCGCATGGACAAAGAAAGAAAGAAAGACTATGCCCTCGACGACGGGCGTGAGTTAGGGGAAGTTGGTGCCTCAGGCCTTGCGGTCACCTTGCAACCCAACCCACCACTCATTGCCTGATCACCTATTACCAACCAAGCCACCAACCGCACGAAGGGCCGGGATCACTGCCTGGACACGGCCTATTGACTACAACTACTTGTTATTTTATGACCAGGCAGTCTAGTCTATGAGCTCTTCATTTCTAGGCAGCCTGCCTTCATCTCATCTCACCTCACCTCACCTCACCTCACCTTGCCCGGCCCCTCCTCAGCCATGCCCCAGTAGCATCAGCCTGTGGGGCCTGCTGGTCGCAGTACGACAAGGTGATGCGGGAGGCGCTGAGGGACGCCCGCCTGGACCCCCCTGATGGCCAGGCAGGCCGGGACAAGCGCACCAGAGCTGCCCGCGGCCCTTCAGCCGCCCGACCAGAGTCGCACAGCAGCAGGTGACCAGGGGGCCGGGCGGGGAGGGCGGTGCAAGGCGGCCAGCAGCGGCGGTAAATAGGGCGGGTGGTCAAGGCTGGTGTGGGTCGGCGCACAAGACATTGTTACGGGGTGAGTTGGGGGGAGGGAGGGGCGAAGGCAGGGTGCCAGGCTGGGTGAGCCATGCAGGGTGGCAGGGGCAGTAGAGCCCTACACACAACACGGCACATCAATATGTTGCATGCAGTCACCGCCGCAGCCACTCCCACAGCAGCAGCAGCACCACCATCAGCAGCAGCAGCAGCAGCTACAATGCCTATATGTGACTATGTGTAAATACAGTCCAGGTGCCTAAGCGGCACATTAGGCTCCGCCCTGCTGCTGTTAAGGCTCTGCCTTCTCCTTGCTTCCCCCTTACCCCTCCCTCATGTAACCCCCTTGCTCCACACCACCATGCCCCCCGCAGCAGCTCAGATCTCCTGGAACTGGACATGAGCCGCCCCGCAGCGCGGCCCGCCCCTTGCTTGGCTGGCAGTAAAGAAGAGACCCGCAATAAGCACGGCAGCAGCAGGCGGAGCTCAAAGGGGGAGGAGGCCAGGCAAGAGGAGGAGGCTGAGGAACCCCTTGGGCCTGATGAAGCACAAGCAGCTGAGCCAGCCATGACGACGCTGGCAACGGCCGAAGGAGAGGTGCCAGCAGATGCTCTCAATGCAGCATCAGTAGCTGTGTCAACAGTCCTACATGCAGTGACGGCGGTGGCGACAGTGACAGCAGCGACGAGGGTGGAGGGGTGAGTTGCTCCAGGCCAGTTTGTGGCAAGGGATGCTTATTCGTCAGCCTGTTATGTTCCTTGGCTCTTTGTTCATCATCAACTTCAGCATCTCTAGCTTCCAGCTTCTCTAGTGTAACGGAGCTGAGAACCACGGCTTACCTGTGAGGGCGGGAGAAGGAGGCAGGACCCGGGGTCAGATAGAGTTCTGAGCCAAGGTTGCAACATAGCAGAGCGCGAACAATACACTCGTCCTGTTGTACTTGGTCCTGTCTTCTATTCGTGTAAGAGCAAAATGTGTGGACACGTGTGTACAGTTCAGGACACATGTGTGTAAATGTGTGAGTTATTGAGAGAGCCAGGCCAGGAGTGGGTGGAAATAGCCGATAAGGCCCTGTTGCGCGAGCGGCGGCGCAAATTGCAGCGGTAGCCAACTACAGCAAGGCAACCCAACAAACAAATGAACCCCTCACAAAGGAGATGTGTGTGGGATGGAGCTACTAGAGCCTTATCCCACACACATCCCTTGAGCTCTCTTCAATGCACTGATAGTTCTCAATTTCAATGGCGTCTCTCAGACGCGCTTGCGGTGCCATGGCCCAGCTCGTGGCTGGAGATGTGCCCGCTGCTTCGACCCGTCCTTGGCGGGGCAGCGCTACTGTCGCGCCCACCGTGGCCTTGAGCTCAGCCCACCTCGCTCCAATCTCTGCTCGTCCCAGGTTTGTGATCACGATGTTTCAAACTGCATAGGCCACTGCCCTCCCCAGGATCTGCGACCTTCTGAAATGCTCTCCGTGGCTAAGATGAGGTACTTGCGGCTGCATGCTTGGTCTTTGTCATCCAAAACCACGACGCCAGCCAGCTCATCAAGCCCCTGTGAACATGGTCATGTAAAACGCAGACTGAAGACAGTGAGTTGCCACCCCAACCTCAACCCTGCCTGGCTGCTCTTGTTCCTTTCCCATCCTCTTTGCCCCCAAAAAACCGGCCATTACTCTGGTGTAGGCTCATCGGTCCCCAGCCACACAACACAGACAGTGGCACGACGCTTGTGCCACTAGCTGCTGATGTTGAAGACAAAGGCAATGCCTGCAAAGGAGGTCATCTGACTGCAACAGCATGGGTGTGCAAGCACTGCTGCATGCTCCATGCGGCACCTGGGACTTTTGGTGGGGAACCAGACAGCCTGGTATCCGGGTCCCTGCAGGGCAAACTGCTCAGCCCACACATGGACCTGGGTGGTGGACAGCTCACTGCCATCACTGCTCCGGGCCACCAATGGCAGCCCTTCATGGCTCTGCGTGCACACCCACCACCAGCACAGCTGCCCTGGCATGCACACTACACCCAGGGCCATGCAGGCAAGCACCATGCCCGGTCAACTGCAACTTCAGCATCCAAGGGACCCCTGCCTGTACAGTACCGGATAGGGGTGGAGTTGTGGGGGTGGGCGGGGCGGGGCGGGGCGGGGCGGGGCGGGACGGGGCGGGGAGGGGAGAGCACATGCAGGCATAGCAACACCCACCCAGCCCAGGATGCCGCCTTTGAGGTTCGCGACCTGCAGGTCAGACAGTTCTAGGGCTGAAAGGGGTGGGACAGCATGAAAAGCCGGGATGTAGGCTGGAGGAAGCCTGGTCCTGATGCTTGGTTGGACAATGGGGACAATGGGGAGAGGGCAGGGGTTGGATGGTGGTGACAGTATTCCTCATGGGTGCCTTCCCAGCTGCTGATGTTGGGGTGGTGAACATAGGGTCAGTGTAAGGTGGCAGTCCAGTGGTGGTGGTGGGTAGCGTCAAGGTGCCCATGGTCAGATAGAGGGATGTACCCAGAGCCGTGTTTATGCTGTGGCTGCTCTGAGGCCCTGCTCCATACCGTACCGCTGATTTCTTGCCCGGCCTGCTTGCTGTCACAGATGTGTCAGTCACCTGGAATCCTTCCTTAGTCAGCTGCTGGGCCAGCTTGCCAGACCTGGCCCCTAGGGTGCAGTAGGCCACGATGTCCGGCTTGGCTGCCTTGTGCTGCTCCTTCTCTGCCTCAAACCGTGCCTGGGTCAGGGTGCGTCCAGGCAGCATGGACACCTGCAGCAGCCACCAAACAGCGCCAGGGGCTAGGCCGGATTGCCAAGACCTGTGTGCATTGGCATCACCAGCATAGTTGGGTAGGCCAAACGCATCCCTATGTTGCCTGTTCACAGTAAGCTGAGCACAGCATTCGGTGGCCCTGTACGCACCTGCTGCTCTTCAGAGGAGCGCACGTCGATGAGCAGCAAGTTGGGGTCGCGTGCCTGTATGCGACTCCAGACGGCGGACGAGGGCACTACAGGTAAGCCCGGCGGAGACATTTGTGCGAACAGCTCTTCAACCTTTGCATTCGGCCCGGTGCCAGCCATCTGCAAGTCTGGTAGTAGGCAGATAGCGTGTCACCGGACGCACTCGGGACCTAATACATTTATAGGTATTAGACTTGAAGTCCACATGCAATGTACCTCTCTGCCGGAGTTCACCCGGTCAGGACCATTGTGGTATACAAGGGTTATCAACCAAAGCAAGCTAAGATAACCACAGTTACCATAGGGGGTGCAGGTACTCCGCCAGGGTGACAGCGCCAGGTGGCCAGGGTGACAGTCACATGCCGCTGGATGGCCACCAGGGAGGTGCCTGCTGCCGTGATGAGTGCTGGAGCTTAATGTTGTCATTCCACCGCTGGGTATTGCAGCGGCCCCCCGGGCAAGTTATTCTCTAGCCGCACCTAGCTCTCTATCAAGTTGCACCCTGTGAGTGCTGTCCAGCTGGCCCGATTCCTTACCCTTCCGCTGACACCCAGCCCCCTTGTCCCTCACTAGGGCCTCCATTTGAGCCCCTAGTACCTACTAGCAGCCACTAAATAGATCCGACTCAAACAGTGTTATTGGGCTGTGTGGAGTAAACCCAGTGCACATGGCACATGAGCCGCCTACCACCTACACTATTGCCTGACCCGAGGGCTGTGATGTAGAGTTGGCATGACAAAACATGCACTAATTGTAAGCTGATGACAGCTCAACAAAGGGGGCACACATTACTGTGCCTCAGCAGGCTGACACCCGCTGACACCCAGCCCAGTCCCCAAAAGCCCTGCATCCATGGCAGCCCTACCCCTTTCCCGTCGCAGCCCTGCTGGTGAATCCGAGGATCATATCACATGTGATCATGAACCATCTCATCGCTGCCACGCCCATCACACACATCACTCTTCACACATCACATAAGTTATTTATCTACCAGTGTTCGTCAGGCATAACTTAGCAATCCATTGCTGAGCCACAAGCTGTGATCACGTGCATGACTACCAAGTGGCTCCCACCCGCCTGCCTACTTTACAATGACATTCCCTAGAAATACATGTGTAAAACCAGGTCAAACTGAGGGTGAAACAGCCGCAGGGCCGCGACGAATGGCCTCAGTGGTGGCCGCACGCTGCTGCTTGCGTACCACCTCCTTTTGATCCTCAACCATGCGCACCTCCTTCATGCTCATGTACTTGCCTGCACATGGTACAGCACACACCCATGGGCACAGGATAGAGACGACTGGCCCAACAGGCAAGCAGTCGGTGTGTGAGCTGACTGGAGAGCACCTAAGCGCCACAACACTCTTGATACGAGAGCCTGCAGCTTGTAGCAAATGGATCTGACCTGCTGGGATTACGATGGTGTCCTCTGCATCGTCGTCCTTCACCCAACCGAATGCTAGCAGGAGCTCCACTGCCCCAGGCACTTCTGTCACAGTAGCACGAATCTTTGCGTTGCTCAGCCTGGTAAGCATTGCAGGGCTTAGACATGAGGACGGCAATGGAGGGGGATCAGGCAAGCCGCCACGCCCAGCTTGCATTCATATTACAATGCACACCTGACACAACGAAACTTGTCATCCTTTGGTGAGATGGCCGCATTGTACAGGAGCTTGCCAATCACTGCGTCACAAGAACACAAGACAGCTTCAGAACCTTGAACGTGAGCATGTAGGGTCACATGTGGGAAAGGCCTGCTTATGCTGCTGCCAGCGTCTTGTCTACCAGGCTAGTTCTGCACATAGGAAAGACACTGTGCAGTACAGGGGTGTCCTAGTGGCCGTCGAGCGGTCGAGTGACAGGTGCGCGTGCGGTTACCTTCAAGTGCCTCCAAGCTAGTCACGGCTGCAACAGCACGGTCGAGCTCGTTCGCAACGGTAGGGATTTTTGCTGCACACGTGTGGAAATCCAAACATAAGACGGGACTACCCCTTCTGTTTGTGCCACCCCTTACACACCTGGAACATAGCCGGCATACACCATCCTCCTACTCGACCGTGTAGACACGGGATTTTGTTTACAAACGTATAAGCGCGCAGGCTGAGGTCAAATCTGCACGGAGTGAGATTTGGGTTCGTACGTGTGGCTCACTAGCACGGAGAGAAGAAGCTGGCGTAACATCTCTGCCTTGCACATGACGGCCTCCGAGCCTGACAAGCAACCACAAGGAGTGGCAGACGGTGATGGCAGTAAGGAGGACAAGCCAGAGGCGGACAAGCCAGAGGAGTGCAGTTGGTGCAAATGGATGAAAGGGGGGGGCTGCAAGAAGGAGTTTGAGGCAGGTGCGCTCTGTGTTAGGCCTGTGCTACTGCCAACTGATCAATAACTGATGGCCTGTGATGCCAGGTTTGGCTGAAGTGTGTGGACGATGTGAGGGACGCTGGCCGGGATGATGTCGAGTCTTGTGCCGGTTTGGTGAGCATAGCCAGTCACAGTTGCAAGGCAGAGTGGAAGAGCCAATGTGCTCCTTGTGGGCAGCACTTTTGTTGCACAACAGCTTTTGTACATCGCAACGAATGCTGGTTTCACTGCTGCAGATGGGACCACTCTGGGACTGCATGCAGCACAACAGTGCGTACTACTCCCCACAGCTAGACTCCCTCGCATCCCGGAAGCCAGGTGAGGTACAGTTGCAGCTAAGTCCCAAGGACAGCTAAGACCCAAGGACCAGACAAAGAAAAAAAGAGGCATACAACAATCGCTTGACATATTGACTGCCCGCAACCAGCCCACTCTGCTCGGCAGGTCCTATGCTTTGTTTGCAAACAGCTTTAAACCGGATGGTTGGGCTCCTTTGAGCTTGCACACGATGCTTACTGACTACCGCCTCTTTCAAGTTGTGCACATTTCTCTTGTGTTACTGTCCACACCATCATAATCTCTCAGCCTAGCACGGCGGCTTGGCTGCGCCCACTAGCAAACAAGGCTGGCAAACGAGGAGATGAGCTCCATGGTCATATATGACATTGGAGAACTAAGAGTGGTATTTGGGGTGGATTTTACAAACTGGGGCTTATACACCCGTTGGCAGCCCCCTTGTCCCTCACTAGGGCCTCCATTTGAGCTGGATCAGAAGTACCCACTAGCAGCCACTAGCAGCCACTAGCAGCTACTAACTAGATCCGACTCAAACAGTGTTATTGGGATGTGTGGAGTAAACCCAGTGCACATGGCACATGAGCCGCCTACCACCTACACTATTGCCTGACCCGAGGGCTATCGTGTAGAGTTGGCATGACAAAACATGCACTAATTGTAAGCTGATGACAGCTCAACAAAGTGGGGGACACATTACTGTGCATCAGCAGGCTGGTGCTGCTGGGCCTTGGGGGGCTTGTCTCGCACCCGCTTGTAGCCCAGGCCAGGGTACTCCTTGCCCTTGGCTGGCAGAGCTGCCTGGTCTGGCCAGTAGCACAGCTCCAATGGGTGCCACCTGCTCTCCCCAATGCGTTGCATGTTCAATGCTGCATTGCAGTCCCTGTCTAGCCACCTGCCTGGCTATGGTGCTGACTTGGCTTTGGCAGCCTTGCCCTTGCCCTTGCCCTTGGTGGGCTCAGCTGCCGGCTTGCTGCGCTTGGCTGGAGGGGGAGTGCTGGGCCCTGCCAATGCCTGTGCAATGGAACCAACAGGAGCGACGGGTTATCACACAGCGCGTAGCCCACAGTAGCCCACAGTCGGCTAGGGTCACGCACCTTTCTGTTTCTTTCCCGGGTCCTTCTTGTGCTTCTTCTTAGCCATCACGCGATGCGCAGTGCGACGGGCGGTGGCCTTTTCAAGCAACTTGGGTTTCCCTTGAAAATACACGATTGTGTGAAAATACACAAGTGCTCTGGTGCAGCCAGGGGCACCACATGAGGTCCTGCATTGGCACCTCGAACCGCAGCCGTTGGCAGCCCAGGGGCAGTTGACAGTAGCTGGTCTTGACTGGGAGCTGCTGCTAGGGAGGCGAGGAGAGGTGGTCAACATTGTAAAAACATGCTGCTACCTCAAGCTGCGGGAAGACTACGACTGAGCAGGTCAGCCAGGCCGGTGATGGCTCTTGGCTGGCACGACCTGGACAGGGCACAGCAACAGCCAAGACCAGCTCGGTCAGGCCCAAGGCTAGTCTATGGTGGGAGAACAGTGCACCCCTCCTGGGCGGTGTGGCTGGAGCTGACATGGTTTCGCCTTCTGCGTCACACAGCATGGCTGCTAGCACCACGCTGAAGGCTGCTGCCATGGCTGCAGAGCGAGGTCGGGCTGAGGGCGGTGGGCTGGCGGAGGTGGTCGAGGAGGTGGTGGAGGGGCTTCAAGACTTTATTGAGGGCATGATGGAGGGCGGTGATGTGGATGTGGACATCGACCTCGGGGACTAAGACAAGCTGGCGTGAAAGGCGTGGGCCGGGTGTTCCCAGGGTGTGAGAGGCTTGAGTGACAGACGTGAGTGAAAGGTGTGGGTGAGGGGTATGGGTGAGAGGTATGGGTGGGAGGAGAACGACGAGCTAAGGGTACCACAAGTCATCGGCATCATGAGGATGTAGGCCTCTTTGGGTTGGTTGTGTAACCATCTGCCACCACCTCCAGGATGTGGAACTGGCCGCCCTGACATGCTACAATCTGCATGGCCTGTAGCCAGGGTGCAACAGGGGTAGGGGCATCAGGCCTCATTCAGCTTAACAAACAAGAAACATGCCTGACGCAATGGCGAACAATTATTGGCGCCTGCCATGCGATGGTGCATTACATCCTTCATCCCTGGCGTCGGTCAGACGGTAGGCGTTGCCTGTACTCCTTGCGTGGGCAAGCAACGTCTCGCGGCTCCCGCAGCAGGTAAGATCCGGGGGTGCTGCACATTATCGCCAATGCGTCAAAAGCTACATTACCGCATTATAGCTAATCAATAGGCACAGAACAGGGCTGAGCACATGAAGGTGTCTGGATAGCTGCCTAAGCCTGGCCATCACATCAAGCGAACAATACCTGTTGTCCTGTTGTACTTGGTCCTGTCTTCTTTTTCTGCAAGAGCAAAATGTGTGCACAGTTCAGGTGTTCCCAACATGGGGTTGGTAATCTTCATGCAAATACTCTCTCAATACTGCACTGTTTTCGATAGCATTTATCACATACACAAACCAGCACAAAAAACAATGAAGCGCTAAGCAAACATAAAACTAACAGGAAAACCAGGAAAAAAACAGGAAAACCAGGACATCGAAGGCAATTAGCGCCACACTTAGCGAAGCGAGTTAGGAAAATGCAGCGAAACAGACAGCGTAGACGTAATCGTAATGCCTCGGACAGTTAGGTTGACCGTCAGGCCGACACGCCGCCAGACATGCAGGCCAACGGCGCAGCGCACTGGGCCCACAACCACAATAACACATGGCACCTTGATGAGGGTGTGGCCGCTGCGGGGTTAGAGGAGGGCGCGGTCGTGCCGTCCGAAGTGGTGGAGGCGCGGCACCACGACCAACTTGTGCTTTGGGTGGAGGCCTGCAGCAAGAGACTGTAGAATGGCACCTCACACAGCTGTGAAATAGCCTCACACACCAACCCCTGACTGTGCCCAGCACCGTTTAGGCTCAACATGGCTTGACTTAACACTTGGTTTGGCAATCTTGCAAATGTGCATTGACATATATGTCGCCTTGCAGGTGGCTGCGCCCGGTGCGCAGCATGGCGACGCGGTCCCGCATCCGGGGCCTGATGTGCTCAACAAGCAACGGCATCAGGTTCTACGATCGGGACGTGTCAGCCGCGCTGAACATCCGCCGCATTGCAGCCGGGCCAGGCCGCCCTCGCGAGCTCAGCAGCTGGGTGGGCCGCCCAGCTATGCCTAATCCAGGCAGACCAGGCCAGGAGCGGGTGTGCGTGCGCGACATATGCCTGCTGCGGAAGCGGCAGCGGCGGCACCAGCGGCAGCGATAGTGACATGTGCATCATGCCATGAATAATTAGACAAACATTTCGATTGTCCCTTACAGAGAGATGTGTGTGCGCTGGAGTATGCATAGGGTAGGTTAGGGCTCTAGCGACTCCTAGGGTTAGGGACCTAGGTTAGGGACACACACAGGTCACTGACTCCTGTGGAGAAGGATACAGGACAGCCTGGCCATCACACCACATTATCCACGCGATGCAAGCCGTGCGAGGACGACCAGCTCATCAGCTGCACACTACGCGGGAATACAAGCGCCAAAGGGATTAGCGCTCTTGAGTGCATCACCCAACTTAAGTGCATGCACGCCACCCAACAGACGTGACCGACAGTGTGACTACGGCAGGCATGTTTCACAGCTTGAGCAACGCCACATCCTTAAGGCAAGCTAATGCCATAGGCATTTCTGAGGCAGCTGGACACCCGCATTATCTTGGTCAATAGATATGGCATCACTCTTCTACCACTTTCAAACCCCCACAACGAAGTCAGTCATGTGCACTATGACAGTAGCATCACTATGCACAGTCCGCTTGTCTGCACACATGCGAAAGCAGCCATCCATTCAACTATATAATTGCATGCATGCATGCATGCATGCGCCACCTAATCAACGCACCGTGTGCATGGCATGCAGCAAAAGCATGTCGCCTGAACAGATTGCGCCTGAAAGTGGCGGCTTCACACCACTTATGAGCGAGCATGGAAGACTGTGAGGCCCTGCCCACCAATGTCTGGTGACCACCTACAAACTGCCAGCATGACCTGGCATGGTGGTCTTGCTCAGCAATGGGCTGCTGCTGCTGCTGCTGCTGTTGCTACTGGTGCGATGGGATGGGATGCTCCCAGGCCCATGCAGTGCAATGGGGTGGCACTGCCGCACCTCGCCCCACGCAACCCAAAGCCAATGAGGCGCAGGGTGGGTGGTAGGATACCTAGGGAGACTTCAAGGTGAGAGGCATAGCATCAGAGCTGCTGGAGGTGTGTCGTCTGAGGCTGGCAGCACAGGACAATTGAATGCCTACTGGACCAGGCTTAGTGGTGGGAATGCCTGCCTCTGTGCAGCCTCAGTGCACTAATGCCACCAACACAGTGATGTCATCGGGCTTGCCGCCTGCAGCCACACATGGGCGGCAGCAGCACCCTGTCAGCCTGTTTCCGCACGCGTTGCCCCTCAGCACCAATCCACCCTACATCGTGACCTTCACCGTCATGTGCTCATGGACAACCCCCTGGCACCTATTAAACATTCCAACCCTACCCTATCCCTAACCCCTGCCCTCCCTGGCCCTCCATCCACCCTACCCAACCCTCCACCCACAGTCCCGTACAGGCAGCAAGCATTCCAGTCATTCCACCACCCCGCCCCACCCGCTCCGCCCCCATCCACCCAGCCCTGCCCTCTACACCTACAGCCCTGCCCTGTACCACCCCAGCCTGGGCCATTCCACACAACCCGCCCTCACCTGAGTACACCATGTCAAAGGCCTCACTGGCCCCCTTGCTGTAGGGCGTGACCTTGACCTTGTTCACAGACGTATCAAAGGCCAGCTTGGTAAGGCGCTGGGTCAGACTGTAGGCAGAGCCGCCCTGGGTGGGCAGGGGCAGGAGGGGCCAAGGCAGCGTCTGGCACATGGCTAGCTCAGTACCTCAGCACTGGTGGGAGGGCTGCATGGGCACAGGCCCACTGCTGCTCTCCTGCCTGGACCTCCTGTCACCCTAACTGTGTAAGGGTGCAGTCGAGCTGTCCTTCTTTCCCTGGGCTGTTGGGTGGCAGGACAGCCAGGGCAAGGCAGCCCCTATGAGCATTAGCACTGGCACCCCACTGGCTCTCCACAAGGAAGTAGCTGGCAGCCAACAAACGCTGCAGCAGGCCCCCCCCTGGCCTGGCTGCCTGCCTGTATCACAGTGGCTTGACACTGCAAGCTTGGCTTGCAGCCTGGCAAATCAGGCTGTGGTGTGTCCCACAAAAGGATATAGGCCTTGCTACTGGCTGCAAGCGCTGTCCAGCTAACGCGGACGCTGTCCAGCTACCTGGTGCACCATGGCCTTGATCTCTGCCAGGATCTCCAGGTCGGCCACGTTGTCCAGCAGGCCGTCAGAGCCCATCACGATGACGTCACCAGGGTGAACGTGGAATGAGGCCAGGTCGCAGTCCTCCACCTGGGTGGTCAGCAGACCAGGTTAGGCCAGGCCAGGGTGGCAGTGGCAGTGGCAGTGGCAGTGGCAGTGGCAGTGGCAGTGGCAGTGGCAGTGGCAGTGGCAGTGGCAGTGGCAGTGGCAGTGGCAGTGGCAGTGGCAGTGGCAGTGGCAGTGGCAGTGGCAGTGGCAGTGGCAGTGGCAGTGGCAGTGGGCAAGCAGGTACGCTACCGAGTGCGAAGTAGGTAGCTGCCACCCTGGAGTCAGTTTTTGAAAGTAGCTGACAATCAACAACAGCATGATTGGTCGCTCTTGCATGCCTTGGCTATGCTCCCTGCTCCACCACGCCTGCCTGGCTCCTTGCTAGCAGCATCAGCGGCAGCAAAAGAGTCAAATAGAAAGGTAGAACGAAAGAAGAAAGAAGGAAGGTAAATAGTTAAGAAGGAGGGTAAAATCACACACTCGACGGCAGACATGCAGTAAGGGAAGCATCGGGGTGTCCTCTTGCTTGCCCTTCACAGCCCACACCAGCAGCCACCTTGTTGGCAGTGGCTTGGTGCCCAACTTGGTAGGGGCACCCGAAGGAGTGCTCCAGCTGGTTGGTTCGGAACTTGAGCTCAAACTCCTCAGGGCCCTGCACCCCATTGCACCAGGTCGCCATACCCAGCCCTCTCACCATGTCCAGCCTCTCTGCCAGGGATGCACTGGTAACCTCCCCCTTGCTACCCTGCCTACCACCCACCTAGCATGCTGTGAGTAGAGACCACAGGCTCCGTGCTGCTGGCAAAGAACACATCAGTGCAAAATGGCATCACTGCATCACATGCAAATGGCATGCATGCATGTATGCCGCGTGCGCAGCAGGTGCACTCACATCCACTGGCCCAAACACCAGGAAGCCGGAGTCACCCAGATTGGCTGAGTGCAGCTGGCCAGTGGTAGTGTCCACTGCCAGCAGGCACACTGTGGAGGAGCCCTGCAGCGAGGCGTCATGCACCGCCTGCACTGCAGAGCCAAGCACTGCAGGCAGACAGGCGGGCAGGCAAGCAGGCAGCAAGGGCAGGTGGGGTCAAGGGCAAAGGGGAGAGGAGAGGAGGGTGGAGGCCGAAAAAGTCAGGCCGGGCTCCAGGCCTGGCGGCAGAGCCAAAGCCTGGCATCATAGACCAGGTCCGCCCGGGTGGCCACAAGAGGACCTGAGGTGTGTGGCTGGAATGAGGTGGAGCGGCCGGGCTGCTTAGCAAATGCTGTGCGTGTCAGCTGGCTCAGGCAGCAACACCTGGCTACCATGGCTGCCTGCCTGGCCCCTGCCACCCTCACCTGCTACAAGGTAACACTCAACCGGCTGTGTGCAGCAACACGCCCTCATGAGCCCCCAGCTGCTTGCTGTCCTACTCGACCTCCTGACATGCACCACCAAGCTGCTCTGCCTGGCTGCGCCTCCTGAGACTGCTGCCATGCCCGCTGCTCCAGCTACCCTCCACCTTTGCGGCCATGCCCTGCCCAGCTAGGTGTCAGGCACGCACCCTGGAACACGTCCTCGTTGTCGGCCTCCACTAGGGCCTTGCAGCGCTCCATGAGGGCACGGGACATCAGACCCGCGTCAATGCCTTGCTCCTTCCATGCGTAGATGCCGTCTGCCACGCCCATGCCAAACAGCTTGCTGCACGCGCACGGCGGGAAGGCTACGTGCCCCTGAAGCCAGCTAGCTAGCTGGCCGGTTCCTGAGCTTTCCTCAGCGCCCTGACAACGCCGGTAGGGTGATATGCAGCTATGCTACTATTTTGTCAGCAGCAGGGCTGGGCTGGGCTGGGCTGGGCTGGGCTGGGTGGCGGCAGGGCAGAGCAGGCCACCTGCCCTGCATTGGGTGTAAGTGTGGTGAGTGTGAGGCCGGCTGTTGTTGCCACCTGCTGCTGGCTGTCAGCTCACCTGCCCTTGCCAAAGAAGTAGGCGTCCTCGCCTGCATGGCCATAGCCCCTGGTGTTGACGCCCTTGCGTCCGCCCTTCATCAGCTTCTCAGGGTGCGGGATAGCCATGCCTGAGGCTGTCAGCTTCACAGGCTCGGGGTACTCCACCACAGGGGCTTGGAGGGCCGCGGGCAGCAGGTTGCGCTCGTTAGGGCCTGGCAGAGTGCAGCAGCAACAGAGGGCAGGGGCTTGCTTGGCAGCCAGCCGGGTGCTCAAGCACTCAGCACAGCAGACAGGAAGCCATGCATCCAGCTGGGCACCAGGCAGCATCTGGGCAGTGCCACCTGCAGAAGGTGCCATAGATGCCGCTGTTCCTGCTGCTAGACTTTGCTGCATGCATGGCTTTGCTTCTGCTCTGCTGTAGTGGTCCCTGCCTATAATTCTGTGTCACACACCATTCTTCACCCTTTCCTGCTGAGACATGCAGTGCTGGATGGACTGGTGTATGGCCTCTGTACTAACGTGCTATACCTAAGCTGCCCACCATTGTATCCACCGCAATCGCTCTCCCCCAGCCAGGCATTGCAGGGGAAGACCACTGAATCGCCTCCTGGGCCAGACACCTCCACATGCTTAAGGTACCACCCGTCCCCAAGGGCCTGTGGCTGCCGGCGTTTCTGGATGTGCACTCGTCTTAGCTGGCCTATGTTCTTGGGCACTGGCAATGTAAACTCTCTTGCTGTGTCGCGCTCAAAGGTGTCCTCGTCGCCCAGCATGTAGCGCTCCGTGCTGCCGTTGCTTCCAATCAGCTGAACCCAGGCGGGCGAGTGAGTGCCAGCGCCGCGCAGGTTGCCCGTCACAACAGTGACCTTGTACGTATCGAATTCGTGCAGCGGTGCAGCCGCGGTCGCCGCGAAGCCGAAATGTCGCGTTGTAAGAGGCGAATTGAGGAGCGCATCGCAAATTGCCGGCAGGCTGGGTACGTGTGGCAAAGCAGTGGGCAGGTAGCTTCGCGATGCGCACAGCGCCAAAGCATCAGAAAGGCTTAGCAATCGCTGCAGGCCTAGGCGCCACGCGGCCATGCACCGCCAAACACCTCAGGAATTCGAGGACCATGCCTTCATGTTCGTGCTACCGCTTTGAAGGGTTCGCGCACAAGATAACCGGTTGCAGGGTAACAAACATCACGATGTCCCAATAGCCAGCATGGTGATTTAAACTTTTAGTCAAGGATTCTATAGGCCGCGTCATGGCCGATGCTTCGCGCGACCGCAGATGTCATTGTTATAACACTGCAGGTTCGTTTGCAGCTATTGCAATGGCATGGAAGGGTCGTGGTCGAATAAAATGTAGAGTCGTAAGTAAACATCAGCTCGTGTTGTTGCAATAGCACGAGGTGGTAAACATAAGTAATAAGCTGGCATGTGCGTTGGAATGCTTACACTGGGGATGTTGCAGCAGTGTACTGAGGACATACTACATGTTACATCGGCAAACACAGCTTGCGTGTCGAGAAAGGGTGGACTCTGGTACAACCGGTAACTCCTCAAAGGGATAGGCAGACAAGACGCCAGTCTATACTTGAAGTGCCAGCACTCATTCACCAGTTAAGGGATATGAAAGAGGTAGTGAGTTCCATTGCTAATTGCTTACGTGGCATAGAAGGGTTTTGCGGCACAGAAATGTTGGCAACCAGCATTAGATTGTTAAAATATTTCTAGTCTCAGCCGCTTCTAACCCACGCCCCCACTAGCCTCTGAAGCCCCTTTCCTTATAAACCAAGTCATTGAGACATGTTACATGTTACAACACTCCTTGCCAACTCATGAAAAGAATTGCAATATGTCCAGACATTAGATACGAAGTGCTTAGTGAACAACTCTGTGTTTAAAGCTACTGCAAAGAATACTCTCCAGACACCCATGCATGATGGGTGCATAGGTAGCATTGGGCAACGGCTCGATCATGCAGCCACGGCAGTGGGCGCAGCAGCCTGAGGTCGGGTGGTGGAGCCGTAGACGTCATCAGGGTGACGCGGGATCTGGTTGATGGTTGACCCACAGCCCAGCTCCTGCATTACGCCAATGCAACATCAAAACATCACTATCCAGCTTCCCCCGCCTGCCCTCCTGCCCACAACCTGCTTCAATAGTTTCGTATCCCTGGTGGCTCGCCTATCTTGGAATGACCTTCACTACACTGGCACCAAACATGCCCGGCCCTGACCAACCTTGAGGATGAACACAGTCTCCTCGAACAGCTTCCAACAGGAAACAGGGTTGTGCACAGCATAGTTGACTGGCTTACGCTCCACAGTGTTGTACTGCAGCAGCAGCAGCGGCAAAATCACCAACCCCATTAATTCTTTGCCAGCATACTTGGACTATCATTTTTTGTTTAGCAAGGCGCATGCACCACACCAGTCCACAGTCCGTGCAGCACAAATGCCTGCCACACACTACGAGCTGAATCATCACAGCCCAGCATGAGACCACTTCCCCTGAGTATGTCACTTACAAAGTTCATGAAGTTTGGCCCAATGAAAGTCCAGTGGCGGCCTGCAGGGCACAGTACATGACATTGGGTGCTGTCCACATCAAGGTAAACAGCCAAACTAATGCCCCTGCAACATTGAATACACTGATTGCACAAGGCACATTGACAGCTCACACACCGCGGGTCAGGCATCACACAGCCACTGCCATGTGCATGGGAATCCCACATAAACAAAACATTGTTTTACAGTATTCTCCTAGTGGTGCACGCCAATGTAGGCCCTAGTGAGGGCCAAGGTGCTGATGGCAGCCCACCTTTCAGCTGAGGGTCTGTAGCTGTGTAGATAGTGGACCTATGGTCAACCAGGCAGCGGCAGCACACGTTTAAAGGGACAACAGCAGTAGTGGCATTAAGAACAGCAGCAACTAAGGAGCTCAGCTCCAGATCCAGCTGCTGCTGCTGCAATGGCAATAGCCCACATGCTGAGTGCAGTTAGCTGGATTTGTGCGCCTGGCAGAGCAGTGCTGTTGCTCTCAGGTAGAGCCTGCAACAAGCATCGTCAGTCTGCGATACCCACTCACCAGGCGCCCCTGTCAGCCGGCAGACCCCACACCACAGCCCCTGCAGGCCACACCACAGCACACAAGAACAGTTTCATCAGCACCTGTCCACAATGCTGCAAATCAAACATTCAAACACTCACATTGCCAAAGTGTGGCCCAATGTGACCCAAAGTGACTATTCCTATTGCACCAGCAACAGGCTGCCACCCACACCTGCCACATTCATGATAATGCAGCACAGGCAGGCTGGCGTTGGGGCCAGGGGTGGTGCTAGTCAGCACTTCAGGGTGTGCGATGGCCTACGCCTGCCCACATCCCTGGCCTAACTGCGTGTTTTGGCATAGCACCGCCCCACAGGAGTATGCGCGAGAGGGTACCAGCAGCTCACCGATGGCAGCCCCGATGAATGTGAGGTAGCGCACGGAGCCTTTGACCATCAGGGGCGTCAGCACCACCCCTGCAACCACAGCCAGGCCAGGCCAGGGTCAAGTGTCAGTTGCAACGGTTGTTGCAGTGACAGTGCAGACCCTATCAATGTCCTACAACCCACTCGCACCACTGATAGTATGCCCTGCTTAACAACAGCTCATCGCTGGCAGCCTCTTCACAGGCAGCACCCACACTCATGTCACCGTTGCTGTTGCCAGCACTGATGGGCAATAGACACTACGCCAGCTGTGTTCGTGTGCGAAGCAGCAGGTGGGGTAGTGGAGGGAAGCTGAGCCTGACCTGGGTGCACCCCTAGGAAGTCGACATCCGGGATGCGTGTAGCCAGCTCCCTCGCAAACATCAAGTTGTATGCCTTGGCCTGCAGTCTCGACCACAGCACCAGCACCAGGAGGGATAGCAGACCAGTCAGCAGCAGCAACAAGAGTAACAAACTGGGCACATGACAGTGGCAGGGGCAGGGGCAGGGCAGGGTGCAACCCTGGCTAAAGTCAATCGCTTGTTTGCTCACCGTGCCATAAGGTGTCATGCCACTGTCATTATACTTATCGCCCCTGCAAGCAGTAGAAAACATTCGCTCCAAATACCCCTCACTTGTGACCTGCCTGGGAACATATTGAATTGCATGGACCACATGCGCTGCATGGGCCACATGTTTCGATGAAAGAGTGGCTGCAGCTGTGACCTGAGAGTTAATTACTGTAGCGGCATCCTGCCTCACTTCAGGTTATCCCAGTCCAGCCTGCCAAACTGCTCAGCGCTGCTGGCCATGAAGACTACTCGGGAGCCCGGGGTAGCCCGCAGCAGGTCCAGTAAGCCCAGGGTAAGCAGCGCTGGGGCGTAGTAGTCAATACCAATGGTTTGCTCTAGGCCATCAACCGTCTGCGACACAGCAATACCAGCAGCAGCAGCAGTAGCAGGAGCAGCAGCATCATGAAAGGCAGTTCCAGGAAGTGAGGTTGTGGGTGTGGCGGAGTAGAAGGTTGTGTCAGGGGCTTACGACTCCCTCCAATACCATCCCTTCCCCATCTGGCGGCTACCATTCACCTGCCACTCCTGACTCACCTTGGCGAATGGTCCAGGGTGGAAGACACCCGCCATGTTAACCAGGATGTCCAGCTTCGTCGTGGATGCTTGGATGTCCTTCACCAGCTGCTGCACATTCCTGCACTCACAGCACCCACCCACCAGCCATGGAGTCAGCCTGCTTCAGACCTGCCTTAGTCTGAGTGTCGGGCTACCCCAGGCTACCTCCACTCTACAGCTTGCCCTGAGCCACACTTCACTTCATGCCCAACCCATACCCAAACCTGTTGGCAAGGGTGGTGTGGCAGTTGCACAGCTTCAGTCTGATCCTGGCACTGGCACTGAACACAGGCTGGGTGCCCGCACCTCAGATGACTCATGTCGCATTCCAAGACAGTCACCAGAGCTGAAGGCCCAATCTGCAGGCACACACACATCAGCCATTCACATCACAACCGTACATGTATTGCTCTACACAAGGCAAGTGCATGATTCTAAAGGCTACTCACGTCTGAGCGAATCTGGGCCGCTGCCTTCTCGCCATTCTTGCGGTCGCGGCTGACCAGGAACACCTAAGACAGGTGAGGCGAGGCATAGCAGAAGCAGGTGGAACATACCATCAACCTCATGCTGCCCTGCCAGGTGTCAGCAACTGTACAGGCACACCAATTAATACCCCACACCCCTTGACCACCACCACACGATTGAGGCTAAAAGAGTGCAAGAGGCGCCTGGCCCATCACAAGGACATGGACCCCAGCCCCTACCTCTCCACCTGATGGGTTTAATCTAGAATACCAGCCAGCCATCTCTGCGCGAGCTACATCAGGTGATGCCCTCCACCCACAGCCAGAGTTGGTTGGGGATTGAGCTCTTGATGGCTCTAACACCGTCCAATGTAACACCCCTGCACTCCTCCGCACCACAGCCACTGCCTACCTTGGCGCCGTTCTCTGCCAACTTGCGGCAAGTCACGTAACCCAGGCCACTGTTCCCGCCAGTAACCACCGCCACCTTGCCTGCAGCAGAAAGGGTGAGACATTCAGCATGCCAGCCAAAACAGGCGAGCGCCTGTGCCTGAGCCAGCGCCGCGAGTATGCCCCGGTACACCGCTCAACACGTGCTGCAGGTGCCCGCTGCCCTGCACCCTGCCTATCAGAGGGCTGGGCACGCGCGAGGGTCAATGGGGTACGGCCACAAACTGCCGGGCACGGGCGGCGGGCGACCACGTCACTGGCGCCTCAATTCACACCCTCGTGCGCTCGCACACCTTCAAGGTTTGGCACCTGCGCTGGCGTCCAGCTAGTCAGGTACTCGCTCACCAACGTCTTCTCCGCCCAGTCGTAGGTCTTCTTGAGCCAGCTGTAAAACTCCATTGTCGTTTCTGCTGTTTACCAAATTTGCGCAATTGTCGAGCAAATGCTGCAGCCATTGGCGTCACCTGCGTCACACTTTCCTCACTTCCAGTTTTGCTGCGTGGCCTCATTCCGACGTAGTTAGTCTTGACGAGTGCAAGCCGCCGATGGCGAAAAGGATGAGGTTGACAAGTCACAGGTAAGGAGGTGGCGGAAGAGGGAGGGTTGTGACAAGGAGTACGAGGAAGGTGCGCCCAATGTAGAGCGTGAGCCCACTTACATACAAGTGGCTGGTTGCCTGTGGCTCCGGCATTATCAATGCCGCATTAACCAGGCACAAAGTCGTAGAGGTTGCTTTGTTACGTGTGTCCTAGTTGTAAGGTGTAGCTGTCCCAGAAAGGCAGATCTGGATAAATGGTTGGCAATTTGTTGGCCAACAGGGCGGACAATAGGGCAGGATGTCCCCTGGGACATTGTCCCCTGTCTCTACAGCCCTCATTGAGGGCTGTAGGGATTTAAATCTGGTTTATATCACGACTGCCCAACCTTGGCTCGACACATGGCGCAGGCGGTGATCAATCACCCGGGACGTCGCGGCCAGTACAGACCGGTATGCGCAACGGCTGCAACGGAACCTCGACCGGCTCACCGAGTGCTGGCAATGCTCTACACGTCTAATGCACAAGCGCGTCATTTCCAACGCACGGACGCCTACAGCAGCGCGTGCACTCCTGGGACATGTGGCGCACAAACGTCAACAACCTTCCAAGTTTGTTTCAGGAGATGTAGAACCTCCTCCACAGGGGTTCTAGCTTCTGTTGTTTCAGTGTTGTGTCCAATGTGCCGCGCGCCCTCCGCCCTAGATGTACATCACGCAAAGCCTGAACCCAAACTGCTGCTGGCCAGCAGCCATGGCAGCCTGCCCATCATCGCAGCCTGCCCGCCTCAAACTCAGCAGTGTCGAAGAAGCTGGCTTGCACGAGGCTGTCACCAAACTGGCGGCCATCCAGTGCCAGCCGTGCACGCTCTGCACCTTGGGGGCTTTGGTACCTGCGCCAGCACCATGCACAACCACACCCCTGTAAAGCCAAAGTATTTGGCCACAGCATGCAATGATGTCCACAGCATGCAATGATGCATGGCCCAGCATCTTGTGCTTGCAAAACTTGCGCAGCGTGGCAGCAACAGCAGCGCAGTAGCAGTGGCACCAACTGTGCTCATTAACGCCACAAGGGTGGTGGGGGGCCTCCTTCTCATCATGCAAGCTTGTGCCTGGCTACTAAAATCTTACTCCCTAAGCCCCACCTGCACCTTGCTAAGCCTGCCTAACTGGCAAGACGAGCACCCCTTTGCTCCTGCTCTAGACACAACAACTTGGAGAATGCGCCCAACCTCCCAGCATTCCACACATACTTGTACTGCACCCCCAACCCTGCTTCTGCCCTCCCCTCCACAGGACCCCACACTCGGGTGACGGCTTGAGCGTTGTTGACCCAGCGGTGTGAACACTCCCTGGGCTGCCAGGCCAGCAGCAGGCCACGCACCTCAGGAACACAAGGCCCACCCCAGGTGCGTCCTTGCTGGGGTCTGTGGGGTGTGGGGCAGGGATGGTTACTGACACCAAGGTGCCATACTTGGACACCTCCTCCATCGTGTCCTCCACCACTGCAGCCCGCTCCTCATCATCCACCACCTCCTCGCGAGTCACCATGTTGGCTAGACGCACCACCACCTTGTCCTGACTCCCACTGCCGTCGCCACCACCACCACCTGCCCCCTGGCCATCCAACCGCCCCTCCGACACGTCATTGCTTTCGGTGCCAGCACTGGGGTCCTGCATGCTAGCTTTGTGCGGGGGTGGGCTGCCCCTGGCAGCTTCTGCACTTGGCTGAGTGGTCAGGCCCGGGCGTTCTAGCCGGGCATCTTTGCTGATGGCAGCGGGCATGCCCCAGGACTGCTGCGCTGCAGCCAGGGCGGCGGACTGGGCAGGGGTAAGACTGGGGGCACCGCCACGGTCTGAGGGCTTGGGGTGCGCCGGGGCAGCCAGCGCAGCATTAGCCAGGCGCACAGTCAACGGCCGGCCAGCAATCAAGATTGCCGTGAGGCCCTGGGGAAAATAGCAACATGCAGAAGGATTAGGAGGCCAGGCAGGGACTCACTGTGGATGGATGTGTGAGAGACAGGGGACAAGCAGCACCAAGGGTGGACTATAGACAATGCATGATGCAGCTAAACCCTGTGCAGGCGGGCTCCTTACACACCATCCTTGCCACCCACCCACCCCTGTCCTCCCCACCCCCACCCAGCTCCCACCCCACCCCTTCCCTCCCTCTTCTCCTCCTGCTTTTCTCCGCCCTCCTCCTAGAGAGTGTCCCTGCAGCAGGCTCACCTCCACCACCCCAGCTGTGCTGTCAGGGTCAGCGTACTCGCAGAAGGCAAAGCCCTTGCTGGCGCCCGTCTCCCTGTCCGTCACCAGGTTGAATGACTTCAGCGGCCCAAACGCCAGCAGCAGCTCCTTCACCTGCAACAGGGCAGCAGGCCATGTCAGAGCCAGGCTGGGGCGCACCGGAGCACTGCAGGCCAGGGCTCGAAGACCAGCTGGGCACAAGCTCCCCTGGGCACAGCTGGGAAAGCTGCTGCTGCTACCAGGCATACCAGAGGAGTGTAGACGGATTAGAGCAGGGTAAGGGAGCTGGGGAGCTAGGTCAAATGGGGGTCGGCCCAATGCCTACATATAGAAGGCTTTAGCTCGTATTTCAGCACTTCTGTCTTCTTTCCTATGCGCCACCATTTCCACCTATACCACTGGAACCCCTACCTCACTCCCTCTGGCACAGGCGTAGCTGGCTGGCCCGGCACCCACCTACTGAGTGGATTGCTTGCATGGCCACGCTCTGCCTCTCACCTGGTCTTCGTTTAGGAAGAGGGGCAGGCCTCCCACAAAGATCTTGTTGGGGCCGTCTTCTACCTGTGGCCGACAAGCAGAGGGCAAACAGTTGCAGCCACACTGGTTTAGCTACAGCTGCCTTGCTGTGCTGGAGTGCCCACACAACCAGATCAACGCCCTCATCATCATCCCATGCTGGCTGGCACTGTGCCTGGCACCCCACACTGCCAACCTCGTCAGCAGTCACGTCAGCAACGAGATATTGACATCCATTGACCCCTCAGGTGACACACATGATTTAGGCAGGGCAGCTCTGATGCTGTCTCAAGGCAAACAAAGCACTCCCTCTTCAAGCCACCAAAGGTTAGGGCTGAAATTTGACCCGTGCCCTTGCTCTGAACTCTGCACCCACTTCACCTCTCGACCCCTGCCCCAGCCAGAACGCTCTTGGGCGGCTTGGGCCCAACCCTACCTGGGTGCTGACCACGCCCAGGGCAGCGATGTTGATGTTGGGGTTGGGCTCGGTGGGGCCCAGTGTGCGTGCCACCTGCAGCGGCAATGCCAGCAGCAGCCACAGAAGCAGTAGCAGTAGCAGAAGCGGAGGCGGTAACACCATGTGCAAGCTGGGGCTGTTCTTTACCCGCTACAACTGCCATGCAAACTGACAACCATCCACTGCACATCTTTGATATCCCTTACATGCAACAAACCCCTCAGCAATATGTGAACATAATCACGACTCGATGTCATCAAGCATGACTTGTTGCAACAAACAAGACAATAGACTGTCAAACACTGGCACCTGCCTACACAGACTGGGCACCCGACTGGCTCCTGGCCTCTAACATGCACCCCAAGCTGGAGCCCGCCCTGCCCCGCACCGCGTAGTTGTAGTCGTGAGGGCGGCGGACCTTTAGCACCTCTCCCTGACACATGATGCCATCCAGGGCCATGGCATTAGACGCCTCCTCCACATTCCTGCACACACACAGAGCCAGCCAACCAGCCAGTTTGCCCACCAGCCGGACAGCCTGCAGTGAGCTGCAGGGCTGGCAGGAGCATCGTCCTGGCTAGCTGCCTAAACAGGCCAGCCAGCCAGTAACCGTGGGCAAGTGGCGACAGGGTGTCAAAGCAGAGGAAGGTGATATGGCCGGTGCAAGCAGTATGCCTGCCACTGTACAAGGCTGCCAGAAGCCTGTCCAACTACAAAGAGACGATAGAGGGAGAATGGGCATGGGGCAAGCTTAACTTCAATATCTGCAGGCATATTTCAGGCCTGGGGAAGCAAGCTCTTTGGGGTCATCAACGCCCTTGGGGTCGAAAGGGTGCAGGAAGGAATGGTTGCAGGGAGAACAGACTCAGCAACAGGTCGTGAAGCTGAGACTGAGGAGCTGGAGAGGGACAAAGTGTCCTGCCCACCTGAACTCTACAAATGCGAAGCGTTTTGCCATGTTCATGAACACAGAGATGACCGGTGATCCTGGCTGCGTGGCTGCCCCTGCCGCCACCATCACGTGGTTCATGAAAGCGGTCAGCTGCAGCTCTGACAGCGACAGCTGCACTCAGCACATGCAGCCAGCAGCAGGACTATGGCTGAGGGTCACATCATGTGCTGGCACATGTCACACATAGGAGGGCGGCTTGTGGCGTTCATGGTGACTAAGAACTATGACTACATCATAGAGCTCGGGGTGTTGGTGCTGCTCGCAAAGCAGGTGGTGGTGAAAAGGAACAGGCAGTAGCAGGTCTGTCTGGGCCAGGTGCTGGTGACAAAAGCGGTGACACAACAGTCCTGCGGACACATCCACACAGTCAGATAGGCAGCAGTGGGAAGTGAACTAAAGCACAGGAGGCAGGCAAGTGGTAGACAACGGCACAGGCAGGCAGGCAGGTGGGTAGGTGGATGGCTGCCAGGGGTGCTCACCGGCAGACCTCCAACATAGACTCTGCGGGCATGACGGGTGACCTGCAGGTTGCTGGAGGACATGAACTGCATGCTACCGCCAGAGCTGTAGGTGGGAGGCACCCCGGACGCCACCCCTGCCATGCGGGCGCCCTCAGCGGCCTTGGCCAGCGCCTCAGCCCCTTGCTCCTGCGGGGCAGGGCAGTTGGGGTGGGATGAGCCTGACGCCATCACCCTCACCAGCATGGCGAATGAGGAGGATGTAGCATGTTAGCAGGGGTGTGACAATGAGCATCATTTAGGGCAGCTGAGCATGAGGCACACCTTAAGTTTGCCTGGCAGGCTGACTTACTATATGAACATAAGCTTGAGGCAGCTGGGTGGGCTGGCGAGTTGCTGGTGTGTGGTTGGCGCTGGCTGTGATGGTGGGTTTCTTTAATTAGTACGCAATCGAGTGTAATGCTAGCTGTGGTGGGTGGGTGAGGGGGGCCAGTAGGCCATGAGGTGCGTGCTGTAGCTGAGGTTTGGGCTCAATGCTACTTTCAGCAGTGTCAAGGCAGGAAAGGGATAGAGCAAGCCAAGGCACATCAGCAGCCAGTATGGCCATAAACAACTCCACCATCCAACCCTCCTACCCTGAGTGCAAGCCTGTCTGTGACCCACATGTGTGATCAGTGTGGCAAAGCAAGAGCCAGCGTACCTTAGTGCGCTGGTCTTGATAGGTGGGGGGGTAGTATGGGCCACGCTGGTCAGGCCGAGGCCGGTAGCCCTGCCTATAGCCCCCTCTGTTGTTGCCCGGGGATCTGGATCTAGATCTGGACCGGGAGCTGCCCGATCTGGACCTGGATCTCGAACGTGATCTGGAATGTGACCTGGAGGAGGATCGAGATCTTGACCGTGACCCAGACCTGGATGCTGATCTAGAGTGAGAGCGGGACCGGGAGCGGTGTGAGGTCCGACCGCGAGGTGGGTAGGCCTGCATGCCCATGCCCCGCCCCCCTCGGCCCCCGCCACGCTGCACCCAGCCCCCCCGACCCCCACGGTACCCCTGGCCTTGGTGGGCATACTGGTGGTCATGTGGTGGGGACAGGGAGCGGCTGTGGCTGCGACTGCGGCTTCTGCTGCGGCTGCGAGCGTCCCAGGGCCTGCCCCCTCTGCCCCTACCTCTGCCGCCTTGCATGGCCCCATAGGGAGGTCCATATCCCCCACCACTTCTACCACCTCCCCTGCCCCCTCCCCAGAATTGACCACCCGGACCCCTCCCCCCTGGACCAGGCGAGGGGGAGCGAGAAGCAGACCTACCCCGCATGCGACCCTGCACCCATGCCTGCTGCCGGCCCCCAGACTGGGCGTGGTGGGGCCCCAGACCTGGCCCTGGCCTTGGCCCTGCCCCTGGACCCGGCTCCCCGCCTGCCCCTGTGGCAGCAGCTGGGCTGCGGTCGGGCCCATGACCTCGCTCCAGAGGGGCAGACAGCGGGCGGGACACTGGCTGGATGGCCATCTTGGCTGGCCCAACCACATGGGCCTTGCCCACCAGGGGCGGAGGGGCGCCCTCAAAGTGCGCCCCAACAGCTGAAGTTGGCCTTGCAGCTGCAGTCGACCCCCGAGCAGCAGCGGGGGCTGCCTGGGTTTCTGACAGCTGCTGAGATCTGGCTGCTGGCTTGGTGTGAGCTGCAGCAGAGGGGGGCAGGGGAGCACGCCCCTCAAGCCCTGCTGCTGCACCGCCCATGTCTTCATCCATGGGTTGGTCGGCACCACCTGCCCCAGAGCCAGGGCGAGCCGCACCCACGTCTTCCCCGGCCCCCCCATCACGGCGGCTCCTTTTGTGTGCTTTCTTGTGCGCCTTCTTCTTGCTCTTCCCCACCTTCCCCATCACACCCTCACTGCCATCGCTGCCTGTCAGGCTGCTGTGGCGGCGGCGGCGCTCTTTGCGGGCAGAGCGAGTCAGGGCAGTCAGTTCTCCGCCCTGGTCTTCCTCCCCTGACACGGTTGCCATGATGCTGTCCTGCTGCTGGGCTGATGGTGCTGAGCCTTGCAAGCCGTCACCTGCTTTGCTGGGGGGAGGCAGAGCTGCGGCAGCAGCAGACCCAGGCTGGCCAGCCGCGGGGCCTGAGCTGCCAAAGAGCATGCCCTTGTCGATGGCATCAAGGGAGTCTAGGTCAGCAAACTCGTCTGCGAAGTAGCGTTGCTGCTCAGCGAGGGTGAGAGGAGCCGTGGTGGCAGCAATGGGCTTCTGGCTGCCTGTGCCTGCACCAGCAACTGCTGCCGCCGCCGGTGCCGTGCTGGGGGTTGCTACATTGCTAGTTTGCACCTTGCGAGCTGCTTTGGCCTGCTTATGCTTGCGCTTTGCTTTCTTAGCCTTTTCCTTTTGCTTTCGCTTTTTGCGACGCCGCCTGGCTTCTGCGTCCCCTTCCGCCCCGCTGCTGTCGCTGCTGCTGCCACTGCTGCTGCCGCTACTGCTGTCACTGCTGTCGCTCCCCTCACTGTCACTGCTGCTGTCAGCACCCTGACCCTGGCGACCAGCACCGCCGTCCTTGCTAGCAATGTGCCTGGCACCAGGGCCTGCCCTGGCCCCCCCTCCAGCCGGACCTGGCCTCCACTGCCCCACCCCAGCCCTGCCGCCTGCCACTGCACTCTCAACAACTCTGGAGCCACCTGCCGCTGGCTCCTCCTCCTCTTCACCACCTGACCCTGACGCACCCTCCTCCCCTGCTGCGCCCCGGCGCCTGCGCAGTGAAGCAGCCACGACCTCAGGCACCTCAGGCTGCCAGCGTTCGTCATCACCCCCCGCAGCTGGCTCTGCTTCGCCCTCCGCCCCCCAGCGTCTCCGCGTGTCGCCAGCACCTGGAGGCGCATAACCGCTGCGGCCACCCTGCCAGCCGCCCCGGCCTCGCCCTCCAGGAAACTGGCCTCGGCCCATACCCCCTCGGCTGTAGTCCACCCAGCCTGGACGTTGGTACCCTTCGCCCTCCCCCCTCTCATAAGACTCTGGCCCTCCCCCACCATCACTCCCATACCGCCCGCCGCCACGGCCCCAGCCTGCCCCACCCCTGCCTCGGTACCCCTGCCGCCCTCCCCGGCCGTCTTGGTAGGAGCCAGCCCCGCCCCAGGCTTCCCCCTCACCCCGCCACCCTCTGCTTGGCCCGGAACCCTGAGGCCGCCCATGAGGGCTGGGGCTGCGACTGCTTCCACTGCCACTACCGCGGCGGCGGCTGCCACTCCGACTGCTCCCGCTGGCGCTGCCGCTGCGGCGGCGCCTGGAGGGGCCTCCGTCTGGAGTCAGGCTGCGCTGCCTGCTCCTGCCATCCCCATCCCCAGGACCACCGTCCCCGTGACTGCCTCCCCCATACCCTCGCCCGCCACGCCCACGGTAGTTGGGATTAAAGTTGCGGCCACGGTAGTTGGGGTTGTAGGCTCGACCACGGTAATTGGGGTTGGGCCATTGAGGGGGGTCCTGGCCCTCCTCACCCGACCCAGGGGGTGGGCGGGCCCCAGACCCATAGCCTCCACGGGGTTGCCAGTTGCCTGAACAGGCACGTAGCAGTGCTAGGATAGTCACAAATGCATTTCAAGCATAAGTGTAACAGGGGCAGATGTGGCCATTTAGAATGCAGCACCAATCATGCAAAAAAGAACGCATGCTGTCGCACCTCGATGATAGCCGCCACGCCCCATGTACCCGCCGCGATGCCCGTAGTGGCCTCGCGCATCAGGACTTCTGGATGGGGAGCGCGACCGTGAGTGTGAGCGGGAGTATGAACGTCGCGACCGTGAACGCGGATGCCGCCGCCCCGGGGACCTGGAATGCGAGCGCGACCTGGACAGGGATCTGGAGCGAGACCGGGAGGAAGACGACCGCGAACGCGACCTAGACAGAGACCCCGACCGCGAACGGTGACGTCGACCATGACCACCGCGGCTGGACCGCCCCTTGCCCGCGTCCAGGTCCCTGCCATTTGGACTGCCGCTCCGACTCCGAGTTGACACTGCCGCTGCGGAGCCCGGTGTAGCACCTACGGTCTGCTTCCCGCTCCCATCTACGCCCGCACTTGCTTGCGCAGCTTGCAGCTTTGCACGTGATAGCTCAGCGAGCAGTGTGTGGCTCTGCAGGCTGAGTTGAGCTGGAAGCTTGAGCAGTGCAGCGGCAGCAGCCTGGCCAGAGCCGTGCCCTGCGCCAGCCTTCTTCGCTGTGGCCAATTTGGCAGGGTCAGACAAGCCAGAAGCAGTGCGAGTGACTGCAGCTTGAGTGCTGGTGGCTCCCGTAGATGTGCCTGGGGCAGCACCTGCTGGGGAGTCCTGGTCCCGGCCGGTATCACTTGCCTCAGCTGCCTGCGGCAAGCCAGGGTGGTGAGCAAGCAATGAGAGCAGATGTGTGGGATGGGCGCACTGCATACTTCAGGGTAGCTTGTGCAAGGTAGGAGACCACGATAAGGTGTGTTATTGGCACGCCAGCGTGCACAGCATGCCAACAAGAAGTTGACTGGGTGATAGACTGCTAGCAGTGCGCTGCATCAACAATTGTATGGGGGTGTAGCCTTGGTGGAGGAGGATGATAGCGAGTGGGTTTCCTCTAGAAGGGGTGCTCACCTAGGCAGTTGGTGATAAAGCTGGCAGGCAGGTAGGCAGAGGTCAACAGGCAATAAAGCAAGAAGGGAGGCAGGGGCGCACTGAGGACCAGGGCAACATTGCTACCATGCCAGCAATGCTATGATTAAGCACAATGACAATTGGAGCATGGACACATTTGACGCAGCTGGCTTACACCACAACGTACCTTGTTGCTGCCAGCCATAGCCAGCCTGGCCCCTCGCAGCATGTGCGGAGGCACTGCCTTAGGCTTGGCACTGGGGCCTGCTGCTGCCTTTTTGTCGGCCTCCTCCATCTTCTTGCTCATCATGGCCAGCATTCTACAAGCAGGCACCACCCTCATTGCCTAAGTCCCCTTGCTTACTCCGTCACCCCCACAGACCTAACTGTGGGTAAGGTGAGGTGCTGGAGCAGTAGCCAAAGTGCGACAGTGGGGTAGAATGGCGCAGTGGACGCCAGTTGGGATGTCGCAGGTCAGATGCTGCTTCATACATGTCCCCAAAACAACTCTTCTGCACCATAGCGAGGACACTCCCAATCAACACAACAAGGGCAGCTGCAATTCACAGCACGCTTTGCAGGTATGCATGCTGGACAGCCACACTTTGCTATTCACTGGGCCTGGCAGCGCTGGGTTGTCCAGTGAACTACTGCACACCACACACTACCACCGGGCCCCTACCTTCTGCTGCCTCAGCTCAGCTAACGCACCTCAGCTCCTGCACCACCCTTCCCAGCCTCATGCCCGGCTCACCGCTGCTGGAACTCTGACACATGGTCGGTTGCAGCGGGCGCAGTCTCTGACCCCGCCCCCGCCCCAGCCCCAGACGTGGCCGCTCCTGTGCTTGCGCCAGCACCTGTGGCCTGCACCGTGGCCTGCGCATCTGCCTCAGTGCCTGCCTGACCAGCCTTTACCTCTGCTGGCGCAGGCAGCGGCACATGCTGGATGATGGCTGGCTTTGCTGCAGCCCCGCCAGCTGCTGCCTTGCTGGTCTTCCCGTGAGTTTCAGCCGAGGCAGCAGCTGGAGGTGTTGGACCAGCTGCTGAGTTTGCATAAGCAGCAGCCATGTCTGAAGACCCAGGAGCTGCCCCATGCAGGGGCTGGGCGTAGGAGGCTGGGTAGTAGCTGGCAGGCCGGGGAGGGTACCCAGGATACTGAGCAGCATAGGCTGCAGCTCTGGGGTCGTGGCCGGGATAGGCCTGGTAGCCTGCACAGCAGCAGGGGCTCAGTCAAAGCTGGGCAAGCAGGCAGGTGGGCCAAGGCCACGTCAGGCAGTCGGAGGCAAATAGTGGTTTGCAGCCTTACCGGCAGCACCTCAGCCACTGCCGACAATGCTACGCTGGCCTGGGGGCTGCAGCCTGGCACAGCGCGTGACACAGGAAGGGAAAGAGGGGGCCATACACTGAGTGCGGGCATCACATCGTCTGCTGACCACCAAGCCTGCATTTTGAATGAGCCACATCACAGCGCCATCAAGGACTGGCCTGATGCCTGTGGCGCTGCACTCGCTGCCCTAACAGCGCTGCTGGCCGTGCGCCTACTGCAGCGGCCAGCCGCGTGTTTCGAGACCGCACAGGTGGCCCGGGCAGATCCAGGAGCGACGTGCTCACCATCGGGACCATATGCAGCGTAGGCAGAGTAGTAGTCGGAGAAGTAGTCCTGGTATCCGGGTGGCATTCGCTGTGCATACACAGCGTCTTGGGCGTGGGACCCAGCAACATGGCTCGGTGGCGCTGCGGCATGGGCCTGCGACACTGCAGTCCCAGCGGTAGCCGTCATGGCAGCTTTCGCTGGCTGTTCCTCGGGCTCCAGCCCCGGTGCCAGCTCCTCTCCGTCATCCACGCCAGGAGGATGCTCGAGCATTGCAAAATCAACTTGACATGCGGGCCCAGATGCGATCGCGCTGCCTCTGTACGTTGCAGCTTATTTCGTAACTGGGTGAAGAGACGGCGTTAGTGGCGACGTCGATATAGCACTTGCGACAAGATTTGAAACGAAGCAGGAAACACCATGCACAGCTGGATGCACCCAATCCCCGCCACCGGCTGTACGGCTGGTCCTGACACTAACTAGTGGATGGGGAGGAGCAACGACAGTGCTCGCTAGCCTGCCCGGAAGCTCCACATCAATCCCTGCACTGGCTTGATGTGCACATTCTGCATTGCTGCCCCTTACTTCACTCTGGATATCCCCCCTATCTCTTTTGAACCTGCCACTTCCATACTTACATATGGAAGCTGGAGGAAATTGTGGAAGACAATTCTATACATGCTACAGCCCAGCTGCATAACCCATCCAACAGGGAACAACCTGTTGGACTGTGGGTGACCTCATTCAGCTACAAAATATTTGTGGCGTCATCGGGCGCACCCTTGATGACCACAAACCCTACACTGGTAGCACGTTCACTCAACACAACTGGAGACCACTGGGCACCCCATAATAATTGACTGCTTGATGCATATAATGCTGATGGCATGTCCAAGTTACCAGGTCCTTGTGTCTAAGTTACCAGGTTGTTGCGAGCCCGACCATGAAAATCGCCGGTACTCCGCAGCCCGGTGCAACTTTTGCCTGACCTTGGGAAGGCGGTCATCAACCAGCTTGTAGCACTGCTGGTACTTCTTGCTAGTGGGGGGCAGACAGATTAGTCAGGCGTTCCCAACATGGGGTTGGCAATCTTCATGCAACTGCAGCCCACCTACTCAATCTTTTGATGTAATGTTTGTTGCGTCTGCTGCGATGTGATATTGCGCGTTTAATGTAAGACTGGAATTGCCATCGGAGTCTTTCGATGCGGGCAGCCACATGTGACCCCGAATGTGTCCCAATCGCAGACCGTGGTTAGCTACACCGGTAAGCTACGTCCTTGGCTATCCGTTAGCGATGCACGACATGTCGGTGGCGCACACCACTGAAGTCCGGCAAACATGGCTGCGCGAGGTTCCTGATGGTGCAGGCCGCTTGGCGAGGATGTGAAGAAACTCGAAACTGTGTGTGGCAGCGCTGTATCGCTGTAATGGTGGGCGGCACAGTAGGGACTAGTCACCCCCTCCAGCTATGATCCGCTTTATGTTTTGCACCATTGAACAAACAGCCTGACCTCACACAGATTTTTTTATAGCATACTCAATAACGCGTCCGTGGCACTATGCAACTCAATCATTGGGTCTGTAGGTGTCAAGATTGACCCCTTACAAGGTACACATGCTGATGGCTACAGGTGCACGAGCAGCTCAGCCCAGCACCCTCACCAACTGACATCTTCATTCCAACTCAAGAGAGCCCTGTGGGGAGGCCAGCAGCCCGGACTGCACCCTACAATGCTCACCACTGCTTGAGCACCGTCAGGTTGCATCTAGAGACAGGTGTCAGCCGCCGTGCCCTCTCCAAGTGCCGACAGTTCTTCGTCTCTGAGCAGTGCGTCCTCCCCAACCCTCACCGGCCAGGCAAGACATCCACAGTTGGGCGTGAATTCCACATCGTGTCCACCTACATGCGGCGCAAGACCCTTGGTAAGATGCAAAGGGGAAGGCAGGGTGGCGTGGGTGGGAAGGGGCTGGGAGAGAGTGGAAGGGGGTGGAAGGGAGTGGTAGGGGGTGGGAGGGGGGGCTGAAGGGAGGGTTGAGGGGGGGCTGAGGCTGGGAATAACCGCATGTCTTTGCTCTGCTGCCTGCTTTCAGACCAACTATTGCGCGCAAAGGCAATACACCTGCAATTTGATGTTGCGATCGCCATGGCAAGGTGCTCGTATTGCGAGTGACAGCAGCAGTCACCCCGCAGCACCTGCCAGAAGGCTGGGAGCAGAGACCCGGTGGTGGGGCTTGGGCAAGGGCTGGGGCTGGGGCTGGGGCTGGGGCAAGGGATGGGGCTGGGGCTGGGGCAGCAGCTGGGGCTGGGGCTGGGGCTGGGGCTGGGGCTGGGGCTGGGGCTGGGGCTGGGGCTGGGGCTGGGGCTGAGCCACGTGTGCACCCACATCCGTGGGAAGCTTGCTGCAGCTGCGCACCCTCAACAGCAGCTGACACCTGCAGGCACCACCCCTGAGCTGGCTGAGCCTGCTGGTGCACCCCCTCAGCAGCAGCAACAGCTGGCAGCGGCAAGCACATCCCGTAAGCGTGGGGCACCTGCAGCTAACAAGTCGAGGGCAGCAAAGCAAGGTGAGACAACACCACGTACTGCACCTAGCACCTTGTTTAAGCGTAGTAGAGCAGCCGGTAATGCACTAGCGCCAGCAGCAGCTCCAAAAGCTCATAGTGGTATCCAGTCGTCACGACTGCCGTCGTCGCGTCCACATGCCAAAAGCAAAACATGTTCCGACTGCTGCTGCGTGTTGCAGGTGCCACTCACAACAGCGTGGCGAAGCGTGCTAGTGCGGCGCGCCTCGCATGTGGCGAAATCGCATGAATTCAAATGCTTATCTTTGGACAGGCACTGAGCACCGCTGAGAGCGAGATAGTTTTTGCTGCGTCTGTCATTTCGTAGATATGACTCTCCTCTGTTCAAAGCACTGTTTACATATATTTTTGACTGAGTGGCTGCGGAGATACGGGCTTCGTATCACAGGGGGGTGGTTTTCAGGTAGTTGGGAACGCCTGAAGATTAGTTACAGGGCGGCGGGTGCATGACGATGTCACAAGCGTTTGTCATGCGTTCTACCTCGTGCATTGCCTTCGGACACAGTAGCTTTATGTCCGTGCATGCAGCTCGTACATGGGATCTATGGCGCATCACTTGACCCGGTCCCATCATCGACTGTTGCAGATGCACCCTCTACAAGGTGAACGGGGCTGTGTGCTCTGGGGTTAGGGTCAGGCAACTAGAAATCCGTATCCTACACCTTACATCTTCACACTGTTATGCAGGCAGGCTGCGCGCCTCCGTCTGTCTGCATGCACCCTGAGCCCTAACCAACAAGATGTAGGGCAATGGCAGGTCCATCACGCTGAAGGCTGTGCCCACACAAACTCTTCAGCATAGGCCGAGCCTGTCTGGGCCTGCAGCGCCTCAGTGCTGCAACTAGCACTACAACTGTAGACAGCCAGTGTGCCCCAGTCCAGCGCGTCTTCATCAAGGTCGTCCTGGCCCAAGTGGTTGAGCAGTTGGGGTAGCACCTGGCAGCAGTGTAGAGCGGGCAGCCGGCAGCAAGGCAAATGGCAAATCTGGGTGATACAGAGCACAGTGTCACACTGAGGCATACAAACAGCAGAGATGTGCATATGCAGAGAACAGCAAACAGCAGAGAATATGCATACAATTAGCAGAGAATGCGCATGCATGGCAGACATGCAGACATCATGCGTAGGCATGTAGGCAAGGTGGGTGGTGAAAAGCACAGGGTGGGCTTGAGCAAATAGAGAGCAGGGTTGCGTACAGGGCTGTAAGGCGCAAGTCACCAGCAGCCAGCCTGGCATCAGGAGCGTGTGTCAAGTCCACAGCTATGGTTCAGGTCAAAGTGAAGAATTGCTGAGCATCATCTGCCAGGCCGGCGCTAGTGACCACTTTGGCTGCCTCTCACCACCACCCGTCCTTCACGACTTGTGCCATGCTGCATTACAGCAACAGCACCTGGCCACCCAGCCCCAGCCCCTAAGCCCCCTGGAGTCAGGCCTCTGCTGCTGTAGGCCACCTTGCACACCATCAGGTAAGGGGTAATGCAAGGCACCTGCGCCCATCACCAGGCCACCAGGCATGCCTCCTGCATGCAAGCTGGGCACTGTACCCCAGAGGCCCACACCTGGAACTCGAACTGGCGGGGCTCGCCGCACAGTGGGCAGGCGGGGATGTCTGCTGTGGAGGGCTGGGGCTCAGGGCGGGGCCACAGCGGGTGTGCTCCTGGCTGGAAGCAGTAGCGCACCACCTGGTCTGGGGCCAGTGCCATCCGCGCTTGGAACATCTGTAGCCCAGCAGCAGCCAAGGTACAGCCTGGTGCCAGTTGACCACTCTGTAGCCAACCTACGCTTTAACAACCACCTCCACCACGCCTCCTCCCATCATGCCCCTTGCCCACCTCCGCATAACATTCGCCTAGATTATTTCACCCCCCCGCATAGATAACATCAGAACCCTTGTCAGAGCAGGTAAGCAGTACACCCTCTGCCGCACCCTGGACTCCCTCTCACTGCTGACTCAGTTCTCCTTTCAAGCACCCAGCCCTGGCACCTCACCGCAAAGTGGCGCTGCTCAAGTGGCACCGCCTCCTCCACTTGTTGCAGCACCTCCTCAGGGAGCTCCTCCTCTGACAGCTCCCCCTCCTGACCCACTTTGTCCTTGTAAGCCATCAACAGCCTGCAGATCAGGCGTACACAGGAGGTCAAGCGAGGCAAGCAGGCCGCACAGCCCAGACAGGCCACACAAGTACAGCACGTCCAGCAACAGTTTCAGTGGCAGCAGCACTGCTGCTGGCTACAGTAGGCAAAAGCAGCACGCGACCACCATGAAGTGCTTATCGCAAGCTTACCTGCCACGCTGCCCAGCTCCCCCTCTGCTATCACCACGCATCTCAATGCCGCACCTAACTCACTTGCTCATGGCAGCCTCAGCCTCCGGGCTGTCCCGCTCTTCAGCCTCCACCACCAGCTCCAGCTCAGGGAACAATGCTGGCGGTGGTGCTGTCACTGCAGCCACGCCCCCTGATGGCGCTGCCCCAGGCACCCTCTCACAGCGCTTATCTGTGCCCCCAATCTGCTCATCTGCATCCCCAGACCCAGCCAGGTCGGATCTCTCTGATGCTGGTGGGTGGGCTGAGGCCTCTGGGGCTGGGGCCAAGCCCTGGGGCATGTTCTGAGCAGGCTGGCTGCTGCAGCTGCTGCTGTTGGGTGTGCCGTCATGTGCTAGACTCTGCCAAGGGTCAGCGCTCAGGGAATTGGCCAGGTCTGGTGCCTGAGAGAAGCAACAAGGGGGCAAGCTGTGCTGGGCAATTGTGTTCAATCGAAAGGATCAAGCAGACTGGAATGGCTCTACTCAGCTCCACTCAACACATCCTTTGTGGGCATGATAGCGTGAGCCATCTACTGGCTAGCACAGCTGTAACAGGCAAGCATGGCAGTTATGTGTGGGAACAATGGGTCCTGCCTTCATTCATGCCATGCACACACAACACATTGGCAGCAAGTAGTGCCTTTCAGCAGACAGCTTGTGCGGTGCTGCCCCTGACCTGTACTGCAGGGGGCAGGAGGTCCGTGTCCCCAGGAGCATGGTAGGGGTACAGGGCGTTGCGCCGAGGCAGCTGGCAGCGCAGCGCCCTGACCCCGCCTGGCTTGCACACAGCGCTGCCCTACACGACACCATGCACCATTGCCACCATTGCTACAACGGGGGGATGTTGGAGTCATGGCACTGGATGCATGGGATAGTGAGGACCTGTGCTCATCTGTGCACCTTTCTTGCGCTCTAAGCTGTAGCATAGCCATACAAACGTAGCATAACACACAGCCCATGGATGAGGCCTTGCGTCACTCATCATTGCACGAAATGCCAGCTCACCTTGGGGGTGACAAAGAGGAAGACGGCACGGTGAAAGGCTGTGGTCTGGTTGGGGTGGTCGTCATCCAGTGGGGCATACAGCTGCAATGTCACTAAGCAGGTCATGGTCAATAAAAAAACAGCATGCAAGCTAGCATGGAATAACCAAGATGCTTAACCTTCCCCACACACCTGCCTAGCACTAACCCTGCATGCTTATCAGACATGCCAGTATTCACCTGCAGCAGGAAAAGAAGCTGCTTTCCAGTGGACTTGCACGTAAGCTGCTCCTTGGTCGGCAACTTTAGTGGGTTCAACCAGGCCTGCGCCATGCAGCACCATTATTGGGGCTCAGCAGGGCATACCGTCGTAACTATTCTGCCTATAGCAACACCGCTCTCGCTCACCACAACCGTCGCTCACCGGCCTGCCGCCGACCTTGCTGGGGAACCTGTGGCGCCGCAGCTTGCTCGGATCAGCATTGGGGTCCACGAAACCAAGCATGTACTGCACGGGGTGCGGCTCTAGCTCTGTCAGCAACAAATGGCGCTGCAGGAGCCGCCTATCGGAAGCGCACCTCCACATCTTCATCGTCGGAGAGCTCCTCGTCAGACGCCATGTCTAGGCTAGTTTAGAGTAGCATCAATCCCTACCCATCAAGCCCTCATGCCACACCAAAATAAAGCAAGAGTTGTAATCAAACATAGGCTGCGAGCTGTGACAATGCCGAAGAGCTTGTAAGAGCAAACTCTAGCTGTAGGCTGTAGTCGCAAGTGTGGATGACATGCGCACATTCCACATAGCATGACGCATGACCTGACAGTGCCTCCCCACCATACCATTCTATGACCGGCATGTGTCAGTCGCGCTGAATACTCGCCAATGTGCATGCTTTCAATCCCTACAGCCCTCATGCCACACCAAAATATGTGATCAAACAAGGCTGCGAGCTGTGACAATGCCGAAGAGCTTGTAAGAGCAAATTTTAACTGTAGGCTGTAGTCGCAAGTGTGGATGACATGCGCACATTCCACATAGCATGACGCATGACCTGACAGTGCCTCCCCACCATACCCCTGCAGGTTCTATGACCGGCATGTGTCAGTCGCGCTGATTACTCGCCAATGTGCAACCAGCCTAGGCCCACGTCCCACTGAGCTTTGCTATTGAAATAGCCGCCCAGCCATGCCAAAGCCAGGTAAGCCAGGCCAGGACTGGATGAAAATACCCAACAAGGCCCTCCTGCGCACGTGGCGAGGCAAGTTGCAAGACAAGACGACCCCAACAAAATAAAATATAAAATCCCTCGCAAAGGGGATGTGTGTGGGTTGGAGCTACAAGGGGAGCTTTCGCTACAGGCACACACCCCGAAATGGCTGAGCTGAAGTGCGCAGTGTGCATTTGGTGTTCAAATTGAGGTTATGTGTACTGTCTCTGAAATGGTAGCTCATGAGCCACCAAGAACTGATGCCGATCTGTCTCTACCATGGTGGCTTCAGCATTGTACAAAGGAGCATGCAAGTGTTACGCCAGGCTAATATAACTGACATGATCATATGTCAGCCTAGAACTGACACCCTGCCCTGTGTCTGCAATGTCCGGGCTCCCAGCTGGCTCTGAGCCACTGGCTGCAAGCCCAGCTGCTGGTATGCCCATGCCTGGAATGCAGCACAGTCCTCCACATTCACGAGGTCCAGTCCCAGGCCCAGCAGCGTGCCCCATACATCAGGCGCGTCAGGGTGGTCCCACACTCTCAACAGCCGACCCTGCGCATGGGCTGCCTCGGCCAGGTACCGCAGCCTGGCCTTGTGAGCGGGCAGCAGCTGGGTAGGGTCTGCGCAGTCCGGCAATGCGCTGTCTGGGTCCCCGTACAAGCCCTGGCTCACCAGGGGCATCACGCTGACAGGCACCCCTGCTGCTCCTGACCCAGGTTGACTCCTGGGGTGCAGCACTGCAGTGAGGTGGCTGGGCAGCTTGTCCCCCAACATCATTTTTCTTGGCTGTGCAGGGTTCCACTGGTTTCCCGCATTGGGGGCCCCAAATGGGGTCTCCAGTTCAATTCCCAGGTCTGTCAGCCGGCCGTCAAGGGTCAGCAGCCACGTCCCTCCCTCCTCCATTTCCTGCCCCTGCCGCCCTGCCACTCCCCGCTGCTTGTGGCGTCCGAGAACAAACTGCGGGGCAGGCCTGTCTCCAGAGAGTACGGCCAGCAGCGCCCCTGGCCAAGTGTGCCCCTGGCTGTGCCGGCTGAACAGCTGGCCTGGCCCGGTGTAGGCGTTATGAAAGCTCCACAGCAGGGCCTCGATTGCCTCGTACATCTCCTCCTCGCTCGCATTCACGCCCCGCTTGCGCTGGCTGCTCAGCTTGCTGTCTAGCAGCAGGATGGCGGCGCCAGAGCCCGTCAGGGCACCTCCTGGCAAAAGGTGCGGGCATGGGTGCGACAGTGGCATGGGCAGGCAGCACGTGGCAGGGCCTGTGCCTGATGAGCTGCGCTGTACAGGCTTGGGGGACCCACAGCTCGCACATTTGGCCAGTTGTGTACATTTGCGCAGGGTTGTGTTTGCACTGGCCACCATGCAGCCAGTGTGTTTGGTGGTGTGTGTGATTTGAACACCTGCACTGACTATCTGCCCTGCTCGTGTCATGCTACTGCCCCAATTGCCTTCACTTGTTGGCCGCCCAGGCCCTGTGCCATTCCCTGGGACCAAGACATACATGTGCGTTCTGCCCAGGCGAACTGCCATCCTAGGCAACACAGCATGCCAGAGTGCCAGGGAGGACACCAGCAGGCGGGGAAGGCGCCCACTGGGCCAGGCACACTAGGGGGGATGGCAGGAGCACAAGAGCCAGGGCCTACCTGGCCGCACGCAGTACAAGGCAGCGTGTGGCAATGACTGGGGCACATCATGAGGGTGTGGGTGAGGGGGGCCTGTAGAACAGGCCAGCCAGGGACCCCACCTGGGTACAGGCGGCCTCCCTGCGCCGCGATGCGCTGGGCCAAGGGCTGCAGGTAAGCGGGGCCCAGCAAGCGCGAGGGGTCCAGGCTGTCCCAGTCGTGCCCAATCACCAGCTGGCGCTGACCTTGGGTGTCGGGCAGCAGGTAGCTGCACCCAGCAGCACCATGCTGAGGCTTGACCAAGGCACTGGTGTATGGCAACTGATTAACATGAGCATGTGACGACGGTAGGTTGGCTGGAGGGTGCGTGCAGGATGGTGGGTTTGGGTTCGCTAATGGACCATATGCGTGACATCAGAGGTGTCCTCTGTTGGGTTGACCACCGCCATTGCCGACTGTGATGATGTGCTCAGCAGCTGGCAGTTAAGGGCAGGGTGGGGAATGGCACTCAGCAACCTCCCACCACCTATATTACTTCACGTGCAAGCCGTGGCAGGCCACGACAGCAGCAGCCTAAGTGCAGCAGATACAGTGTAGACCGACCAGCTGGTAGGTGTAGGAGCAAAGAGTACCAGGGCTGGCTGCACTCACCAGTCCACCTCTATGGACTGCAGCCCAGCAGCTAGGGCGCCAACCAGAGGGGTGGGCTTGGCCTCATCATTGTGGCTGCAGTAGAAAGTGGCCACGGGATTCAATGGTGGTGGACAGTATGTAGCGGTGTAGCCTGACCTGTACTATGGGTGGGACCAGTGATGGGCGATTCGGAAAAGACGTATTACTCAGTGTAATAAAAGACATCAAAACAGGGATTTTTTATTACTTTTAATATACAATTAATTATTATATTATTAAATAATTAAACTAAATCAGAAACATCGCAAAAATTCCCAATTAACTCTATTCAATTACAGCATACTCCCCTATAAATATCCCACATAGCCCCACACCCTAGCCCTAGTGGGTCAGCATGCAACAGGCTGGGCTATAGCCCAACACCCTAGCCCTACTGGGTCAGCATGCAACAGGCTGGGCTGTAGACCAACACCCTAGCCCTAATGGGTCAGCATGCTACAGGCTGGGCTGTAGACCAACACCCTAGCCCTAATGGGTCAGCATGCTACAGGCTGGGCTGTAGCCCAACACCCGAGCCCTAATGGGTCAGCATGCTACAGGCTGGGCTGTAGCCCAACACCCGAGCCCTAATGGGTCAGCATGCTACCCACCGCATCGCGTTGTTGACATGCTGCGTTGACGGACATGCTGCGGTTACTGACCTCAACGCCTTCGTCATCGGCACTTGTTGCTACAGAGCGTTGGGACGCTATGTGGTTGTTCTGCGATGGATGTTCGGATGTGGTGAGCAGCCGCCCGCTTCGGGGTTTGCGGAAGATGGGATACATTGTTGGGGATAAGTAATAAGCGGAGTACTAGACGGGCGGTGGAGCTATTACCGATGTAATAAAGTTCACTCATTTTGAGGACGATTTTTTCGAGTTATTACCGATTTTTGCGCTAGATTATTACCGACTTATTACATTATTACCCAATCGCCCATCACTGGGTGGGACCCTAACGGATTTCGTCCAATTCGCACAACCGCGCAAGCCTTGGGCCGCCCTCGGCAGCAGGCGTACCTGTGACCCATTAGCGAAAGAACGGGAGGGCCTCCACTGGGCGGTGCTTGCGATCCACTCATCACCGCCGAGAACACGAGCAGCACCCCCACGTACACGCGGTTGCTGCCAGGCAGCATAGCGCGGGGTCCAGACGTTTACTTCTTAGGAGAATATGCGTCGACATGCCTATGTTTTGTGCCTGTGTGTGATGCACAGCAAGGCCAACCCATTGGCATTCAGCTGCTTTACATTCATGAAATGTGGGTTCAAGCAAAACTAGGTACCAAGCCCTAAGGCCGCGAGGCATTTGTCAGAAGTGTTGGCGCAGCACCCGGCGGTCGCCTAACGCGTCCCAGGTCACGCGCTGAACCTCCGGGGCGCATGGCTGCAACAGGCGCTGCCAGAAGGTGCGCGACACTGGCGGCTCCGCCCGCCAAAACCAGCCCTGGCAACGCGGTGACTCGGACGTGCCCCAACACCCTGCAGCAGCGGGCAACGCGCATAGCGCCCCTCCTCAACCAACACTCTGATACGCAGAGGCCCACCTGGCTGTGTGCATGCGGGCGTGTGTGTGCATGTGTGTGTGCATCAGTGTTTTATTTCGCTATTATATATATCGTTCCTATTGCGCTATGAATTGGTCGCTTTGCGAGCTTCACTACCTCGCACTGCGCTGTGAAAACTGCGATTCACTCTGCGATTTTGCGTAGTTTAGCGCATTATTCGTTAGAATTTCTACTTGAGCGATGTTTTAAAGTAAGGTCGAGCTGTAAAACCAAGGGTATGAACCTATGCCATGTCACTTTGAGCTGTAGATCATGCATCAGGGCGAAACGGAAAAAACACTGGTGTGCATGTGTGTGTGTGTGCATGTGCATGTGTGTGTGCGTGTGTGCATGACAAGGGAAAGGGGGCAAACTGGGTGAAACCCTCCCCTGTGCCCCCTGCAAAAACGCTGCCTACCAGCTGCTGAAACCTCCAGTCCCCTTTCTCCGATCCCATGAAGGAAGGCGTCATGCAGGATGCAGCAAGTCGTCCTCAAACACTTGCAATCCCAGTCAGTGATGTACCAGGGGCTTGCAGCCCTGACAGCCCTGTCTCACTGCCTCTTGAACATGCGCCCAATCTTGGTTGGGGGCTTGGATGAGAGCCCCACACAGTGGGTAAGAGTGAGGTACCAGTGACAATGCCATCGGTGATATGATATGTGGCAGTAGCAACGGGCGTTGTGATGATGTCACAGCCGCAGCAGCAATGCAAAGCAAGGTACTGTGGCAACAAGGTGAAAGCATGGGCTGTGAGCTTGGACTGACCTGAAAACAACTGCCAGGGGGAGAGGTCCTCCTCCACCTCCACCTCTGGCTCCACACCCACATGGACCCCTGCAAGTGGGTCATCATGCCTGACTGGGCGTGGTGTCTGCACCCTCGCTGACACACTACAGCAGCCGGGGCTGGCACAACTGGCTTCAGTTGCCTACAAATGCTGGGCTGCCGCTGCCTGGCCCAAGACAGGTTGACGTGAAGCTGCCAGGCAAGGGTGTAAGGCAATAGTGTGTGGCGCCAGCCCTGTGCAACCTGGCTCCTAGCAGCTATGGCTGCTGCCCCTGCCACCCCTGCCAACCCTCCCGCCCCTGCCAACCCTCCCGCCCCTGCCCCTGCCGCCCCTGCCCCTGGCGCCCCTGCCCCTGCCGCCCCTGCAGCTTCCCACCGCTCTCTCCCTGGCCTGGCCGCAGTGCTGTCCGTTCTCCATCCCAGACACCACCCTGCTGGTCCATCAGCCCGGTAGAGGTCACCGCTGCCTGCAGCTCCGTGGCCAGACAGCGGCTGCACGGGGCTGCGGGGCTGGTCTGATGGACTAGCTCTGTAGCTCGCCCTGAGACGCCAGGAGAGGAGCAGGGCAGGGTGCAGCCACGGCTGGGCACTTGCAGCCAGCTGCTACCCCACTCCTGAGCAGTAGCAGCAGCAGCAACAGCAGCTGCTTTGCTGGCTTCACAGGTCGCAGCAAGGGAAGCGACAGGCGCAAAAAGAGCAGCAGCTGTGGCAGGGTCAGGTAAAGTAAGTGGGTGGGTGGGTGGGTGGGTGGGTGGGTGGGTGGGTGGGTGGGTGGGTGGGTGGGTGGGTGGGTGGGTGGGTGGGTGGGTGGGTGGGTGGGTGGGTGGGTGGGTGGGTGGGTGGGTGGGTGGGTGGGTGGGTGGGTGGGTGGGTGGGTGGGTGGGTGGGTGGGTGGGTGGGTGGGTGGGTGCTCGCTTACAATGCACTGCAGGGCAGGCCAAAGCGGTGTGTGTGGCATCATACAAGTGCACACTGGGGTTAGACCAGCTCAGGAGGAGCTTGCAGTCGGAGACGACACCCTGGGCTGCAGGACCTTAACCTGCACCTCCTGACTCCCACCCTGACCCCACGGCTTTAACATCATGCACCACACTAACCCTGTACAGCTACTAGGCTGGTGATAGGAAACTGGTATGCAAACTTGGGTGGGAAGGCAGGGTGTGAGATGAGTGTGAGATACAATGAAGGAGGTGTGAGCACATCACACCTGGCCACACAAGCGTAGTATGCGACGAGGGCGCCACACCCTGCCTTGGTCACTCATCATGTCATTGGCCAACCCAAACAACCGCCACACGCGACCCACCTGCATAGCCCAGACAGGCAGACGGCAGGTGATACCGGACCCTGCATCTATCCCTGCCCCACTCACACAAACTAGCCAGTTATGAGGGTGCTGACTGTTATGCATTTGGCCATGCATTGAGGTTGGTATCCCAGCGACATCATGTTCAACCCCCATGTCTACAAGCACATACATCAAAGGGCTCTGTGCTATGTGAGCGCCCCACCCCTTGCCACCGCTCCTGCTCCTGCCCCAACCCCTGCCCCAGCTGCAACCCTCATCCTGCTCCGGCCCTCCATCCTGTGCCCTGCCCTGGCTCGCCCTGCCCTCACCACCCCCCTGTAGACAAGCAAAAGAAAAGAAACAAAGAAACAAAGAAACAAACAAAGAAAGAAAGAGAGAAAGATCCTCCCAAGGAAGCGTGACTGGGCAATCTTTACTTGCTCCATGTTGCTTGTCAGCCACCTGAGCCTGAAGGAGGATCAACCCCTTTCAACTTTCCACCCTTGCGCTGCTTAGTTTCGATCCTGCGACCTCTCCGTTGTAGAAGTCAATCATTACCAACTGAGCCACTCACTGTATGACAGGGCGGGACCCTCATCCCTGCACCTACCCTGGGGTATACCCCATGCCCATTGATGGCTACAAAGGCCTGGATGCGGCGGCTGGGTCCCTCCTCCCTCGGCACCTGCAGCCGCCAGCAGCAGCATTCGCCACCATGCTCATCAGCACCAACTAGGTGCCCGGCCTGCCATGAGCCCCTTGACACGTACAGCCAGGAATGAAACAAAGCACTCGGGGCAGGGTGAGTCATGCTCTGCGCCCTGTGAGCAGCGTCCCTGGACTGAAAGTCACAGCAGCCTGTTGGACAGGTGGACCCAGCACACACACCCAGCCCTCCCCTGCTCCACCACTCCACTACTGCACGTGCAGGGACCTGACCTGGCAAGGAGCTGGCATGCTGCACCCTGTGCTGAAGTGTGCCTGGGCGTGTGCTGTCAGATGTGCAGGGGCAGGCACACTAAGGGCGGAAGATGAGAGAATATTGAAATAGTAGGGTGAAAACAATAGTGTATTGGTTGGGGTGAAAGCAATAGTGAAACAGTGGGGTGAAAACAAGAGTGCAAGAGTGCAAGACTGCAGGAGAGTGGACTGCCCACAACAGGGCTGCTGTGCAGACGCAGCCGCAGCACTTTGATAACTACAGCCAGGAATGTAGCCAAGTTGGGCAGGGCCCGAGCAGGGGTAGTGAAGATGTGAAAGGGCGGGCCAAGCAAGCACGTGAAGCAGACATAGGGCTGGTAGGAAGGCGCGGGTGGTGGGAGTAGCCTGCTGCCCACCTGGTTTGCTGGGCACCACTCCCCTTCACGGCTGCGGTGCGCATTGTACCTGCAGACTCGTACCGGCAGGGGCAGGCAGGCGGGGGTCAGGGTGCTGGCAGGCAGCGGGAACAGGGTGCAGGCAGCGGTGAGGCGCCCGGCAGGCAGCGGTGGGGCGGAGGAGCAGCAGCAGCAGCAGCGGCAGCGGCGGCGGCGGCGGCGGCGGCGGCGGCGGCGGCGGCGGCGGCGGCGGCGGCGGCGGCGGCGGCGGCGGCAGCGGCGGCGGCGGCGGCGGCGGCAGCAGCAGCAGCAGCAGCAGCAGCTTGCCCTCCCCTCACCCCTGGGCACCCACCACACTCCCTGCAGTGCCAAGCTGCCGGCACAGAGGCGCACTGTGAGGTGCTCCCAGTCTGCACCAGGCCACAGAGCAGCAGGCGCCAGCTGGGGTCAGGCAGTGATGCAGGCCTGTGCTGCGCAAGCACCACTACAGGGGGCGTGGTCGGAGCTCGGCTCTTGCCCAGTGGCATGCAAGATCACGATCTGCCTGCTGAGTAAACTGCATCACTTCCCCCTTCTCCTGCCGCTGCTCCTCCCCTTGCTGCTGCTGCTGCTGCTGCTGCTGCTGCTGCCACGGCTGCTGCTGCCGCTGCCGCTGCTGCTGCTGCTGCTGCTGCTGCCACTGCTGCTGCCGCTGCTGCTGCTGCTGATCCTGCTCGGAGCCTTGCTGTGGATTCTGCTGTGGCCCGCTGCAACTGCCAACTTTCAGGTACTGGTGGTGAGGAACTAATCCAGGTCCCAGACCCACCGCCGACATGCTGGCCGACCTTCAGGCAGGGCAGGCCGGCCAGGTTGTACTCTCCGTTGTAAGCCTGCAAGCCCCAGCAAGGCAAGCGTCTGGCAAGCCTGCAGCTCCAGCACCAAGCCTGACCACTCTGTCACAGCTTTCACCTCCCCAGCCCCAGAGCCATGGCGAACTCTAGGGTTGGGTTTTTACCTGTTTCTAGCAGGTTGTAAACCTTTGTAGCATAACGGTTTTGGTGAGGTGGCCAGTGGTCTAGGCGGAAAGAGTGCCATCGGAGTGGGGGCTGTAGTCATCAAGGGTGAGACCGAGGATGCCTCAATGTGATTGTAGCGGAGCGAGGACTACCCACAGTCAAACATGTTGTTCACTGTTCAATCAGTTTTGTTTTCCTGCTAGGTGGGGCTACTGTTGTAACCGTTGTGTGCATGGTAACCGTTGCTGAGGCAGGTGCTGCATCTGCTGGGCTGATGAGCCCCAGCCCTCCCTGGGGATGGCTGCAGTGGGTCGGCCTTCACTGCCACACCCAGTTACCATCTCACTGCAAGCCTGATGCCCGCGCCACTGTCAGCACCAGGGGCCAGCCACAGGGGCCAGCCTCAGCCCATTGCATGTGGCAGTTGGCATAGAGTTGAAGGCGGCAAGAGGGCCTGGCAGGAGCAGTTACTCTTGGGCGGCTGGTGCGTGATTGACTGACCCAGAAGGTGATGTAGGTCAGCTCGTACGCCTCCACATGGCCCTTCTCGTCCACCACAGCCTGCAAAATGGTGGCTGCAGGGTGGGAGTGATGGGGTGGAAGGGGGCTGCAGGGTGGTGGGTTTAGGGGCAGGGCGCATGGGAGCTTGACCTCAAACCGCTGGCTTAGCAGAGCATGGGGCTGCCTGACGGCCTGCTGCTGCGGTCACTGCCCTGCCCCTGCCCCTGCCCCTGCCCCTGCCCCTGCCCCTGCCCCTGCCCCTGCCCCTGCCCCTGCCCCTGCCCCTGCCCCTGCCCCTGCCCCTGCCCCTGCCCCTGCCCCTGCCCCTGCCCCTGCCCCTGCCCCTGCCCCTGCCCCTGCCCCTGCCCCTGCCCCTGCCCCTGCCCCTGCCCCTGCCCCTGCCCCTGCCCCTGCCCCTGCCCCTGCCCCTGCCCCTGCCCCTGCCCCTGCCCCTGCCCCTGCCCCTGCCCCTGCCCCTGCCCCTGCCCCTGCCCCTGCCCCTGCCCCTGCCCCTGCCCCTGCCCCTGCCCCTGCCCCTGCCCCTGCCCCTGCCCCTGCCCCTGCCCCTGCCCCTGCCCCTGCCCCTGCCCCTGCCCCTGCCCCTGCCCCTGCCCCTGCCCCAGCTCTCCCAACCTTAGCGTGCGCATACAAGGGCACGGTGTCCAGCAGCCCAGGGCCCATGCCGCTGTGGTGGCAGCTGTCCAGCCACAGCGCCAGCTTGAAGGCCTGGCCCGAGCTCGCCACGTGCTGCTGCACATCTGCAGCCCCATACAGCCAGGGCAGCAGCGAGGTAAGACTGGTACCCCGCACCCACCCTGTCTGGCCTGTGGTGTGACAATGGCACCAGCCTGACCAACAGGCTGCCGCAGTCTTTGCCGACACACCCCGCAGCGATGGTGAGGCTAAGCAGCCAGCCATCACACACATTGAGTGAGCATGATGCTGATGCTGGAGGTGATGACAGCGTACTGAGCAAGGCCACTCGCTGGCACCTCCCACATTAGCTCTGTACTGACTTGCAAAGCAGCGCCTGCGAGGCTCAGTGCAGCAGCGACTGGGGCAGGGGCACCAAACCCGCTGCCAAGCAACCCTGCAGGGGCTGCCAGCTGGACGGCATGGTGAAAGGTTAGGGAGGTGGGAGTTGCAACTGCGAGAACTGACTAACCAGCCCTGCAGCCACCTCTACCCGCACCTACCTAGGAGTGCTGCTTGGCTGACCTGGCCTGGCTGCAGGTACGTGGGGCCCTGGGGCTGCTCCCTGTCATCAATGCCAGCCAAGCGTGCGCGCTGCAAGAACCAGTCTGCAGTGCAGGGCCAGTAGCGCTCCTACACACAAGGTGTGTGGGGCAGGTAGGGGCAGGTAGGGCCAGCAGTGTGCGGCTGGGGCTGGGGCTGGGGCTGGGGCTGGGGCTGGGGCTGGGGCTGGGGCTGGGGCTGGGGCTGGGGCTGGGGCTGGGGCTGGGGCTGGGGCTGGGGCTGGGGCTGGGGCTGGGGCTGGGGCTGGGGCTGGGGCTGGGGCTGGGGCTGGGGCTGGGGCTGGGGCTGGGGCTGGGGCTGGGGCTGGGGCTGGGGCTGGGGCTGGGGCTGGGGCTGGGGCTGGGGCTGGGGCTGGGGCTGGGGCTGGGGCTGGGGCTGGGGCTGGGGCTGGGGCTGGGGCTGGGGCTGGGGCTGGGGCTGGGGCTGGGGCTGAGGCTGGGGCTGGGGCTGGGGCTGGGTTGCAGAAATGCTCTGACTTCAGCATCAGCAGCATCTGCTACTGTATCGACTCTTTCCTCAACATGTCTGATGAGGCCCCACCCAACCCAGCACCAGTGTCTGCTGAACCTTTCTGCTGGGTGTCAGCGGGCTGCAGCAAAGGCACGTCCTACAGCAATGCAGGGGGTAGCTGCTTATGTCACGCTGGCTCTCCCTGGATCAGAAATAGGTTTACCCCTGCCCCAACCCCTGCCCCTGCCCCTGTACAGCGCGCGAGACAACTTGCGACTCAGACCTGTGGGTGGAGGTAGAAGACAGGAGCATGTGCTGCCAGCAGGTGGCGGATGAGCTGTGAAGGACCCCTGCAGGACAAATGGCAACAAGCCTGCCTCCACTGCTGCAAAGTCAGCTGCATGCTCGCTGAGGGGAGGACAGGGCACTCTCTGTCAGGGTGGGTAGTGGTGGAGGAGGGGGTGCCGGGTAGGTGAATGTGGAGGTGTGAGGGGCACATGGTTAGAGGGGTGTATGGGGTACAGGTGTGGGGAAATTGGGCACCCCGGAAACTGAGCTCTCCCGGCCCAGCCACGCTGATAGATGGCCCATATCATTGTTTGTCAGGCTCAGCACACTCGTGTTTGTCAGGCTCAGAAGCCTGGGGGTGGGGCTACCCTGGCTGACTGCATCATCTTTGCAGAAGAGCAGGGTCGAACACATGCCATTATCAGGGCCCTTGCCAGGGTGAAGGCTGCCTCGCGGGGCGCTCACGAGCAGGTGGCTGACTCATAGGCTCGGTGTGACATCCCTGCCGGTGTGCTTGTTTATTAGCAGGCCTGGCGTCGCGACTAGTAAATGTCGGTGAGGTTGGGCAACAGGCTTGCGGTGCAAGAGTTTCGAAGGCCTTTACGGGTCGGGGATGAACCTAAACAGCTTGTCCCTCTTCACAACTCACTTGCGATCCGACATTACGGCGACCTGCCGCCTGCACCCCGTAGGTGCAGCAGCATCCTATCCCCTTTCAACGTCCTCATTACTCGGTCACACATGGCCGCACTGTAGAGGGGCTTTCTCAAGGCAGGCTGGGTGGTAGGCCCTCTTGCAGTTATGGCACATTGGGCTGTCTCCTCTTGGTAGCCAGCATAGCTCGCATGTGCATACGTCTTTAGCATCTTCCCTGCTGATGGGTGTATAGCCTTCCATGACTGGCTTCTTCTATGACTGTGGGCTTCCAATACTGGCTTCTTCTATGACTGTGGGCTTCCAATGCACCTTGTAATAGTTTTCTTGCCTCCTTAAACATCCTCCTTCAACACCCCTGCAGCCAATGGTGCCACTGCCATCAAAGCCAGCTGCCCCACAGTCAGGTGTCCCCAACTAATAGAAAACCGACCCCTGGTAATCAAAACGACGCCGCGTCCCAGCCACGTGGTCTCTAGTTATGCTACGCACATCCCCGGATAGAGCACCCTGTCAGCTACGGGATGAAGCGTGTTTTATTAATTCCCGTGCACTGTGCTGAGAGCACTAGCGGCTCAAATATCAACATTCAAATTATGCGTGTATTGCTCATGCGGGCCTCGCCGCGATCGACCGCCGCGACCGACGTGGCCCAGTAGCCCCTGCAAACAGTCAGGGACAGTCGCCGCAGTAAAAACGGTCATCACGGCATGCCAAACAGATGCAACTGAGCAGTACAAGGTGTGTAGGCCATTGCTCTGTTACCTTGCTGGGTAGGGTTGCTCACCCCTCCACTTATTGCTGCACCTGAGGAGCAGCAGGGGACAACAACGGAGATGAGCACGAGCTCGACACGCAAGCGCAAGGCGGGCATGAGGGATCGGACCCAACCTACCCAGCAAGGTAACAGAGCAATGGCCAGTGGTACGCCCATTAAAACAACCAACCTCAGAAATGCTTCAAGAGTTGAACCTTCCGACTAGCACAGTGGTAGTGCGGTGGGCCCATAACCCACAGGTCCGATGATCGAAACATCGGTCGGAAATCATTTGCATGCTTGATGATTCACTCCAAATTATTGACATGATCCCGTTGCCTAAGTGTGCCATTCCCTTGCCGAACGTCTTTTAATGCTATTAAGCTTTGTTGCTTTGCTGTGAGGGTTTAGGGGTAAGGGTTATGGTAAGGGTTAGCCAGTTGCCGGGGATGGTGTGAGGGGGTGAGATGTTGTGGGGGGATGTGCGGGAGACTGTTCACCACACAGCAGCCACAACAGTTGACCCTTTGGTGGGGGTGGGGCTGTTGGCCCCTGGCCGACCTGGCCCTGACCTGACGGACGCACACTCAGTTAGGTTCAGCTGCAGCGGCTGGAGGTAGGAGGTAGCAGGAGCCCCCATCAGCCTGGCTGCCATTTACACAAACCTGCACAGGGCTGGCTGCATCCAGGCGGGGGCCAGCTGGGCAAGGCCCATAAGGCAGTGCAGAGCCACAGCCACGCTGCTGCTGCTGGCGAGGTGCTGGTGGTGCTATCGATGGCGGGATGGTGCTGGTGGTGGTGACTAGGAGTGACTGGTGGTGGTGGCTACTAGTGGCTGGTGATGGCGGTGGTGGCTAGAAGTGGCTGGTGATGGTGGTGGCTGGCACCTTGACCATGGACCCTGTCATGGTCCCACCCCCATCCCTCCCCTCCCAAACCAGGTTGGCATGGTACTTCCCTGGTCTGACCACCACAATCAGACAAACAAAACTCATTTAACAAGGAACAACATGTTTCACCTCCCAGCCCAGTCACAATGATAGATGGCCCACCACAATCAGATCATTGCTGGCCATTACAATCACATCATTGGAGACATGTCAGCGCTCCCTTTCTCAGTTCAGCAGCCCAGTCAGCACAGTTGTTCCCCTACTATTACTACAGGGCAGGGGCTGTGTTATCTGTTTTCCGAAATGTTTGCATGCAGCAAGCCTCCGGTACCACTACCGGATTCACTACCCCAACCCACTTGCGAAGGCTGGGCAATCTATGATGGCATGAACACATGCTATGCTGGCCTAGGGTGCTCGGTCTCGCAGCATCCCAGTCAGCAGTCTCTGTGGTTCAGTCCTCTGCAAGCAGGACAGCAGCCCAGTCAGCAGTCTCTGTGGTTCAGTCCTCTGCAAGCAAGACAGCGAACACAACGCAATACAAGATGCATAGCCCATCCGCATGCAACAACACGACTTGAACCATGCGCTCATCCAGCAGGCCTGGGGACAGTGTGAATTGCCATGGGGCAATGAGATGCAAAGCCTTCTTGTACGCACCATACACTCGGCACTCGTCTGCGTCGGGAGCACCCTCGCAGTACTGCTCCAATGGGTCCATTGCCTTTGCCGCTGCCCTCTTATCACTGATGGCTGCTGAGACCTCCTCAACCTGCGGCCGTGTAGAACTGGGAAACTCGCACTTCTGGCAGATGTAAGCCAGGACACAGGCTGCAGCTGCACCCACGGTGTCCCAGGCAGCAGCGCAGTCTTTTGTGCTGCCGTCCTTGCAAGCCTCTTCCGCCTCTTTGACGGCGGTCTCTACAGGTGACCTTGTCTGCAAAACAACCGTGCTATCTTGCTCAGCCCTGATTCTTCTGGGCCCTACAGCACTAATGCTACTCCAAACATCATAAACCAAGCGCCCGACTCCGATCTTTTGATGACCCACACATGCTGACCCACACATGCTGACCCACACACATTCCTTTTGTGAGGGGGTAAAGTATCTTGCAAGCTCCAACAAAGGGACCTCTATGCTGGCTCACAATGTCGGATCAAGACGGCCCAAAACTCGCATATCGCATATCGCATCGCATATCGCATATCGCATATCGCATATCGCATCGCATACGGCATATCGCGCAGCCATGTCCACCACCTCCTCCTGCTAGCAGCCCGCGCGAACATATGGCATATCGCGCAGCCATGTCCACCACCTCCTCCTGCTAGCAGCCCGCGCGGACATATGGCATATCGCGCAGCCATGTCCACCACCTCCTCCTGCTAGCAGCCCGCGCGGACATATGGCATATCGCGCAGCCATGTCCACCACCTCCTCCTGCTAGCAGCCCACGCAGACATATGGCATATCGCGCAGCCATGTCCACCACCTCCTCCTGCTAGCAGCCCGCGCGAACATATGGCATATCGCGCAGCCATGTCCACCACCTCCTCCTACTCACATCGTTCCTCCTGCTCACCTCCTGCTCACCTCCACCTCCTTTTTCACCTCCACCTTCATCTTCCACTACACCTCCACCTCCTTCTTCACCTCCATCTCCACCTCCATCTTCACCTCCACCTCCACGTTCACCTCCACCTCCACCTCCTTCTTCACCTACACTTACCTCTTCACCTACTCCCCACCCCCCATCGCCACATACACCCCCATCTCCATCTCCACCCTTACCCTCATCTTCGACCTGGACCCTCGTTGGTCACCCTACCTCCCCCAGCCCCTCCTTCAAGCTCAGCCTTTGACCCTCCCCCTCCTGCCTCCCTTAGCCCCTCACCCACCTGGACCCCTCGTTGGTCACCCTACCTCCTCCAGCCCCTCCTTCAAGCTCAGCCTTTGACCCTCCCCCTCCTTCCTCTCTTAGCCCCTCACCCACCTGGACCCCTCGTTGGTCACCCTACCTCCTCCAGCCCCTCCTTCAAGCTCAGCCTTTGACCCTCCCCCTCCTGCCTCCCTTAGCCCCTCACCCACCTGGACCCCTCGTTGGTCACCCTACCTCCTCCAGCCCCTCCTTCAAGCTCAGCCTTTGACCCTCCCCCTCCTGCCTCCCTTAGCCCCTCACCCACCTGGACCCCTCGTTGGTCACCCTACCTCCTCCAGCCCCTCCTTCAAGCTCAGCCTTTGACCCTCCCCCTCCTGCCTCCCTTAGCCCCTCACCCACCTGGACCCCTCGTTGGTCACCCTACCTCCTCCAGCCCCTCCTTCAAGCTCAGCCTTTGACCCTCCCCCTCCTGCCTCCCTTAGCCCCTCACCCACCTGGACCCCTCGTTGGTCACCCTACCTCCTCCAGCCCCTCCTTTAAGCTCAGCCTTTGACCCTCCCCCTCCTGCCTCCCTTAGCCCCTCACCCACCTGGACCCCTCGTTGGTCACCCTACCTCCTCCAGCCCCTCCTTCAAGCTCAGCCTTTGACCCTCCCCCTCCTGCCTCCCTTAGCCCCTCACCCACCTGGACCCCTCGTTGGTCACCCTACCTCCTCCAGCCCCTCCTTCAAGCTCAGCCTTTGACCCTCCCCCTCCTGCCTCCCTTAGCCCCTCACCCACCTGGACCCCTCGTTGGTCACCCTACCTCCTCCAGCCCCTCCTTCAAGCTCAGCCTTTGACCCTCCCCCTCCTGCCTCCCTTAGCCCCTCACCCACCTGGACCCCTCGTTGGCAACCCTACCTCCTCCAGCCCCTCCTTCAAGCTCAGCCTTTGACCCTCCCCCTCCTGCCTCCCTTAGCCCCTCACCCACCTGGACCCCTCGTTGGTCACCCTACCTCCTCCAGCCCCTCCTTCAAGCTCAGCCTTTGACCCTCCCCCTCCTGCCTCCCTTAGCCCCTCACCCACCTGGACCCCTCGTTGGTCACCCTACCTCCTCCAGCCCCTCCTTCAAGCTCAGCCTTTGACCCTCCCCCTCCTGCCTCCCTTAGCCCCTCACCCACCTGGACCCCTCGTTGGTCACCCTACCTCCTCCAGCCCCTCCTTTAAGCTCAGCCTTTGACCCTCCCCCTCCTGCCTCCCTTAGCCCCTCACCCACCTGGACCCCTCGTTGGTCACCCTACCTCCTCCAGCCCCTCCTTCAAGCTCAGCCTTTGACCCTCCCCCTCCTGCCTCCCTTAGCCCCTCACCCACCTGGACCCCTCGTTGGTCACCCTACCTCCCCCAGCCCCTCCTTCAAGCTCAGCCTTTGACCCTCCCCCTCCTGCCTCCCTTAGCCCCTCACCCACCTGGACCCCTCGTTGGTCACCCTACCTCCTCCAGCCCCTCCTTCAAGCTCAGCCTTTGACCCTCCCCCTCCTGCCTCCCTTAGCCCCTCACCCACCTGGACCCCTCGTTGGCAACCCTACCTCCTCCAGCCCATCCCTTCAAGCTCAGCCTTTGACCCTCCTGCCTCCCTTAGCACGTGTCGCAGTATTTACCTCTTCTCTATAAGCTACTTTTCCTTTGGTCCCAGAGTTCTCTTCTCCTAGTTTGTTTCCCTCTTTTGCTTTACGTTTAGTTCAACTCTTCGGCTTTCTACCTTTGGAGGTTGGCTTGTATCCATCCAAGCCCTGCCTCTTCAGTGTAACAACTACTACTACCTTGTCTGCAAAACAACCGTGCTATCTTGCTCAGCCCTGATTCTTCTGGGCCCTACAGCACTAATGCTACTCCAAACATCATAAACCAAGCGCCCGACTCCGATCTTTTGATGACCCACACATGCTGACCCACACATGCTGACCCACACACATTCCTTTTGTGAGGGGGTAAAGTATCTTGCAAGCTCCAACAAAGGGACCTCTATGCTGGCTCACAATGTCGGATCAAGACGGCCCAAAACTCACAACGACCACAGCACACTTACTGTATCAGCAAAAACGCGCACGGACCGCACTAATGGGCGAGACGCCTTGACAGCAATACGGCTTGAGGTACGTACGGTTGATGCTGAGGATGCACGCAGCGCAAGAGCCATATTTGCTCGCACACAACTATTACAAGATATTTAGCAAATTTGCGGAAGAGTGACGACTTGACAGGGAAACACGATGATGGTTTTGATTACCACTACTGCCCACTTCAGCTCAGCCATTCTGGTGTGCGTGGCTGTAGCTAGAACCCTGCCTGCTGCGCCAAAGAACACCACCAGCTGCTTGGCGCGCCCATGGCGTTTCATGGACAACTCCGCCATCTCCTTCTCCGACTACAGCCATGCACACAAGGCACATACGGTGGTTGACATGGTGGCCCCAGCTTAGTCATGGCACAGTCAACTACTCTTTCACTTCATGCCCAACCCACCACCTCTCAGTTCCGTACCCTCCCTCCCTCCCACCCTCACCGTCTTAAAGAACTGCTCCAGTGCCCGGTCCTGAGCTCCATGCAGCCTCAGCCACTGCCGTGCCCACTTGGGGTCCAGGTACACCTCCCACACCGCATCCCAGGTGGCCAGGGTGACGGTGATATGCTTCAGGTTGGCCTCCAGAGAGGTGCCGGCTGAGCTGGCTGCTGCCAGGTGCTGGAGGTGGGGCTTGATCGGTGCTGGCCACTGCTGGGTGGTGCGGCGGGCATTGTCCAGCCTGGCCTCTCATATGTATGCTGGTTAGCCCATGAGCCGGGATGGGCTGCTCTGTACGGCGGTTTGGCACCTCAAACTGTCCGGCGGTTTGAGGTGCCAATGCAGGGCCTCATGTGGTGCCCCTGGCTGCACCAGAGCACTTGTGTATTTTCACACAACCGTGTATTATTCACGGGAAACCCAAGTTGCTTGAAAAGGCCACCGCCCGTCGCACTGCGCATCGCGTGATGGCTAAGAAGAAGCACAAGAAGGACCCGGGAAAGAAACAGAAAGGTGCGTGACCCTAGCCGACTGTGGGCTACTGTGGGCTACGCGCTGTGTGATGACCCGTCGCTCTTACACTCGTCCTGATCCAGCCTGGACTGGATGCTCATGTAGGTCTCATGCGGTGGCAAACCATGGCAATCACATGGCACCACACCTGCTGAACAGACAGCTTTCTACAGAAGTTCGCACGAGCTTGACTAGGTTCAGGTTAGGCAACAGCGGTCTGGGGGTGGAGAAGGCTCGGTTTGAGGCGGTAACTTTCATTGATCGCACATGCACTAGGTCACCCCCGCCATTGGCTGCACCCCTGATAAACTCCAACCGGTCTTTAAGAGTTTCACAGCGATGTTTGCGCAGGGCGGTACAGCTCATCAAAGCGAAGCTAGCGGGCTGCTCGGGCTGATGTGCACCTGTGCCGGGGCGGGCGGGGGTGCTGAGAGATTAGGTCGCGCTGTGTTGAGATTAGCCTACTTAGTGGGGCTATGATAAGAAAACAGCTATCGCGCTCAGTGGCCCATCGACATGGACGGGGATATATTTTTTGAACTTTTGTCGGGCGCAGGACCCCCCCTGTCATGTGTTCTAGTGCTAGTGCTAGTGCTGATGAGATGTATAAGAGTGATGGTACGGCTTGTGGCCTGTCATTGCACCCGAACAGCGTGCAACTCGTGTTACGCCACTTCGTGTCAAATTGCCTCGAAATGGGCACTTTTCCAGCCGCCGTAACAGTCCAACCAGGACGTCAAATGATAAACCGCCAATTCTGTGCGGCTCCTTGTGTGGGTTCTTAACGTGTCTATAAAACAGAAACGCGCTGTCATCATGTACGGGCCGCTTGTGATGCTTCAATGTAGACCCCCATGCACATTACACCGTTTGTTATGCTCCAAAGTAGACCCCCATGCACCTTACACATCAATTGTCCGCCTCATATTCAGCCTCCAGCTCCTCACTTTGCAGCTCTCTGCGCACCAAACGACGTAATTCCCGACGTCCCTCTTCCCTCTTCCACCCCATGTGCATGCGATATCGTGCACAGTGTGTGTTGGTCAGTTTGCCAAAGCACACCTCATCATGCAACAAATCGGGATGGAACAACATCAACAATGCATAACACTCTTCGTCTTCCCTCACCTCCATCAGCTCGCTCTTCTTACTGCTCCTGGCACGGCAGTGTAATGGGCGGCTGTGGGGGGGGGGCTGTGAGCATGTGGGGTGTGCTGCATTCAGCCTGCAGCCAGCCTACCGTACCCATGCAGCCCTACCCATGCAGCCACCCAGCCAACTAGCCTGCAGAAGGCCACCCTACCCATGCAACCCTACCAGCCCATGCAGCCAGCCTACCCAGCGGTCATGCGCACGTAGTAGCGCCGCACGTCCTTGTACATGGGTGACGGACTGCTGTGCTCCTCAAAGAAGGTGCGCACGTACTCCAGCTGCTCCTGGCTGAGACAGCGGCGGCCGCGCCGGAGGGGCGCTGCTGCCCAGTCTGCTGCTGCGCCAGCTGCCAGGTTGGACAGGTGGCTCCTCCTGGCACGCTTGACTGCATGGGGCATGATCGGGATTGGGGGAGGGGGCGCTGTTGCAAGCGACCGGCTTTGGTGGGCACCCACCACAGCTGAGTAGGGCAGCCCCGGGATGCGCAATGCATGGGCCACACTATGATGCCTGCACATGCACACATGCATCCCAGAATGGTTTCAGTGGGAGGTGTGGTGGTGGGTGCTTGGGAGGTCATGCATGGGAACTGCGTACCTTGGCATGTTAGCTTGTGTTGTGTCTTGCCGTGGGCGCTTGAAGAGGGGTGACCTGAGGGACCCAGGGAGGAGGGGAGAGCATGTAGGATGGTCTGGGAGGGGGTGGTTGGTGCTGACACCCTGCTGGTCTGCAGCCTCTTGCAGCTGCTTCTCCACATGTTGCTGCTTCAGTAGCAGGTCTGCATGCTGCTGCTGCAACAAGTGTTGTTGTACTGCCAGCTGCTGCTGCACCTGGCGTTGCAATTCAGCCCCACTTTGTGCCTCGAGCTGTTGCTGCAACCTGTTAAGCTGCTGCTGCAACTGCAGCTGGTGCTGCTGCTCTGCCACATGCTTCTCCCTCAAGAGCCTGTCTGCCTGCTGCTGCTGCTGCAGTTGGTGCTGCTGCTCAGCCACCTGCCGCTCCCTCAGGAGCACGTCTGCCTGCTGTTGCTGCAGTTGGTGATGCTGCTCCGTCACCTGCTGCTCCCTCAAGAGCCTGTCTGCCTGCTGCTGCTGCTGCAGTTGGTGCTGCTCAGCCACCTGCTGCTCCCTCAGGTGCAAGTCGGCCTGCTGCTGCTGCAACTGGTGCTGCTGCTCTAACACCTGCTGCTCCTTGCGTTGAATTTCTTCCCGTTGGATGTCATGCAGCTGTTGCTGTGCATGTTGCAAGCGCTGGGTGTCAGCAACTTGCTGCTCCCTCTGCTGCAGGTCAGCCTGCAGCTGGTGCAACTGTGCCTCATAAGCACCAGCATCAGCCTGTGCTTTGGCCTCAGCCTCAGCGACAAGAGCCTGGGCCTTGGCCTCAGCATCAGCAGCCCTGCGCTGTGCCATAGCCTCCCTCGCTTTCTGCACATTGGAACATTTAGCCTGTACTCCCCTTTTCTTGCCAACCATGGCGTTTACTGGCCTGCACAGCGGCAAGCACCTTGACAAGCTCAGTTTCTGCATATTTTTAAGTAATTCTTGTCGATCGTTGTTGCTCAGAAGCCACAGGCACAACTGACTTAATCATCTTGTGCAACCACATTATTGCTGCCACATGTAGCCTGCACCTGTGTTCAGCAGCAAATCGCCGTCGCGGTCACGCTCCCATCCATTGACAAATCCGCAATGCCTTCGACCTGCCGGGACGTCGTTTGATGATCAAAGGTGACACATTAGAGTTGGGGGCAAGGGAGCAGGCCGGGAAGCAGCAGGTGTGCTTCAGAGAGGGTCTCGATGCGTGCTGGGACGTTGCAACACTGTTGCGTGCCAACCTAAAAAGTTGGCATGTCCAGTCAGGATGCGCCATTCACGCCGAACTGGGTCCAGGCTGCCTATAGTCGTCGTTAGATGTGTGTGCGATGCTTCAGAACACGTCGCGTGTTGGGGGCCAGCCACCCGGCAAACCCCTCGGGCTGGCTGCTCTCTAGTTAGACCATCACCAGCTCATCGCACCAATCGGCGACCTCATCCGTGCAAAAATGAGTAAGATGTTATCTCTTGAGCCATGGGGGTGCAGCCAATGGCGGGGGTGACCACTAGATGCACAGAGGAGGTAGTGGATGACGCCATGCATTTCATATTTGAGTGCACTGCCACGAGTTCCATCAGGCAGCAGGCGGAGTTTGCCATGACTTTCCAGACCAGTAATGAGAATTTGCATGACTTCATGTTGAGCCCATGTGCACCTTTGTTTGTGCACCTTGCTTTGAAGTGCGTTACAGAAAGTCCCGAACCCCTACAGAGGCGGTAGGGGGATCTTGGGATCTTGGGTAGCACCCTTAGATCCCCAAGGCGCCTAGAGTGCATGCCCGCTGTTGCCCTGTCTTTTCACCCCCGGGTCCCTGCCTTATTGAGGCAACCAGGCAAAACACAGATATCCCCTGGGTGAGGAGGCAATTCTGACGACGGCACACGTAGCCTACCTAGCCTACCTAGTCACCTTGACTCCACCACCTCCCAACACTGCCTACCCCTCACCTTGACCCTATCCTCAGGTAAAGCACTCAGGCGGCATATCATGGAGGGTCTTCCTGGGGGTGCTGTTGGCTGAGCTGACCCGGCTGGTGTGAAATCCATCCACCATCACCACTCACCTCATTGAGCGTTGCTGCAAGAAGGTATGAACTGACCAGGGACCTGCCCCGCCCCGCCCCGCCCCGCCCCGCCCCGCCCCGCCCCGCCCCGCCCCGCCCCGCCCCGCCCCGCCCCGCCCCGCCCCGCCCCGCCCCGCCCCGCCCCGCCCCGCCCCGCCCCGCCCCGCCCCGCCCCGCCCCGCCCCGCCCCGCCCCATGTAGCTCTCTACGACTGGTTTCCAGGAAGGTGCCCATGGAGTTTGTGGACGAGGTGATAGAGCTAGCGCAAGTGTTCCGCAAGCGCATGGACTACGGGCACCATGTCGCTCTCTACCTAGCTGCCCTGCTAGACCCCAAGTATCGCCGCAAGTCTTACAACCTGACCAACAACGAGGTGTGGGCTGCAGAGGAGCTGGCTGCTAAGCTGGTAAGCGCGGATGGTGAGGGCAAGGATGCAGCTGGCCAGAGTACGCTGTCGACCTGACCTGACCTGACTGACCTGACCTGACCTGCAGGTGGTGGAGGGGATGAAGTGCGTGTCACGTTAGCACTACGGCCAGGAGAGGGGAGTGGTGGTGTTCTTGGGAGCGGGCAACTTCAGTCAGGGTGGGTGGAAGGTCAATGGGGTGCAGGATGGATTTCGCAAGGTGCTGGAGCAGCCTACCAGGCCCAGCACGATTGTCAGCCCTGACAGGCTGGTAATCGGGGATGAGTTCCGCACCAGCCGTATCAGCTCGACACTGCATGCCCCCGAGCCTTGTCAGCTGCACCTGCCACGGGACTGGCCTAGGCCCACAGCCCCCCCTTGCCCAAGACCCACCTCTCCCTCCCCCTGCCCAGGACCAGCCCCCTGCCCAGCCCCCACCTGGCCCAGTGCCACGACCCCAAGCCCCCCATGGGGCAGGTGGCTGGACCGGGACACCAACGGATGCCTCACCTTCAAGCGCATTAAGGAGAGCATGCAGCGCCCCATGGAGCTGTGCAGCTGGACGGACCGGGAGGCTCTGCCCCCCGTGGGCTATGAGTACCAGCAGGGCTACAAGCTGGTCAATGACCGGTTGCCCAAGGTCAGGCAGAGGCTGCACCGGGCTGCAGAGTACCGGCGGGGTATCGATGGTCGGGCCCGCAACAACCCATAGGGCCTAGTAGTGGGGTGGGGGCTGCAGTCATCAAGGGTGCGGCCGAGGATGCTTCAACTTGATTGGAGTAGCTGAGTGAGATTACCCACAGTCAAACAAGTTGTTTCATGTTGAATGAGGTTTGTTTGGTCTAACGACGGCACGGAGACATGTAACGCCATTGTATCTTCAGGGGAAAATGACACCTGGACTCCAGGTCGTCCAGGCTGGAGGGGGGAGTAGCTCCAGGCTGTAGCTCCAGGGGGGAGTAGCTCCAGGCTGGAGGGGGGAGTAGCTCCAGGCTGTAGCTCCAGGGGGGAGTAGCTCCAGGCTGGAGGGGGGAGTAACGATTTACAAATGACATCATCAACCTGCACCCTGACCAGGGGTAGGTGCGGCCTTCAGGGGGACGTACTTGCCGAGTTCAGTGGCTGAGTTTAGGCCCACGCCAGTGTACAAGCGTACCATCGCAGCACACCTTGACACGCAAGAAGCATCCTGGCGGCTGCTGTAATGGGTTTGAGAGCCGACCACTAAAACCTCCATTGGATGTGTCAGTCGGCCGCATGTATCATGTTGTGAGGTCACAGGGTTCACGGGATGTGTTCTGTCTACAAGTCGCAACCCTACCTCATTGAAGGCCTGGCCTTGGACATTTGCCCGTTCACCAGTATGAAGCAAGGGAAGGGGGCGGGCGCTCCTACCCTCAGGCAAGGAAACCCTCACGGCCAATCCAATAGTATCTTTCCATGGGGCGCTGCACACTGTCTAAAACACCGCAATATGCTGTGGCGGGTTGGTGTCACCTACCCTGTACCCTATACCCAGCCCCGTGAGGGGGGGTGAGAGCTGTGGCACAGGGGGCAGGCGCAGGGCCGGCTTGGCAGGTGTAGGGAGCTTGGGCAATTGCCAGGGAGTTGGTCATACGCAAGAGAGGCCGGGCCGGGTGAGGGGGGAGAAGGTGAGGGGGCGGGGATGAAGGGGCAGTGGTGGTGGCTGGCTGTCTGGCTGTCTGGCTGTCTGGCTGTCTGGCTGGCTGGCTGTCTGGCCAGGCCATGAGGTGGTGCTTTGTGGCACCGCATCGGCCCCCATACTGACCATCCATGCCAACAAGTGCCAAGCTGGGCGCAGCAGCCGCCAATCCAACCCCCCATACCCAGGACTCCCAGCCCAAGGCTTGCAATCGCAGGGTCACAGGGCAGGGTCACAGGGCAGGGATCACAGGGCAGGGGCCAGGCACAGCTGAGCTGACACAAGTGCCGAGGAATGCATCCACCAGCACTGGTCTGCCTTCGTCAAGAGTGGTGGTGCCAAGGCCTGTCAGGCTGCTCCAGGTTTAGCTCCAGGTTTAGCTCCGGGCTGCGGGCCAGTGAAGCAACACCAGGTACCCATGCTGCTGGCAGCCTCCCAGCTTACAACTAAGGGCTGTACCAGGCACTACGCGGGTTTGGCAGCAGCAGGAGGCTGCCCTGCCCCGGCGGTTTGAGGTGCCAATGCAGGGCCTCATGTGGTGCCCCTGGCTGCACCAGAGCACTTGTGTATTTTTACACAACCGCGTATTTTTCACGGGAAACCCAAGTTGCTTGAAAAGGCCACCGCCCGTCGCACTGCGCATCGCGTGATGGCTAAGAAGAAGCACAAGAAGGACCCGGGAAAGAAACAGAGAGGTTCGTGTCCCTAGGTGCCGTGATGTGAGCCCTAGACGTGAGTTACGCGCTGTGTGATAGCCCGTCGCTCCTGTTGGTTCCATTGCAGCGTCTCGTTCCGCCCAAGGCAAGCAACGACAGGATCGCAGGGATGGCTGGACCACGCTTAGACGTCAGGTCCGTGTCCCCGCCTTATGTGTCCCCGCACTCTATGTGTCCCCGCACTGTTTGTGTACTCGCACTGTTTGTCAAAACCCGCCTGTCAAAGTGGCCTATCAAAATGTCAATTGTGCTGCAGGTTATCAAGGTCCCCGAGGGCGCAGTGCTGCGCGGCTGCAAGAAGACGAGGCGCAAGCTGCGGGAGCACCTCCGGCTGCGGGCTGAAATCCACTCCCAGCTCCGCGTCATCGCTTCTTTGTTCGTCTTGCGCATTTTCCTGACGTGCCTGGTGGGCTTCCCTACCCCGGGCTTCCCCAGCGCCCCTCAGCCTCCAGCCGTGCAGCCCCCCCAACCCCCTGATGCTCCCCCCCTACCCCCCCTAACCCCACGGGCCCCTTCTCAGCCTGCCCCAGCCCAGCCTGCCAGCATGGAGTTTGACACTGACTCTGACTCCGAGTCAGACTGTGGCTCAGAGCCAGAGCCACAGTCTGACTCGGAGTCAGAGTCAGAACCCGAGCCAGTCACGCAACCCCCCCAAAGGCGCTGCAGCGCCCGCCTGGCAGCCCTTGCACCCGCAGCACCCACTGGCCCTCCCTTGCCCCTTGACTGCGAGGACCCCCTGATGCTAAGGCAGCTCAAGGAATTCTGCAAGTTCTTTGCCAACCCCAACTTCAAGACATGCTACAACCAGCTGCAGCGACGCCATGTTAAGCACCGCAACCCCATGCTCATGCCAGCCTTTGAGGACCCCAGCAACCAGGCGCTGCTGGCCAAGCTGCAGGAGCTGGGCAGCACCAAACTGACGGGTTTCCACAACACCCTCGACGCACACTCGATGCAGCTGGCGGTGGCCATGCAGCAGCACTACTCCAACCCAGGCAAGTAATGATGGTGACTAGACCCTAGACTTGGACGTGGACCTGGACCTGACCTTATACCTGACCTTATACTTGACCTGACCTGACCTTATACCTGACCTGACCTGACCTGACCTGACCTGACCTGACCTGACCTGACCTGACCTGACCTGACCTGACCTGACCTGACCTGACCTGGACCTGACCTGACCTGACCTCCCCACAGGCCCCACGCAGCAGCCAGTCAGCCACACAGCCAGCAGCCTCAGAGCCAGGGCCCAGCACTCCCCAGCCAGCTAAGCGCAGCAAGCGCACCAAGGCTGAGCCAGGGGCAGCTGAGCCCACCAAGGGCAAGGGCAAGGCTGCCAAAGCCAAGCCAGCACCACAGCCAGGCAGGTGGCTGGACAGGGACTGCAATGCAGCATTGAACATGCAGCGCATTGGGGAGAGCAGGTGGCGTCCACTAGAGCTGTGCTACTGGCCAGAGCAGGGAGCTCTGCCAGCCAAGGGCAAGGAGTACCCTGGCCTGGGCTACAAGCGGCTGCGAGATAAGCCACCAAAGGCCCAGCAGCAGCAGCAGCAGCCTGCTGAGGCACAGTAGTGTGGGTGCCCCCCTTTGTTGAGCTGTCATCAGCTTACAATTAGTGCATGCAGGTCATGCCAACTCTACATCATAGCCCTCGGGTCAGGCAATAATGTAGGTGGTAGGCTCAACACTCCACACAGCCCAATAACACCTTCGAGTCGGATCTAGTTAGTGGCTACTAGTGGCTGATAGTGTATGCTAGTAGGTACTTCTGATCCGGCTCAAATGGAGGCCCTAGTGAGGGACAAGAGGGCTGCTCCAGGTTTAGAGAACCACTCACCCACCCACCCACCCAAGAGGCCTCTTTTTTGCTGTACTAGCCAAAGAGGAAATGGCTGATGCTGACGTCGCCTCCGACCTGCACCTCTCTTCCAGGATTCTTGCCTGCAGCCCCAGCCGCCACCAGCAATGGGATGAGGTGCTCCTCCCGTGGGTGGGCCTGTGCAGCAGTCAGCTAGGCAGCATGGTGCATAGGCATTGATCTTCCCCCAACCCAATCTCTACGTTGGCCCCAAACACTCCAAAGCTTCATCCCGTCACAACTCACCCCATGTCAAGGTCATGACAGGCAGTAGCATGCCACATGTCAGCAAGTGCCATGATGACATGAGGACAGCATTACACACATCACACATAGCCGCAATAGCTGACATGCAGGTAATTCAACAGGCTGGTGCGGACATGTGTTAGGCAGGCAGCCAAGGGGTCAGACAGGCAGGGGGCTTTGAGGTTAGTCATCCCACTTGCTGGCTCAGCCCTGATGCCAGACAGAGTGAGAGTGGGTTAAGAAGCACCATGCAGGTAGGTCGCACCAGGAGAGCGCCAGGTGCCTGGGCCCAGTGTGCCAGGGCGTTGTTGCGCTCCTGGCCCGTCAGCGTGGTGCAGGCTGTGGTGAGGAAGCTGTTGAAGGCCTGCACCGCCACACAGAGACCCAGCCAAGAGAAGGATGTAGGTTGGCAGGCAGGCAGGCAGGCAGGCAGGCAGGCAGGCAGGCAGGCAGGCAGGCAGGCAGGCAGGCAGGCAGGCAGGCAGGCAGGCAGGCAGGCAGGCAGGCAGGCAGGCAGGCAGGCAGGCAGGCTGGCTGGCTGGCTGGCTGGCTGGCCGGCCGACAGGCAAGCCGGCAGGCAGGCAGGCAGGCAGGCAGGCAGGCAGGCAGGCAGGCAGGCAGGCAGGCAGGCAGGCAGGCAGGCAGGCAGGCAGGCAGGCAGGCAGGCAGGCAGGCAGGCAGGCAGGCAGGCAGGCAGGCAGGCAGGCAGGCAGGCAGGCAGGCAGGCAGGCAGGCAGGCAGGCAGGCAGGCAGGCAGGCAGGCAGGCAGGCAGGCAGGCAGGCAGGCAGGCAGGCAGGCAGGCAGGCAGGCAGGCAGGCAGGCAGGCAGGCAGGCAGGCAGGCAGGCAGGCAGGCAGGCAGGCAGGCAGGCAGGCAGGCAGGCAGGCAGGCAGGCAGGCAGGCAGGCAGGCAGGCAGGCAGGCAGGCGCACCTGCATCTGGTCCTTTTCCTTGACTTCAGATCCAGGGTTGCGCATGGACCGCATGAACACCTGTGCACACACACGCACATAGAGTACTTATAGTGGTGCCAAGGTGATGGCAAGCCTGCTGGTATGGTCTGGGTGCATGCGCAGTGTGACTGTGAGCAGCGTGAAGCAGCAGGTCAGCTGGTGCCACAGCATTATATCGATGTTAGCCTGCCTCCCATGCCCTCTCCCCTACCCTGCTGTGGTCCCCTTTGCCTGGCCTGCCTCACCTGCAGGTTGTGGAAGGAGCTGCCAGAGGCTACCAGCAGCACGTTCTCAGCCCCAAGGGGTGCCAGCGCCTGGCCCACCTGCGCAACCAGTCCAACACAGTGTTACCTAGGCTGCGTGGGTACATATAAACATGGAGACATAACTCCTCACAGGCAAGACACCGTCCAAAGGTACTGCAGGGCCACCTATGACCTGGGCATGCGCTGCAGGGCCACAACGGCTGCTTGCGCTGTGTATGGGCTTTCGTGAAACCACTTTGTGAACACATGCTATTGATAGAATGAATCGCAGGGTTGGCAAGAACCAAATGTGCCGCCATGCCCTCTGCTCATCACGCCAACCCAAGCCATGGGTCCCTGGCTTTCTCCCTAGCCCTCTTTGCATGTGTGAACAAACCCAACAGGTTTGTCACGTTGCGCATGGCTTTGCTCAGTGCTCACCAAAAGTGCGCACTCACACCGGTCGCCGCTGATATGCACCAGGCTGCATGACTGTGCTCTTGCTCGCTTGCTGCCGCAGGCTGTTTCTCAGCCTCCTGAGCTCAGCCCTTGTCAGCTAGACACTGCAGCCAAGCCCTGGGTGTGAGCTAAGCCTCCTGGGAGTTGGGACCCTGACCTGGATGTGGCGCTCAGGGTCCAGGCTGTCCACCAGGCTTACCTGCGTGGATGTAACAGGTCTGGAGCTCAGCCTTCCAGGTGTCCTAGTGTGGCATTGCGTTGAGGAGACAGGCGGGCAACACCTAGGGTGCCTGACGAGGTGCCTTTGTTGTCGCCCTTGCTGCTACCTCACATTGTAAGTGTTGGGCCCAGCATCATCTAAGCCTGCCGAGGATGTCAAGGCTGCATGCCCACCACAGGCATGGCCCAAGGCTGTTGCAGCAGTGCAGCGCCTGTCTCCCTTTGTACATCCCAAGCAAGCAAGAGGCTGGACTGTGGCACCCAAGCTGGGTGCGATGCGGTGTTGACAGCCTTACCTGCACCACTGGGACGTCAGCCTCTGGGAACATGACCTTCAGCGGCACAAACGTGCCGTGGTCGTAGCCCCTGCTGCTGTCCTGGCTGTTGGGAAGGCCCGCAGCCCTGCAGCCAGGCAAAGGCCACAGGGAGGAACGTCAGTCGGGTGGAGGCACTGTGGGCTACTCATAGTGGCTGTGGTGTGGCTGTGGTGTGGTAGCGCACCAGCTGTTAGCACTGGGTGAACTGCACCCAGGGGAAGCGGGCAAGGCAGCTGAGAACCTCGTTGAGAGGGAAGAGCAACAAAACAAAGTGCAGTCTATTGCTGGTAGAGGCACTGCGGGCAAGGGACATGGGGCTCAGTGTGGCATTATAGCTTTCAGTATAGCAGGCAAACAAAACCAATTCAACAAGGAACAGCATGTTTGACTGTGGGTAATCTTATTCCAGCATTGGCAGCATGCAATGGAGCAGACCCTGCCATGTCACCCTGACAGCATACGACAAGTAGGGCCTGTCAATGGTGTTTTGACCTCACCGCAACAGCTGTGTGATGCGCTTGGCCAGTTGCGGGTGGCCAGGTGCCGGGTATGTCAGCTGGTAGCTCTCTGGTGGGAAGCCACCGTAGTCAAACAACAAGGGTGGGGCAGGGCAGGTCGAGACAGTGGTCTCTGGCTCCTCCCAGTGACCAGTCACCGACACGATGGCACTAGGTCTGGCACAACAAAGCATGTGCAGGGCAGGAACATAGGAAGGGCATGTTGGGGCATGAGAGCCGAAAGGTAGGAGGGGATAAAGAAAGCAATCCCACAATGGAAGAGGGTTTCTACACTATATTGTCTCGTAGGGACCTTTCAGGGAAAGGCTGCCCTCACTTGCAGGGAAGTGAATAAGCAACCTCTCGCAAGCTCCGTGCCACAGCCATTTGCGATGGCGGGGCAGTGGTTAGGAGGGGCAAGGGGCCTGCAACGCGGTTTGAAACAGAATGCATGAGGCTGCAGAATTCGCGGTGTGCAGTTACCATGTACCTGCACCGTGAGACACGTACACGACAGGCTGCCTCATTCCGCGTGACGGCAGGGCAGATGGTTGTATTACTTCCGCTCCACGGGTTGGTTTCGATAGATTAGACTACCGTCGTTGTCAATAGTTACGAAGTAGGGTGCCATGATAGGGGCAGGGCCAGTGGGGTGGGGCAGGGGGGTAGTAATCAGTCAATAATTTGCGCTTTAAAAGATGTAAACCTCTGGTTCACAATATTATCCTGTATCCCACAACCTTCCGACAAAGCAAAGCTTAGCTACAACTCGTCAAAATAGCCTCACCAAAAATGCTGCAACTCGTGCTATATTCCTCCGGTATTACTCATCACAACGCAACACTTGCACCAACAAAACACCATCACACGCTCGCCAACCACTCTAGCAAAATCTCAGGGCACGGAGGGCATCTTGTCCTTGCCCACAGCAGATGTCATGATCCTCGCCGTCTCCTCAAATAGCCTGGGCCAGCATTAAAAAATACGGCAGCAGGACATGTGTCAGAGACATTGTGTACCCATGTTTAATGCATGCTTGCATTCCATACATTCTTCACGCTTGCCACACAAGGCAGGCTTTGTCAACGTGACGTAGTGGTGAAGTGAAGCTCCTTGCTGTCTCACTACATAGCTGGACTCTTGCATGCTGCTCACCTCTTGCGGGTGAAAGGATCATTGATGAGGCGGTGCTTGATAGGGGTTCGATCCACGGTGGGATATGTACCAAGGAGAGTGGGGCAGAAAAAACCCCAGTGACGGCCTGTAGTTTCACAGGTGGCCAGCACATACTGTTCCTTGGCAAAATGTGCAATCACCGATACTTGTCAACTGGCATGGGGAGAGGTGAACAAATGTGTGGGTGCCTTAGCAAGTAGCACTGCCATGCACAGCTGCTGACCATGACATCGGCCACCTCACGACTGCTCAGCTCCGTTCTTGTTCCAAGGATCTTTACTCACCTCGCAGCTCCGGCTGTGTTGCAGCATAGATGGTGGACATCGCACCTCGCTTCCAGCCCTGGCCCAGGAATGGAGCCTGCAGAAGAAGCACCACACCCCAGGTGCATCACAATCAAGGGACAGCAGGCTATTGGAGCGCACCTTTGGTACCCAGCAACACTTCATCAGCCAAGCCCCTGCTGCCCTCCCACATCCCTACTGACCACAGCTCCAGAGTAGATGGTGTAACTCCCGCTCGAGGAGTTACCACTCCCTGACTTGTAACTGCCTGCCTGGCCGCCTGCCATTCACACCAACTGCCGGACCGTCACAGCTCACTTCTCCACACCCACCCACCGTGATCTTGACAATGGTGTTCAGGGGGTACCTGAAGTCACTCTTGCTATGCAGAGGTGTGGCCACAAACCCTGCAGTGGCAAGTTACAGGGGACTTAGCTGCAAGCATGGAGACAAATCCATGTTAAAACAGCCCCTGAGAACCAGCCACCCATGCTGTTCAAGCAAACGCTGCAAGCACATGGCAAACTGGCATGTAGTGGAATGATGGCCCAAGGAGCAACAACAGCCAGGGCCGAAGAGCAGGGGCATGGCCAAAGTTAAAGCAAAGTGATAGCCCGGCACCACAGGTTGCAAGGTGAGGGCCAACCTGGGTGCACATTGAACACATCCACTTCTGGTACCCGCTGCGCCAGCTCTTTTGACCAGATGGTCATGTACAGCTTGCTGGTGCCGCTGCACATTCAAGCGAGCAAGGCGATGCAAATGTTAGCCGCTGAAGGCAACTGCCACAATGTGCCCATGCCAATCACATAGATGGCATCAGGCATGTGTTTTGACACTGTTGTGTTTTGCTTCCTGGCATTATGCTGTGCACACTATGGTTGAGTTGTGGGTGACATGAGTTTCTGACATGGGCGCATGGTGCATATCAACCTTGTCAATGCAGGGTCGCTAGAGCGTGCTGAAGGTATCACTCACTATGGCGTGAGACCACTGTCCTTGTACTTCTCGCCACTGCACATGCACAGCAGCCACACACCACCCAGCCACCATCAGCACCATCAGCCCCAGCTTGACGACGCAAGCTGTGGTCGTATGCTCGTCATGACCGGTGCTGCCCAGGTCAGGCTGCCCTGATCTTTAAAGAGTGGCTGCCGAATCAGCCGGATTAGTTGTGTGGCAGTGGATGGCTCAAAATGCATGCTTGACCAGTGATGTTGACCAATACATCCTGTGATGTGCAAGGGATACATCCTGTGATGTGCAAGGGATGACAAGTGACGCAATGAGAAATGAAACGCAACGCAGCAGTTTCACGTGGGCCTACTCCCCTCCCCTCACTGTCAGGCCCTGCAGACCACTCACGTCAGGTTGTCCCACTCCAGCTTGCCCACAGCCTCGGCAGCTGAGGCCATATTCACGATGCGTGATCCAGGCGTCGCCTTCAGCTGGTCCAGCAGCAGCAGGTTGAGCAGCGCTGGGGCGTAGAAGTTGATGCCCAGCGTCTGCTCAATGCCTTCCTTGGTCTGCTCATGTAGCAGCAGCAGCAGCAGCAGCAGGGAAGCAAGGTGGCAGCCACAACAGCGCCTGCACATGTGAGGAGGTGAGGCCCATTGGCTGTCTCCTCACCACGAGCTAGGGTCAGGAGCAGTGCTCCTCGTGACAACACCGATGTGGTAGCTAAGGCCCTACCAGCTAGTGAAGCAACACCAGGTACCCATGCTGCTGGCTGCCAACCAGCTTACAGTTAGGGGCTGTGGTACTAGGCACTAGTCTGGGGCAGTCAACCCTGTCAGGCACTGGCGGGGCTGCCAGCAATGCCTGACCCACCCTGTCCAGAGGGCCTGGGTAGAAGACCCCAGCCATGGTCACCAAGATGTCCAGCTTCTGGCTCTGCTGCTTGAACTCCTCAGCCAACCGCACCACATTCCTACACCAGCACAAGCACCGGCACTAGCACGAGTTGCTGTAAGTTTCAAATGCACCACTTGTCCTTGCAGGCTTCAACCTTCAAAGAATCAACATGTATCCACTCAAGCTCTGCCTCGTCAGTGTCCACGCTCAGCACTGTCTCAGCATGCTGCACCGTGACCAGGTGCTGATTACTCACTGGAGTGACATCATCTCACACTCCAGGTGGTGCAGCTTGAGCTCCTTGCCGGTGCCGCCAACCTGCATGCAGCCAACACAACACACCATGTGCAGCATTTGTGAGGCTAACAGCAACACATGGCGCAGCCTTGCAGTCAGCAGTGCGGTTTTGGCATGACCTGTACAGCCAACGGGGATCCCTGGGAAGCCTGCAGGTCAGTGATGCAGTATTTGCATGATGGGGAGCACAGACCAGCGGCCCATTCGTTTAACATAAATCAGTTGGTAGCTGCTTTGATGGCAGTCAAGCGGTGCTGAAGAAAAGAGGTTCATACCTCTGCTCGCATCTTGTTTGCTGCCTCCACCCCTTTCTTGATGTTGCGGGTGACCATGTACACCTGAACAAGTGCAGGGCACGACAGGACACACACCTCACACATTTGTGAAAGTCATGCTACAAGCAGTTGCAGGCAGGGCATTGCTGCACTACATGTAACCATGCACACAAGCAATGCACAGCCAGGTGGCACTGCAGCCTCCAATGACACCAGTCCCCACTCACCGCCTCAACCTAGTCCCATGGGAGCAGAACAGTGGACATCAGTGCCATTGATGGGAGCAATGTACCGCTGTAGACGCTACCCTCTCAGGGCTCACCCAGGGCCCAAGGCCCAGGCATGACCGTGACGCACCTGAGCACCATTCTCTGCGAGCTTCAGGGCGGTGGCATAGCCCATCCCACTGTTCGCCCCAGTAACAAGAGCTACCTTTCCTGCAGGTCAGGGGGATACAGGGCAGGGGACGGGGGCTTTGAATCTAATGTGCCGCTGGGGTCGTGCAGTCAGGCGGGAAACACCCGGAACCGGGATGGGATGTGGAGTGTGGCACACAGCGAGCCGCGTGCTATCGCCGCGCACGTCACTTGCCCGTCAAACCGGGCACATTGGCAGGGCTCCAGCCAGTCAGCAGGTCCTCAGAGAGGAACTTCTCAATCTTGGCTGCTGTGTCCTGAGCCCAATCCATGACGCCGGCCATCTGCTCTGGCTTTGGAGCACTTTGGGCTTGGTGTGTGGAGTGCGAGCTAGAGGCTGCCCGGGCGACGCAACGTCTAGTGATGCGGCAAGCGCTCTGTGGGGTAACGAACACGCAGCGGTTGAGTGCTTTTTGACGGAAGTGCGGGGCGAGCATGTCGACACGATGTGTAGGCGGAAACGGGAGTCATAAGCAAGGTGTGACATCGCAGAGTGGCGGACGGCGGTCAAACATGTGGCCTCAAACCAAAACACGCCTGTCGAGTTGGCGTCCGGACAGCTGTATCTCGTACCGCGCTGAGGTAGGTACAATTGACACAAATATACACTTGAGGCACTTGTGTTCATGTGCGCGGTGTCTGTTTCGACTAAGGACTTCATTCATTAACATTACGCCCACACTGTGCCGCCGATTAGCTGACAGTAGGCAATAAATACATGGCCTGATGGGTAAGCAAGCAGGAGTGCCAGGCTGTAGGCTGCCGGCCGAGTGCCAGCAGGAGTGCCAGGCTGTAGGCTGCTCAGCTGGTGTTGCAGGCTTGGCGGCAGCAGGGGGCTGCTCAGCTGGTGCAGAGGGTTTGGCAGCAGCAGGGGGCTGCTCAGCTGGTGCAGCAGGTTTGGCACCAGCAGGAGGCTGCCCTGCCCCGGCGGTTTGAGGTGCCAATGCAGGGCCTCATGTGGCGCCCCTGGCTGCACCAGAGCACTTGTGTATTTTCACACAACCGTGTATTTTTCACGGGAAACCCAAGTTGCTTGAAAATGCCACCGCCCGTCGCACTGCGCATCGCGTGATGGCTAAGAAGAAGCACAAGAAGGACCCGGGAAAGAAACAGAGAGGTTCGTGTCCCTAGGTGCCGTGATGTGAGCCCTAGACGTGAGTTACGCGCTGTGTGATAGCCCGTCGCTCCTGTTGGTTCCATTGCAGCGTCTCGTTCCGCCCAAGGCAAGCAACGACAGGATCGCAGGGATGGCTGGACCACGCTTAGACGTCAGGTCCGTGTCCCCGCCTTATGTGTCCCCGCACTGTTTGTGTCCCCGCCTGTCAAAGTGGCCTATCAAAATGTCAATTGTGCTGCAGGTTATCAAGGTCCCCGAGGGCGCAGTGCTGCGCGGCTGCAAGAAGACCAGGCGCAAGCTGCGGGAGCACCTCCGGCTGCGGGCTGAAATCCACTCCCAACTCCGCTTCATCGCTTCTTTGTTCGTCTTGCGCATTTTCCTGACGTGCCTGGTGGGCTTCCCTACCCCGGGCTTCCCCAGCGCCCCTCAGCCTCCAGCCGTGCAGCCCCCCCAACCCCCTGATGCTCCCCCCCTACCCCCCCTAGCCCCACGGGCCCCTTCTCAGCCTGCCCCAGCCCAGCCTGCCAGCATGGAGTTTGACACTGACTCTGACTCCGAGTCAGACTGTGACTCTGAGCCAGAGCCACAGTCTGACTCGGAGTCAGAGTCAGAACCCGAGCCAGTCACGCAACCCCCCCAAAGGCGCTGCAGCGCCCGCCTGGCAGCCCTTGCACCCGCAGCACCCACTGGCCCTCCCTTGCCCCTTGACTGCGAGGACCCTGTCATGCTGAGGCAGCTCAAGGAATTCTGCAAGTTCTTTGCCAACCCCAACTTCAAGACATGCTACAACCAGCTGCAGCGACGCCATGTTAAGCACCGCAACCCCATGCTCATGCCAGCCTTTGAGGACCCCAGCAACCAGGCGCTGCTGGCCAAGCTGCAGGAGCTGGGCAGCATCAACCTGACGGGTTTCCACAACACCCTCGACGCACACTCGATGCAGCTGGCGGTGGCCATGCAGCAGCACTACTCCAACCCAGGCAAGTAATGATGGTGACTAGACCCTAGACTTGGACCTGGACCTGGACCTGACCTTATACCTGACCTTATACTTGACCTGACCTGACCTTATACCTGACCTGACCTGACCTGACCTGACCTGACCTGATACCTGACCTGACCTAACCTAACCTTATACCTGACCTGACCTGACCTGACCTGACCTGACCCTATACCTGACCTGACCTGCAGAGCGCATTGTCAAGCTGTACGCCAAGGCAGCCAGGGCCAAGCTAGGCTGGAGCGGGGAGGAGGCACAGCTGTTCATCAGGATGGCGTGTGGGTATGGCATCAACGCCCACAGCTCGGAGCTGAAGGCCGTCACCCTGGACAAGGGCCATGTGGCGGACCTGATAGAGGAGGCCAACACGCACCGTCGCCTACTGGGCATGAAGAAGCAAGGCTCCCTGCAGGACACCCTGCCCCTGCCCTGCCGCATGCGCCATGCAGTGCATGTGTGCCGGTGGCTAGAGCGGTGGCAGCAGCCCCACACCCCCCCTGTGCCAGGGCAGCCAAAGCGCGGCAAGAGGCGTGGGGTTGGTCCCCGGACCCTGACCTGCCCACCCCCCTTCACCCTCACCCCCATGGCCAGGGTGGGGGTGCACTTCATCAAGGTGGACAGCAGGGTGCTGCATGGGGTGTGCAAGCAGCTGGGCCTGACCAAGGAAACCCGGGAAGCTTTCACCTCAGAGCCAGCACTGAGCCATCACTGGGCCAGGTGGTTCAACACCAACAAGCTTCGCAACAAGGGGTTTGCTTTCGAGAGGTTGGTGGACACAGATGGTGTCAGCGTGTGCGTGCACTACACGCGCCCCCTTCCCCCTCCTCCAGCCCCACCTCCAGCTGCCAGCAGCAGCAGCACCAGCAGCCGCCCAAGTGCAGCAGCAGCAGCGGCCCATGCAGTGGGGCTCCCCCACATAGGCAGGGGCATAGCTGAGATGCGTGAGTTTGTGTTTGACCCAGACACACAGATTGGGGTGGGCATCGACCCCGGCGTCACCCAGGCAGTCAGCGCAGCCTCTGGGGTGTGGGATCCAGCAACAGGCCAGCTGATGGCAGACCAGCTGCGCCGGTGGAAGCTGACCAAGGGCGAGGTGAAGCATGCCAGCGGCCTGAACAATGCCCGCCGTGACACAGAGCGGTGGCTAGCACCGATCAAGCCCCACCTCCAGCACCTGGCAGCAGCAAGCTCAGCCGGCACCTCCCTAGAGGCCAACCTGAAGCACATCACCGTCACCCTGGCCACCTGGGATGCGATGTGGGAGGTGTACCTGGACCCCAAGTGGGCACGGCAGCGGCTGAGACTGTACGGAGCCCAGGACCGGGCGCTGGAGCAGTTCTTCAACAAGGTGAGGGTGGAAGGGTGGGTAGGTGGGAGGGAGGGAGGGTAAGGGAATGAGAGGTGGTGGGTTGGGCATGATATGAAGGAGTACTTGACTGTGCCATGCCTAACATGGTGTCACCATGTCAGCCACCATGTATGTGCCTTGTGTGCATGGCTGCAGCTGGAGGAGGAGATGGCTGAGCTGTCCATGGAGCGCCACAACTGTGCCAAGCAGCTGGTGGTCTTCTTTGGAGCAGCTAGCATTGACACCAGGGGAGGGTGGGGTGCTGATGCGGTGCTGCGGGCCTGCCGCAAGGTGGTGTGCAGGCCCAGGGGCCCAGACCAGCTGCGGGGCAGGGTGGTGCTTGTGGATGAGCACCGCACCAGCCGGGTCAGCTCAGCAGTGAATGGCCAGCAGCCCTGTGAGGAGGAGCTGGACAAACTCAGTGCCACAAGGCCTGCAGGCTGGAAGCCCCCAGCAGGGCAGGTGGAACCCCGCCTGGTGCGCCCAGCCTGGAGCCAGGAGCGTGGCCAGCCAGTGCGGGGCCTGATGTGGGGCCCTGTAGTGGCCCCGCGCAAGCCCCCACAGGCCCCACGGAGCAGCCAGTCAGCCACACAGCCCACAGCCTCAGAGCCAGGGCCCAACACTCCCCCTCCAGCCAAGCGCAGCAAGCCGGCAGCTGAGCCCACCAAGGGCAAGGGCAAGGGCAAGGCTGCCAAAGCCAAGCCAGCACCACAGCCAGGCAGGTGGCTGGACAGGGACTGCAATGCAGCATTGAACATGCAGCGCATTGGGGAGAGCAGGTGGCGTCCACTGGAGCTGTGCTACTGGCCAGAGCAGGGAGCTCTGCCAGCCAAGGGCAAGGAGTACCCTGGCCTGGGCTACAAGCGGGTGCGAGATAAGCCCCCCAAGGCCCAGCAGCAGCAGCAGCAGCCTGCTGAGGCACAGTAGTGTGGGTGCCCCCCTTTGTTGAGCTGTCATCAGCTTACAATTAGTGCATGTTTTGTCATGCCAACTCTACATCATAGCCCTCGGGTCAGGCAATAATGTAGGTGGTAGGCTCAACACTCCACACAGCCCAATAACACTGTTTGAGCCGGATCTAGTTAGTGGCTACTAGTGGCTTATAGTGGCTGCTAGTAGGTACTTAAATGGAGGCCCTAGTGAGGGGCTCAAATGGAGGCCCTAGTGAGGGACAAGAGGGTTGCCGGCCGAGCATCAATCAGTTGGTCACCCTGGTCCTACTTCCCTCCCCTCACTGTCAAGCCCTTCAGACCACTCACGTCAGGTTGTACCACTCCAGCTTACCCACAGCCTCGGCAGCATGACCTGGGTGGCCGACATGGTGCAGCTGTGAAAAGTCAAGGCGTTTGTGGTCCTGCACAGCTCCGTCATGCTCTGTTTCAAATTGCGACGGGCATGGTCCCCTCTTCTCCTCCTGCTATCCTACACTCCTTCCGCTCCTCCACCCCTCCACCTCTCTACCTCTACCTGCTGGTCATCAACAGCCATCGAAAATAATGGGTTTAGTCCAAAGCTGGAGCTCGACCCTGTAGGTACGCCTTGACCTCTGAGCCCTGCTTTGCCATGTCAACAGCTGCTAGTCCTGCCAAGTTCTTCGCCCGCACGTCAGCCCCCTTCTCGCACAAGAGCTTGACAGTGGCCAGGTGGTTGTTCACTGCCGCCAGGTGCAAAGCCCGGTTGCCCTGCAGCAGCAAGCCATGCCCATGCAAGCATAGCCTGGCAAGGGATGATGCATGTGCAGAATGAGTGTTCCAGTCCGCTGCCACTTATTGAGTTCTCAGGTCCCAGTAGAGTTCCCAGCCTAGTAAAGTCGCTTGGCTACAAGTGATTTAATACTGAGCTGCATGCGTGTTCCACCTCAAGCTGTTGCAGTGACAAGTAGACTGAAGTTGCCTGCCGACAGCAGTAGGTAAGGGCCTGCCTGCCAGCCTTACCCTACAAAACCGCCTGCACCCACTTTGGCCCAGCCTCATCTCTCCCCCACTGCCTCTTCAAACTCATCTCTCGCCACAACGGCATCATTTGCCCACAGCTTCATCACTTGCCGCACCCTTCCAAATTGCCAAGCCAATGTCTAGCTGCGCACCTGGGCATTGACAGCTGTGAGGTCAGCCCCAGCCTCCAGCAGCAAAGCGACACGGTCAGTTTTGCCAGATCGAGCAGCCAGATGCAGCGGCGCCCAGCCCTCGTTGCTGGTGGCTGCGGGGTTCGCCTTGTGTCGCAGCAGCAGCTCCAGCAAGGGAAGAGGCCCTCTGTTCAGCAAGGCAACAAGGCACACTACTTACTCGCAGCAGACAGGCTAGTAATGGGACTGGCGTGCAGGAGGGCAGGGAGATAGTCCGGCAGAGGGGTCTAGGTAGGGGTAAGACAAAGGAGAGGAGGGGAGGAGGGGCAAAGGGGGAGACAGGCAGGCAGGCAGGCAGGCAAGCAGACAAGCAACCCCTCCGACCAGCAGGCAGGCCAAAACTGAGGATATGGGGTGGGTGGACAGGCAGGGAGGCAAGCAAGCAGCCAAGGAAGCGCACCCTGCCCTCTGCCTCAGCTGCTGGTAGCTGCCAAGGCCGCCGTGCAGGCGTGGTGCGGTGCCCCTGGCAGCAGCCCCTGGCAGTAGCCCCTGGCAGGTCAAGTAGGTGGTGGTGCACACACAGCACGCCATCCTGGCTGGCATTGCCTCCACGCTGCAGCCTGTGTTCAGGTTCGTTGGCTTACTTGGTGGCAGCGTGGTGCAGGCAGGTCACCAGGTCCTGGCAGGGGGCGTTGGGGTCGGCCCCTGCAGCAGCCACCACACAGAGCCAGGCCCCCTCACCAACACATTGCGCTAGACAGCTGGGACAGCTTCAGGGAGCAGCACCCGGCAGGGAGCAGTAGGGAGATGACATGGGAGAGGTGACAGCCGCAGCGACAGGGGAGGGGATGCGGGAGGGAGGGTGGAGCAGCCAGCACCTAGGCAGGGCCGTGCCTTCAACTAAAGTGCAGGCACAACACAGCTGCCACACACTCGGATTCGTGGGGAGTGACCCAGGCACGCCCACCCACCCCACTGCTGGCCAGCTGATCAACCTTCCTTGCCCCACTCTAGACGCAACCCCCAGCAGCAGCAGCAGCAGCAGCGGCGGCGGCGGCGGCGGCGGCGGCGGCGGCAGCAGCAGCAGCAGCAGCAGCAGCTATCTCAGCTACATAGGTGCTCACTGAGCCCCTGCACTCTGCTGGCCATGCCTATGCCACACCTCCAGCACCCCACCCAGCAGCCCCCACAACAAGTCCCCAGTACAGCTGCTTGCTGTGCCCTGACCCACCATGCTGGCTCTGCCCCTGACCTGTGTGGGGCTCCCTGACAAGCAGTCGGCCCCTGAGCCCCTGCACCCCTGACCGGGGAAAACTTTTGGGGTATGCACAGTGTATAGCGCCCCCGTAGTTTACCCTGACATCACTTAAGGGTGCCCTTGGACCTGTCTAAGGTATCACCAACTGTCGAACCCTGGTCGGCCCCTGACCCCCTGGGCACCCCTGGGCTGATTGCCTGGCTCAGGCCACCAAGCAGCAGGGCCCCGGCCCACCTGCCTCCAGCAGCGCTGCGGCCACCTCCACCTCCCCCTCCTCCACAGCCAGGTGCAGAGGCATGCGGCCGTCAAAGTTGGCAATGTCCAGCCGGGCGCCTGAGGACAGGCAACAGCACCCCAGGAAACCCGTGGCAATGAGGCTTTTGCGGGGAGGGGCCAGGAGCTTGATACGGGGGTGGCAGCAGCAGGGCAGGGGAAGACTGGGCAGGGGAGGGCTGGGGCAAGATGCAGGCCCATGGATGGGGGCAGGGCTATGTCAGCACGTCATGGAGTGCAGTAGGGAGCGCGGAGGATTTGTCTGCGGCTGTGATGGCTGGCTGTGTAGGTGACATCTCTGTGTCTGTGCAGGTTGGCTTTGTATGAAACGGTGTGTGATGCACAAGAACCCATGCCCTGACCCCGTGTGCCAGGACTGCTTCAACGCCTTGGGCTCATAGTGAACAGGCCATGACACAACATGCCAGGGCCCTCATGGCTGCGACTGCATTGGCCCACAGTCACTGAACCATTACTGCTTCTTTGGCACAACAGCAGACACCTTCCTGCAGGTGCAAGCTGGCTGCCTAGCTGGCCTGATGGTTTTTCCTGCTGGATGGAGGCATCCAGGTGTGACGTATGTGACATGTGTGACATATGAGGTGGCTGAGTGTGACCATGGCTGCATGACCCACCATGCTCCAGCAGCAGCCTGATGACGGGCAGGTCCGCAAGCTCCACCGCTATGGACAGGGGTGTGCGGTCCAGGGGCTCGACCTCCTCACCTTCCAGCAGCCAGTTGCCAGAGGCATACTCACTGCAAACAGGCAGGCAGCGCGGTGGGCGGGTCAGCATGTAGGCAGCCAGGCAAGTGGGTGCTTAAGCGCGTTAGGCGGCAGTCGAGGTTGAAGTCCCCCCCCCTCCCCCCTCCCCCCTCCCCCCTCCCCCCTCCCCCCTCCCCCCTCCCCCCTCCCCCCTCCCCCCTCCCCCCTCCCCCCTCCCCCCTCCCCCCTCCCTCCTCCCTCCTCCCTCCTCCCTCCTCCCCCCTCCCTCCTCCCTCCTCCCTCCTCCCTCCTCCCTCCTCCCCCCTCCCCCCTCCCCCCTCCCCCCTCCCCCCTCCCTCCTCCCTCCTCCCTCCTCCCTCCTCCCTCCTCCCTCCTCCCTCCTCCCTCCTCCCTCCTCCCTCCACCTGGGGTTGAGGCTCTGAGTGTTGATGAGTGCTGATGAGTGTCGTTGCGCCAGCAGCAGCTTCAGGACGTCCAGGTTGCCTGCTCCGGCTGCGCAGTGCAGCGCTGTGTGGCCTTGCAAGTCGGGGCAGGCCAGGCAGCTAGGGTCGTGCTTCAGCAACACCTGCAGCCATGCCAACATTACTCTCTGTGTCCATGTGTAACACACACCATGCATGACGGTTGCACAAGGGGCGCGAGGCTTCAGGGCAGACACACTGTGGCGAGGAAGAAGAAGAAGAAGAAGACTCCGGCAGGGCAGGCGTGCTTTTGAGAGAGGAGCTGCCGCCTGGGGCGCGGCCTGCTCACACCACCCCAGCTGCACTATGAGTTGACAGGGGGTACATGTGGAGGGGCAGGGGAAGGCTGGGGAAGGGGGGTCGCCCGCATTGTGAGGCAGCTGTGGAGGGCACAGGGTGAGGCAGGCCATGCGGCAGGAGCAGGGCACACGGGGCGACGCCCGGGCTGCTGGTGTGTCCCTAGCTGCCTGGCTTACAGGGTCAATGGTGGTGGCCTACATGGTGCAGGCGTTGCACCCTCTTTTGCACCCGCCTTCACCTTGCTGTGCGACTGCAAGGGAACAGTGACCAGCTTAAGGCCAGCTTGGTCACAGCTGAGCTGACCCGGCTGGTGCAGGACTCATCCACTGTCACCACCTTGCCTCGCCAGGCTAGCTTGGGGCGGTGTTTCATTCATGCCAGTGATGCAAACAAGCTAGAGACCTGTGCAGGGAGGACGGCTAGGAGAGGGAGGAGCCCCAGCCACCTAGCTCTTACCTTGGTGTTTAAAGGATCAGGCCAGCTCCTGCCATCTCAGACCTCCACCCTCCACCCAACGTGCTGTCCTTTCCCCACACCTCAAAACACTTGCCCACCCCATGCCACCCTGAGGGCCTTCCCTTCTCTCCACTGCCCCTGCATTTCCTCTACCTCACCTCCCCTCCCACCCCACCCCAGATCCCTGGCTATGCCATGCGCCCCAGCTGCACCTCCCTTGCCCTCCTGACCCCCCTGCCACACCCCACCCCTCACCTTGACCACCTCCAGGTGCTCATGAGCCACAGCGATGTTCAGCGGGCTGTGGCCCTCGCTATCCAGCACCTTCACGCTCAGCTTCTTGCCAGCTGCCGCCCCCTGCCCTACCCCCCTGCTGGCGGCAGCAGCACCCCCTGCCAGCAGTGCTGCCAAGGCGTTGGCATTGCCCTTTTCACAGTAATCGAATATGCTGCGGGGAGGTACACAACAGCACAGCGCCAGTGACCCATACACCCGCATCATCCTCACCAGCACCAGCAGCATCACCATCATCATCACCACCACCACCATGTGCAGGGGCAGGGGCAGGTGCAGGGGCAGGGGCAGCCCACCGTGGATCAGGTCCCCCCAGCAATGCCCGTAGGTCGTCGCTGGCAGCCATCTCATACGGCACGCGCCCAGCCATGTCCACGTGCTGCAGCAGCAGGGCAACACGCAGGCTGCAGTCCCTGGCTGCGTCTGGTGCTGTGGCAGTCAGGTCCTGGCTGCCAGCAGGGCCAGGTGAGGCCTCCAGTCCCAGTCCCCCTCCCCCCCTTCACCCAGCCTTCCCTCCCTACACTCACCCTCGCCTTGCCATACTCAGCTGCAGCCACCCCAGCCCAGCTCTCCCTCCCAGTGCAGCCCGACTTTTGGGAACAGGCTGCTTCAGCCAGGGTGGGTGGAGGCTGAGCAGTTGTCTGTCTCAGTGCCGCGCTCAGTCCTGGCCTGCCTAGCCTCAGCACACCCTCCTCATCCGTCAACTATTCAGCCTGATTTGTCAGCTATTCAGCCTCTACTGGTCAACTAGTCAGCCTTCTAGTCAACTAGTCAGCCTCATCTGTAAACTACATTAGTACTAGACCAAGCGCTGCAAGAAGCATCACGCTTTTGCTGCCAGCTTGCCTTCCTAACCCTTGCTGCCCACCCGCCTGCCTGCTGCTGTCCTTGCCTGGCCCTTCAGCAAGGCTGTGGGCACCTACATCAGTGTGGGCGCCATGCTGCAGCAGCAGCTCACACATCTCTCTGCAGTTTCTCTTGGCGCTGGCTGCGAAGTGCAGGGGAGTGGAGCCCCTGCAGGGGCACACAGCTGACAGGCTATGCTATGGCTATGCTGGGTTCATCACCGCTGGTTACCACCAGGCAGCTTGGGTTGAAGTAAAGCTGGGTCGGATGTAGGCACTGATGTGTTCAAAGACAGCTCAAAGGCAAAGTGTGCTCTAGCTGCACCTTACTAGACACTGACGGATGAAGACAGCACGTGTCAGCACCATGCAACGCATGGACCATTCAATGCGTGCCACCCATCCCATGCAAGGCAAGGGCCAGGTGTGCAAGCCTTTGTGGCACCATGAGCTTTGCAGCCCTCAGGTCACCTCAGGTCACCCATAGAGGTAAAACATGCATAGTGCACCCCCCTTTAGCACAGGGAAAGCACGCAGAAAAGATTCACGTGCACCCCCATTTAACGCTTGGACAAAGGCAGCACCTCGACCCTCACTAGGGCCTACATTGGCGTGGACCACTAGGGACCACTACAAAACGGCACCTTGACCCTTTCTAGGGCCTACATTGGCGTGGACCATCAGGGATCATGACAAAGCGGTGTTTGTCTGTATAGAGTTCCCATGGTCGCCTACCACCCACACCACTGGCCCCTGGCCACCATTGATCCCTGTGACAGGGCTATAGCCTAGGGTTGGCATGACGAACACGGAGGAGCCCTTCCGCTTCTTCCAAGACATTGTGTCCCATGGGGCAACCCGGCAGCATGGACAAAGACAGCACCCTGCCCCATGCCTGCCATGCTGCACCACATGGACCTTGCGTGACATGTTTGGCTCTTTAACCCAATCTATTCAGGGTGTGCTTTTACTGGATGTGCAGCAGTAATGAACGGCACCATCACCAAGCAAGCTATCTGCCTTGCATGCCTGCTGTAGTGCCTGTCAAGGATATGAAACGACCAGCATGGGCATGCTGAACGGCAGGCTCCCAGCAGCTGCTGCTGCACCTCGCTAGCATGTGCCTGGTACTGCCTAAGAAGCCACATCGCTGCATTCCCTGACGCTGGTAACCCCCGCACAAATCTGACTGGTTGGCTCCTGAGGTACTCTCCCAGCATCCAGCTGACCAACCCATTGGCTGATCCAGCTCATTACCAAGCACTCAATCTGAAAGTTGGGTTGAAAAGTCCTATGCAGACACTGAGCAGTCCTCTGGCCGCCCCACTGGCACCTGGTGTTCCTGATGTTTGCAGGCGTGCCCAGGCGCAGCAGAGCAGCAGCTGCCTCCAGGTTGCCCCACAGGGCTGCGATGTGGAGGGCTGTCTGGCCCATCTGGGCGGGCGGGCAGGCAGGCAGGCGGCAGCTTACCATACCACAGCTGACACTCCTTACCAGGATTGTTTTTGTTGAAGAGCACACAGGCAGGGACAGGACATCAGAACCCGTGATTGCCTACCTGGTTGCTGCTATCCACTGGTACGCCGGATGCTACAAGGCGCTCTATCTCTTCAACCTTGTTGTCCCTGGCCAAAGCCAACATAACAAGTGGGCCCGCTGCCATCTGCATCACCACGTCCGCTCGTGCTGCGGAACAGCAGCCGCAAGTGCCGCTTCGCAATAATCGATACCGTGATGTTTGAATCAGTGTTACCAGGTACGGCTTGGGATGTATGCCGCTGTCTTTATCGTACGGTACCGTTGTAATCGTCATGACCGTTCTTCGAGAGGTCCTGGGTTCGAGTCCAGCCAAGAGCGTGCTTTTCCCAATATAGAGGGTACGATTTCACCATGACGGCGGTAGCAACATCGGCTTATCGTTCGTCATGCTGGCATGTTTGGATGATGGATGCCAAGCATGAAAGGTTGATAGATGTCCGGCACGCAATCATGTAATGTCAGGATGCCTGTCATTAGCGAATTGCCAAGACATGAAGCTAAGGTGTCATTCATGCAATAACGCACTGCCAAGACTCAAGACAGGGTTGCGTCATCACAGGTGCTGACTGTGCGTACTTAAGTTTGTCCTGTCAACCTCACTTTCCCCATGTCAACCTCACTTTCCCCCCAGTTTCCTTCGGCCGGCGAATGGTTGGCAGCACTCCGGCTGGATGGCGACCTGATGCAAAATCCTGAGCCCTGGCACAGCCACTCCGCGTCGATAAGGTTGCTGAGTGCAAGCGCACTGCTTTATCCGCACAGCATGCAGACCCCCCGAAGGCTCACTGCAGAAGCGCCGCAGTGTGCATCACGCAGTGCGCCGTCATACAAGTACACCAAGTCCTGCCTTTGCTGTGCGCGTGCTGTGCTTTCCTGTTTGCAGCTGCCAGTGGTAGTGGGCAGTAAGATCACGATGACAGGGGCGGGGTGACGATGTGGTAGCTGGTCAGCAGCACCAGGTCATAAAAGGCAGCTTTGATCAGTCTGATTACAACGCTGCAATCTGAGCCTGTGCCTGTCAGGGCTGCTTCAGTCCTTCCTAGGCCAGCCCTCTCCAGTGTTACCCACAGCAGGTCCAGTCCCAGGCCCCCCTCCCCCCCTAAACCCCAGCCTTCCCTCCCTACACTGACCCTCGCCTTGCCACACTCACCTTCCCCCGCACTGCAGCCACCCCAGTGCAGCCCGACATCTGGGAACAGGCTGCTTCAGCCGGGGTGGGTGGAGGCTGAGCGGTGCGGAAGGGGTTTCACAAGGTGGTGGAGCAGCCTAGCAGGCCCATCAGGGTTGCCAGACCTGACAAACTGGTGATCTTGGATGAGTTCCGCACCAGCCGTGTCAGCTCAACTATGCATGCCCCCCAGCCTTGTGAGCTGCACCTGCCATGTGACCGGCCCAGGCCCGCAGACTGCGACCCCCTAGCAGGCCAGGTGATCCAGCTGCTGCTGCGCTCAGCCTGGAGCCAGCGGCATGGTAAGCAAGTGCGGGGCCTGATTTGGTGCCATGAGCTGCCGCCAGCCCCTCTCCTCTGCCCAGGCCCACCTCCCCTCACCCAAGCCCCACCTCCCCTTACCCGAGCACCACCTCCCCCTGTCAGCACCCATCTGATGCACCTGGCCCAGTCCCACCACCCCAAGCCCCCCCTTAGGCCAGGTGACTGGACCGGGATACCAACCCGAGCTGCAGAGTACCCTCGTAGCAAGAATGGCTGGGCCCGCAACCACCCATAGCGCCTAGTAGCTGATTGGGGCTGTCAGTTTAGTAAGCATCAAGCTGTTGGTTTGGGTGGGAAGTTCATCGGTCTTAGGAGAGAGCGTGCCACCACGGATGGGGTTTGGAATCATCAAGGGTACACCCTTTTACCCACAGGTCAACACCTCGACATGATTTGCATGGATGCCTCGTGTTGTCACATGAGTGTATGGTGAAGATGTCACCAGGTGAGGCTGGGTTCAACTGATGCATGCCAGCTTGCTGTTGTATGAGGCTGCAGATCTTGGCTGCTTCGACTCCAACTATGTAACCTTGGGCAGCAATCCATGCGATGTACCTGTTGTCCACACCACGCCGTCCAGCACATCGAACACACACATCAGGCGCTTCAGCCTGATGAGCATAGAGGCAAAGCGAGTGTCTCCCACTCGCCATAGCTCCAACACCTTGAGTAGCCTATTGCGCACAAGCCCAGCTACAATGCCCCTGCCACTAGTATCAGCGCCAGCTTGCAATAGCCCATGTGCATTCGCACCCAAGGGAGCTGAGCAGCTGGCCGAGCCGCCCTGCCATGCTCAACCCAGGCAGGCCAGGCCAAGAGTGGGTGCGCGTGCGCGATGAAAGGCCTGCTGCGGAAATCCTGTGTACCACCCCATCAGATGTCTAAAAATAGTGTGCCCCTTACAGGAGGGATGTGTGTGAGCAAAAGCATGCATAGGGTAGGGCTCGAGCACTCTTGGGGTCATACCTGGGGATAAGGACACAGCATCACCAGCCGCATGTTTTCCCTACTATTATGGGCAAGGGTTGCGTTATCTGTAATCCGGTCTGTTTGCATGCAGCAAGCATCCGGCACCAATACATGACTCGCTACCCCAACCCGAAGGCCGGGAGATCTATGTTGGCATGAAACACATGCTCTTATGTAAGCAACAGCTTGAGCATTGCCTAGTGGACATGCTACTGTGCTACTGGCAGCTGGGCTAGGGCCTTGGGGGCTCGGTCACGCAGCTTCTTGAAGCCCAATGCTGGGTACTCCTTGCCCTGGGCAGGAAGCCTTGCTCGGTGTTGCCACCTGCACAGCTCCAGTGGGCGCCACTTGCTCTCCCCTGCCCGTTGGAGGTTAAGGGCTGCGTTGCAGTCCCTGTCCACCCATTTTCCAGGGTCTCCAGGAGTGGCCTGGGCCTGCATGAGCCCCCGCACTGGCGCCTCGAACCGCTGGCTCCAGGCTGACCGCAACAAGCGGTTCTGCACCTGACCTGCCTTGGGCTTCCAGCCCTCAGGCCTGGTGGGCTTGCTGCTGTCCAGCTCCTCCTCATATGGTTGGGGGCTGTTCATGATTGAGCTGACCCGGCTGGGCACAGCAGCCTCACAGGGCTGCTTACAATTCACTACTCAGCTGACTCTCCCCATGGCCGTCAGTGTTACATCAACATCCATCATCTCAATATTCAACATCATTGTAACATCAACATAGCACCAACCAGCAGCTGAGTAGCAACATCATCTCAAGATCAGCCTAGCACCAACCAAGCAACCAACAGAGCAAGCAAACCCAGCACCAACAAACTGCTGCTCAGCTGCTTCAGGCTTGCCTCAGGCTTGCACTAGCCCACAGCGCTTCAAGCCGACCCTGCTTCAAGCGCTTCTGCCGGGCCCATATACCCATGGGCCCATATACCCATGGAGATACCCATGGCGCCGGTAAGCTGGCTGGCAGAGGTTACCCTGAGCTTTAGCCCTCTGTCGCTGAGCTGACCCTGCTGGTACGGAACTCATCCACTGTCACCACCTTGCCTGGCACCCTGTCGGTTAGCCTGCCGCTGTTGGCCCTCTCCACCACCAGGCCTGCAGCACGGCCTTGGCCCCCCACCCACCCCGGGTGCCAATGCCGGCGTTGCCAAAGAACACCACCAGCTGCTTGCGGGCCCCCCACTGCTGCTGCTGGGACACGCTGGCTGCCTCCTCCTCCAACTGCATGACACACAAGGCACACAATGCGCAATGACATGCTTAAATGGATTGGGGACATGGGCACCTAGCAAGTCACATGTGGGGCAGTCATCAGCCTATGGTCCTGCCCCTCCCCCCCTACCTTTGGCACTCTCACCTTCTTGAAGTAGCTTCACCAGCCAGAGCCGTACCCAGCTGCATAATGTATCACTGGTTCAGTTTGATGATGAGCTGATAGCCAGGGCACTGCCCGTGATGAGCAGACTCTGGTGTACCGTTTCTCACTGTCGACGCACTCCACCGAGCAAGATGTCCCCGAAGGTACGCAAGCGCACTGTTTCAGTTTGCTAATGAGCTGATAGCTAGGGTACTGCCCGTGATGAGCATACTGTGGTGTTCTGTCGACGCACTTCACCGCGTGGGGTCGAGATGGGAGCAAGGAGGTTTGCCGCAGCCGCCTCGCACAGCATCGTCCCCGCTGGTCTCGAGCTAGACGACAAAACAGTAGAGCTCCCGCATTCCTCCCATCGCCATGGCGCTTACCTGGCGTTGACCGGCCGTCCCGGCTCCGCACCTGAGGTCGCAGGCATAGAGTGGGTATGGGGCTGAGGGGCATGAGACCGACCCACAGGCCTAGTGAGCTGCTGCGACGTGGGGCTCGTGATCCGGGATCATGTGTGATGCATTTAAACTTGGTGTCTTGCACACCGCGTGAACATAACGGCACCTCAAGCTCAATACTGTCGTGCAACCATGAACCTCGATAAAAAGTATGCCGCGGATGCAGTGGCCTTCGGCAGTGCGATGAACTCCATCGCGCACAGCCAAGCTATGGTGGCAGCGGTGCGGGACTATGCCAAGGTTTGTGGGAATGTTTCAAAACGTTATGAATGTCTTGTTAGAGTCTGCGTATGTATCATCGAGCACATGTGACTATGCAGTGCAGGAGCTGGAGCAAAATGAATTAGGGCAGCAATCAGGAGGACCGGCCTTGAACGTGAACGAACTTCTAGATGATGCCGAGCTTCAGAAGTTGCACGAGGAACGCATTGCGAAGCTGCAAGCCGAGCATGAGAAGCGAAGCGTCATGCAGCGCCAGGGGCATGGCGAGTTGCAAGAAATCAACGAAGGGGAATTCTTAGAAATAGTCACGAAAACAGACCGTGTAGTCTGCCATTTCTTCCATCGGGACTTTGAGCGCTGCAAGCTCATGGATAAGCATCTCACAGTCTTGGCCAAACGCTACTTCAGCACGCGCTTCATCAAGCTATCTGCAACGGTAAGGTAGGGATGGCAGCCATGAATGCTTCACTGTTTAGGGTCCCCATGTGCCTATCAAGGCTGTCTTCATTCATGCATCTGCAACCTGCAGGATGCCCCTTTCTTCACAGTCAAGCTGAAGATCAAGGTGCTGCCTTGCGTGATTTGCTTCAAGCAAGGCCAGGTGGTGGACTCAATAGTAGGCTTTGATGGATTGGGGACCAAGGATGACTTCGAGACCACAGCCCTAGAAGACCGGCTTTACCATGCCGAGGTATGTTCGCCAGCCAGGCCAGGCATCCCAGATCACCAGCTTCGGCAAAGGCCAACCCAGTACAGCCCCACACCTGCATACCTACCTGCACTGTCTGCCGCTACCTACCGGCTGCTACCTATCTGTCTAGCTGTCACTGCGTAGCTGCCGCTCACAAATGCAGGCTGTACAGAGCCAGAGTTTTTCCCATGGCATTGTGTGTCTGCTTCCATGCCTGCTCACAGCAGCCTGGGGGCTGCTAACTGAGGTCTTGAATGCTGGCTGTAGGTAGTGGAGGAGCCAGAGGTCCATGCAGAGCGGGACGATGAGTCAGCAGATGCCACAAAGGGGCACATTCGCAAGGGCTTACACTCACTGCAGCGCACTGGCAGTGATGAGGATTCAGACCTAGACTGATTGACAACACGTCATAGACTGTGGCAGAGTCTGGGGTAGCTGCATGCATATCAACTCAACTCTCCATGCATGCATGGACGGCATGAAGTGGGGGCATGATGGCAGGCACATAGGATGCAAAGCATGCACATTTCTCAAACAGATGAATGAACTGGACTCATGTAGTGTGAGTTCATGTTTCACAATTGTGCATATGGCAGACAGGCCCATGACCTGTGACTGCTAAGTCAAATTCCCTTTAATTGCATATGCTATGTACGGTGCATCGATGGGTACTGGCTGCCAGCCAGACCAGGGCCCATGCTTGGCTGCTGGTAGTAGGGCACAGGTTGGCCCATGGCCACGGGTACGCCTGCAACCAACACATACCCAAAGGCATCCTCACATCCCATGCCCACAAACCCTGCTGCCACAATGGCGGCAGTGGTTGCTGTGGCTGCTCGACACCACCCCCCACCCCATTGCTACGAGGGCTGTGGCTGTTGCTGCTTGACACCATCCCCTAGCCCACTGCTATGAGGGCAGGGTCGGGGGCTGCTTTATTCCACCCCCACTCACTGCTGCTGCCGGCCGCATCGCCTGCAGGCCCTGCTGGACCCCAGCGGCTGGGGGCTGGGGGGTTCATTGGTGGGTAGCCAGGAATGCGCTGGTTGACAGGGCGACTTAGCATGCCCATGCTTTGAATGAGCTGCGGATGTCAACACAGCACAAGACATGGGCCTGTTACGGTGCATTGGATCAGGTCTGCCATGCATATGTGCTGCAATATGCTTGGTGATCATTTGCGCCAGCTGATGCAGGCATAGCATAGTCGGTGCTATTTGTGCCATGAGACTGCAAGCATGCAAGCTGCCAGGCCCTTACTTTGTACTGCTCTGGGAGTTCCATGAGCGCCTGCAGGCAGAGTAGCATGCATGCAGGGTCCATGCAGAACCTATGCAACAATAATGATGTGTAACAACGAACATCTGAGCAGTGACACCTAAATAAGTCGTCCTATTCATAGTGCTAGATAGGAGTGACACACAAGGGTGACCATCCCTGTGAGACCCTAGAGCAGCTGTTGTTGGCCGTAACAAGCTGGGGAAGAAGAGATGGCTTGCCATCTTGCTTGAGATGCATGCCCAGCCATGCCATGTGTCCAGCCTACCTGCAAAGCGAACTGGGCCTCCAGCTTGGGGTGGCTGCCATACTTCCGCTGCACCTCGGTGAAATTCACAAACTGCAGGCACGACACATCGCGGTGGGAAGCCATGGGCACTTAAAGCTGGAGCAGCAGCAGGGAAGCTGTGAGAGCGCAGTTCTCTCATGATGGTGGGAGTCATGCAGCGGCTGGCTCCATCCCAATGCTGAGCAGCCACATGCACCCAAGACTAGAGAGCAGCAGCAGGGCAGTTTTGGGTGCGCTCCTCTCTCTCACGCAAGGACTGGAGCCATCAAGTTGCTTATTTCAGCCTGGGGGGTCTGACCAGCAGCCTGGGGCCTGACCAGCCCTGCACCCCCCAAGCCACTGCTGCTGCTGCTGCTGCTGCTGCTGCTGCTAGGTCAGGAGGCCACCTGAAAGTTGTCAAACTGCCGTTTGGGCAGCTTGTCATCAAACTCCTGCAGGCGCACGAGGCATAGCTTGCTGTCACACCAGCTAGCCACCAGGGCCCAGGCAGTGTGCTCAGGGCGAGCTGGTGAGGCGAGGCAGCAGGTGGGTAAACATGGCAGCGACCGTACAAAATTTAGGCTATGCTACAAACAAAGATGGCGGTCTTGTAGCGTCCCCCCTGGCCCCCCTCAGGCCCCTCGAGACCCTCCCTGACCCCGCCTGCAGGCATCCCCGACCACCTGTCCCCCAGTGCCCCCAGTGCCTCTGCAACAAGAGGAGTGGCTGAACTAGCCACAGCCATAGCAAGAGACCCGAGCAGGCTGGTGGTTGTGTTGGTAGGTCTGGATGAGGCCCAGGCTCGCACCTGCATCACCTCCCAGGGACCATCCCCTACGCCTGTGGGCAAGCAACAACGCAGGCAGCAGCTGGTCACCAGCACTAGCTAGCACTTGGCAGCAGCCGGCAGCGCCAGCCAGTGGCAGCAGTAGGGGTATACAGGGGCGGCAGCAGTGGTAGCCAGAGGCATCACCAGTGGCAGGAGCAGTGGCAGCAGATCATCATCATTACACGACATTTGCCGTGGGCTGACACAAGCAGACTCCAACATGACAGGCTTACAAGCGGCAGCAGTTTACATGACCTGGACGAGAAGCAGTAGCACGTGGCAAACTGCAAGGCTTGGGCATCGTATGGTAGTCTGAACGACAGCTCAAACACTGCTGCTTACCACTACACTTACCAACCATGATGATGGACAGGGGCAGGGAGCTGCAATCAGGGGCGAGCAGGGGCAGACAGGGTTAGGCAGGCGGTGATAAGAAAAGAACCAGGTCAGGTCAGGTCAGGTCAGGTCAGGTCAGGTCAGGTCAGGTCAGGTCAGGTCAGGTCAGGTCAGGTCAGGTCAGGTCAGGTCAGGTCAGGTCAGGTCAGGTCAGGTCAGGTCAGGTCAGGTCAGGTCAGGTCAGGTCAGGTCAGGTCAGGTCAGGTCAGGTCAGGTCAGGTCAGGTCAGGTCAGGTCAGGTCAGGTCAGGTCAGGTCAGGTCAGGTCAGGTCAGGTCAGGTCAGGTCAGGTCAGGTCAGTAAGGGAGCCTCCTCCACGAGGTCCTCACAACTAGGGTCACATGCCCTGCCACTTCAGACTCGTGACTGACTGCTGGATAGCCTATAAATGCACTTGTATGGTTATGTGTTCAGCTGCTTGCCCCTGACGTGTTGTCCCTGACTGCTACAACATCAGCACAAGGTGGCTCGCTGGGAGTGGGATGCGCTGCTGCTGACCCTGTTCCTGCCGCTGCAGCCCTTGGCCCCCTACTGCCACTCCTCCTACATCTGGCAGCCACAGCGACACACCGAGCACCTTGACAACGTCCACAAAAACATGCTCCTATCCTCTTTTTTATGCTCCTCCCATGCTCCCAGCACATTACTCCCCTACTAACGGGTAGGGGTTGTATTATTTGTAATTCGAACTGTGTGTCTGAGACAAACATCCTACAATACCTAATTTCTTACCCACCCCCTTACGAGGGTGGGACGATGCTCCCAGCAGCAATATGCCAGGCCCACCTCCTATGCTCCTATCCTCCTCCCATGCTCCTGCCCCCAGCAGCATCATGCTAGGCTCACCTGGCAGCCACGATGGCGTCCACCGTGGCCTGCTCCTGCACGCTGAGCTGTGAGGAGGGCATGCCTGAGGGCCTGGTCACCTGGCCATCTGCCACCACCTCCAGGATGTGGAACTGGCCGCCCTGACGCGCAACAATCTGCATGGCCTGTAGCCAGGGTGCAACAGGCGCAGGGTCAGGATCAGGGGCAGGAGGTCTCCTGGCAGACAAAGAGACATGCCTAACCTGGTGAGGGGCAGGGGCAGCAGGGGCAGCAGGCAGGCGGGCAGGGGCAGCAGGGACAGGGGCAGCTGGGCAGAGGGGGCAGGGCATGGGCAGCTGGGCAGCACGGACAGGGGCAGCTGGGCAGAGGGGGCAGGGCAACGGCAGCTGGGCAGCAGGGGCAGGGGGCAGCAGCTGTAGGGACGCTGTGGCAGGAACCAGGGGCAGCAAGGATGAGGACAACCTGTTTGAAGCCATCCTCCATGCCAATCCCCTGCTCCCAATCATGTCGCTTGCCAGGCATTGGAGCAAAGCCAACCTGGCTAGTTCCCTGCCTCCCCTTATCCCTCTTGCCAGGCATTGGAGAGCCGCTACTGCTGCTGATCCGCTGGCAGTTCCCTGTTCTGGGCTGCAGCTTGCCTGGTAGATGGCAGGTGCAAAGGAGGTGGGGCCCGACAGCTTCACGTACGGGGTCACCTCCTGCACAGGGCAGCACATAGCAGGCAGCGGGGCGGGAGGGGGGGCTGGGCAAGCATGGCAACGCAACACACCCTGCATGCTGAGCAGAAGCTGGGCACCGCTCCGTGCCAGCACCAGCGCATGCGTCACCTTCCCCCTGGCCCCATGTACTCCAGGGCCCAGGGACTCCAGCTAAGGGGTTCAAGGACTCACACAAAGCACGATCATTGGCGGGCTGACCCTAGCCTAGCATGCTGGGAAAGCTGGCCGGCTGGGACCCCTTGTGCTGGGCCTCACACAAAGCATTATCATGAGTGTGCTACCAAACAGAGCAGCAGCGGCAATGGCATGGCAGCAACAGCAAACCAGGTATGGCAGCCTCAGAAACCAGTCAATGCCCTGACATGGAGAGCTGCAACACATGCTGCGACTGGGACAGCTGAGCCTGGCCGGCAGCACAGGTACAGCACACTTTGTGTGCCAGCACCAGTACCAGTGTATCCTGTATGTACCCTGAATCCCAGTATTAAGTATCAGGCAGGCTGACGTCTCTGGCTTGAGGGTGCCCCAGCCCTGCAGCAGGGCTAGCAGAGCCTTAGGCCAGGCCAATAGTTGCAGGAAACAGTCTGTTGTAAGCTAATGCTGATGGCCAGTTCATATGGATTGCTCTCCTGCCCCAATGCGTGCAGGCAGCGCCCACCATATGTCCGTAGTGTACCCATGCTTCATCCACCTGGCAATGAGATTACCCACAGGCCGACATGTTGTTCCTTGTTGAATGAGTTTTGTTGGCCTGTTGTAAGCTAAGTGTGATCTAATTAATTATTGCTGGGCGTGCCAATATTATTAGAGCAGGGCGTGCCAATATGGCTGGTCTAATCAACAGCTCATATTCCAGCCCCTCACTGCGACACACTCCTGTACCACTCTTGTGGGGAGGGACAGTGTGAGCCACTGCGGTCCAGTGTGACCCAGTGTGACCCACTTTGTACCTCCACAGCACGGAGTCCAGGCCGTGGCAGGGCTGGTCGCCCTCGTGAAAGGAGAACACGCGTGAGTCCTTGGAGCCCACGTCTCCAAACCCATACCTGCACAGACCCATACAGCATAGCAAGCCAAGCAGGGCTGCAGCAACAGGCAGGTGCAAGACATCAGGAGCAGCTGTGTGGCACCGTCATAGCTGTCAAGGCTATGCCCTCGCTGTTGCTGCAATTCATCTGTCTGCTGCAACAGAGTTGCCACACTGAAGAAGGCGACAGCAACTCACGCGGGAATTAGGTTATCCTCGTCAAATGCTGCCAGGGTGCGGCCGATGATGCTGATGGCCAGCTCATATGGATTGCTCTCTTGCCCCAACGCATGCAGGCAGCGCCCACCAAAGCTGTTCTTGCCGGTCCATTCGTTGCTCTGCATGCGTGCACCAGCACTGCTGACATCATGGAAAGTTGTGCCCATGGAGTGGCAGAGGTGAGGTAGTGGCAGCTGCGGTGTAGTGCTGTCATTGAGCTTGCAGCCCAGCCATAACTTATGTGGACTGACCCACCCCAGTGTAGTCTATAGCCAGCACCAGGTTACTGGATTCCAAACCCTCCTTGCGCAGGGCGTCTTGCACCTGAGAAGGGAACATAGGCTCTGTTATGACAGGCATCCAACGACACCACTTGTATTTCACCCTTGTGTGCCTGGGAGTTGTGTGCCAGACACCAAGCCTCGACGTTCTCAGTGCTAGGGCCAATACTCTGGTGGGGTTTATTGGGACGGGACAGCCTAGCTGCAGCTCATTTCCTAGGCTATGGCGCGAACTTGCTCGCCTTTTCAATGGTGTCGAATGAGTCAAGAATAGCATAGAATGATGGACGTGACCGCCCTCTTTCTGGACTGGTCGTGTTGGCCGCACTAGAGCTGCACTGATTACCCATGACGCACACAAGTGGGTCGTTAGAGTAGTGTTTTGGCCACTACCAAATTTGGCCGATTCCTGTCATTTTCGCCACCTTTCAAGTTTTACTTCCTACAGCCCTCATGCTATACCAAAATTAGCAGACAAGTCGGCAGTCGGAGCAAGGGAGTTGAACAATTAAAACCAACTGCGCCACCTTTCAACGACTGCCAGAGTCTTTCACCGCCACTGCTCGATGTCGCCTGATCCATGATAGCCAGAGGCGCCACGGTGGCATGCCGGTGCAGCCCACCAGCAAGCTCTAAAGTTAGCCATGCTATGAATTCAAACCAACTGTCGACTTACAGGTAACTGTCGACCAACAGCGATTTACAGGTACCGCACGAAGCTTCACATCAAACTGGAGCATTATGGAGCACATCGCGGCCATCCATTAGTGAAGATGAAGTCGATAGCGCCGGCGCACTACAGCGAATGACTGTTGTTATTGGGCTCCCGCAGCGCAAGCGATGGCGTCTGGAGCCCCGGTTCCAGATTGTCATCGCTTGTTTCCTGGCGACATTTGCCGCGTATGTGGAGCGTGTGGGCTTCTCGATCTCTTTCACGGCGATGGCCAAGGAAGCCAATTTAGATGAGACAGTGAAGGGAACTGTGTTGTCAGCGTTCTATTGGGGCTACGCTCTGTCGCAGGCAAGATCACGTACGTGGTGCATTGTAGTGACGTACACACGTCACCCCCAGAATCCAGCTGTCGCTGCACTGACCCGCAGATCCCTGGAGGCTGGGCTGCCCAGCTCTATGGGGGGAGAGTCATGCTGTCCCTCTGCTTCTTTATGTGGTCCATGGTCTCATTTGCCACCCCAAGTGATGCCAGGAGCACCAATCGCATCATAGCTGCACGCGTGTGCATTGGAGTTGCTCAGGGCTTCCTGATCCCCTCAGTGCACACAGTCTTGTCTCAGGTGTGTGTAAAGAAGTCAAGCAACCGCTTACTCAGCAATGGGGTGGCTTTCGGTTGCATTGCGGTACAATACACACTAAGCCACCTAATCAATGGGTTTGGCATTTTTGTGCAGTGGATTCCTCCACACGAGCGTGCAAGAGCAGTGTCTCTCACCACATCAGGCAAGCGCAAACTTGCCTGACACCTGGCAGCCAGAAGGGACGTCCACATGTAGATGAGCTGGGGGTGGGCGCCGCTGGCATATCTGATGATGTGGTTTTGACAACTCTTTGGTGCCTGTCCATTTCTCAGGCATGTACCTGGGATCTGCGGCAGCCATGCTTTTCCTACCTTCTGTGGCTGCGGCATTTGGAGCAGCTTCCCTGCTCAAAGTTGTGGGCGGCCTGGGCTTAGGTTGGCTGCTGATGTGGCTAGTAGTGGGCCGTGAAATCCCCCACAGGTGGGTGTTTAGTATGCCGGCCCCCCTTTCACTAGAAGCATGCAAGTGCATTAGCTGCTGCTGTGTGCTGGCACAGGGCCCCTCACCGCACCCTACACTTGCACATTGTCTTGTTCACATATGCATTGGCTGTGTACAATGTAGACTACAGTGCTGCATGTGCTTCATTCCTGTGCGTGCTGCATGTGTTTCATGACCTGTCCCTCTCACTTGTGCCTTGCTCCTGTCTGCTGCTGCTTGTAGGGAAACAGTAATCCCGCTCTCCAGTCATGATGGGCCGAGTAAAGGTGGCAGCAGCCAGGGCAAGGGGCGGCCAGGACCCACCCCTTGGGGCCGTATGCTGTCCAGCCCAGCACTGTGGGCTATCATCACTAACAACTTCTGCTTCCATTATGCCTTCTATGTCATCATGAACTGGATGCCCACCTACTTCAACAGGTGTGTGTGTGTGCTGCTGTTTGCACTTGGCAGTAAATACCTCTGCCGTGCAGCGCATCCTGCTCAGCCTGCATATTTACAACCCGCTGAGTGCTTGCATCTTTGCTGTCCTCACCATTTCACACTCTCAAGCAGATGCTCCAGCATGGTGCACTAGGTAGTGAGACTTTGAGCGTGATGCCCCTCGCTGTCCCAGTGTGCTGCGTGTGGAGCTGGCCAGCCTGGGAGGTATGAAGACACTGCCTTACTTGGTGATGTTCCTGATGAGCAACGTGGGTGGATGGTCAGGAGACTGGCTCATTCTCAAGGCCAAGAGATCAGTTGGCGCAGGCAGGAAGCTTGTCAACACCTTAGGTAAACCAAGGTGCCTCCTCAGCATGCCCTACGTGCCAGCCATGATCAAGCTATCCTACTGTGCAGATCACCCGCCACATGATCAGTGATCTGCATGCTGCAATGCTCTAGGAAAGAGGAAGTGACTGTGCCAGGTAGATGGGCAGAGGGTGTCTGTTTGAATTGGATTAGGACCCAAAGCTGCTCGAGCACCATCACTTCTTCACAAGGGGGGAATATGGTTTGTTCTTTGCAGGATTCGTGGCCTCAGCCGCAGCCCTTATGCTGATGCCAGCAGCACAAGGAGTCAACATGGGTGTGGCTGCCAGCACGCTCACACTGGGTGCCCTGGGTTTTTCACGTGGTGGCTTTAGCGTGAACCACATGGACATTGCACCCAAGTATGCAGGCATGGTCATGGGCATCTCCAACACTGCAGGTTAGTGTTGCCCCCGTTGGTGCTCGCTTGCCATTGTGCCATTACAGCATAGCAACAGGCATCGTCTACAGTAGATCTGTATATCACACTGGCTCTGGCTGCTTCATGAGTGCTGATGGCCTGTTTTTGCACTGCCTCACACAGGTACGATCGCAGGGGTCATTGGAGTGGCAATGACTGGCTACATCCTTGATCACGAGGGTGGTGCCCAAGTCCTGGGCGGTTGGTACCATGCGCATGGCTTGGCTGCTGTCATCTGCATCTTTGCCATGCTGGTCTTTAACACATTTGCCAAAGGGGAGCGTCAGTTTGACTAGGAACGGTTTCGTTTCTGCCTTCGTGCTTCGTGCTCTGTCATTCTTTTGTTTGTATACCCTGCTCATCGCTCAGACCAGGGCCATGCTGTGGTCCTAGAGTCGGTACAGTGGATTAATACTTGTTCCTAAGCAGGCACTACGGGAGGGCCAGGACGACAATGCCCAGGTGGATGAAGCATGGTTCACTCCGGACACATTGCGGCAGGATCGGCAGGAGCAACACAGGACTTTTCACGTAAGACACCTCATGCAGAAACTACGTGCTGCCCGGATGTTTGGCGATGAAACTGTCTCTATCTGGCTCTACCGTGCTCCTCCGCTGCTGCTCCTCCCTCGTTGCTCCTCGCTGCTCCTGGTTCAGGACCTAGTGGAGCAAAGTTTAAAGAGCACGCAAAGTTTGTGCTTCAAACTCTTGTTTTTACCGTTCCCTAGTACTAGGGAACGACGCACTCTATGAGGTGAGTGTACAGAGTGTGTCATTAAGACGAAGCCTGCACTTGCTGACAGTTAGTTGCACCCCATCGCGCCCCAGGTCACGGGATGTGCGGACACAGCGCGGTGGTCTGGCAAAGCTTCTTCTCGACAGGGAAAGCGGGGCCCCTAATGCAAAGAGCCTGTTGCAAGGGCGTGCCCTTTGGAGTGCTCGCCTTGCGAGCTGGGCTGAGGAGGACTTCCTGCAGCACTGTTCCGCTCAGTATTGCGATAGCATCGGCCACCCCCGCAGCACAATTGCAGCTAACTACAGCCTTGACGGGACCGTGGTCGCATCGACCCAGTAAGTGTCGGCAGCAGTGCTCGCTGCGGCACAATCATGGCCCCTGACGTGCTTCAGTACTTAGTCTATGCACCTGGGTGTCCTCGTGTCCAGCCGCCTCTGAAATGGGCGTGTGTGCCTGCGTGTACTCTCAGTGGGGACCACTCAGTAAAGCTGGTGGATAGTTACACAGGTTGCAAGCTGCAATGCCTTGTGGGCCATGTTCGGACCCCCTGGGTGGTGAGTGTGTAGCGAACGCCCCCCCTCCCCTTAAAACCCCCCCTCACCCCTTGCCATGTGGTTGACCGTTGCAGGTGCGCTTTAGCCCTTGCACCCCGGACATTGTTGCATCAGGCTCCCTTGACTATTCAGTCAGTGTGTGGCAGGCGAGCCAGGGCCAGCGCTTGCACCACCACAGCTTTGGTACGTCTTCCTGCTGCCACTGCCACCCAGCCCTGGGCTTTGCGGTGCAAGTAGTTTCAAGCTGATGTGGTGCGTTCCGCACCTACTTTGCAGGCAAGCCCATCGCCTCCATTGCCTTCCACCCGTCAGGCCACCTGCTTGCAGTGGCATCGGGTCACAAGGTACGCCATGCATCTGGCATTGTGCCACACCTCGACACCCCTTGCCTCAAGCTCTGAGCGCAACCTCTGCAGCTGCTTGCACCCAGCGTGCCACCCAGCCGCCCGTATCCCCGCTTGCCCCTGCCTGCCCCCAGGTGTATGTGTGGCCCTACCAGGCGGGTCTAGACTCCCAGCCCTCAGTGCTCCTCAAGACCCGCCGCTCTCTGCGTGCCCTGCACTTTCACCCGTTGGGGCGGCCCCTGCTGCTGACAGCAGAAGTAGTGGAGCGCAGGAGCAGCGCGGCAGACGGCGCAGGCTGGAGCAGCGCGGCTACCAGCTCGATAGTCAGGGTGCCCGGTCCAGTGCATGAGGCAGCGACGGTCAGGGCAGGGGAGCCCACAGCCCAGCCACCGGGGACCAGCCAGGGTGATGTCACACTCGGACAGAGTGATGTCCCTCATCCACAGGGCGAGCTGGATGCTGCACTGGCGGGCCAGCTGATGCAGATGCGGCTGGCAGGGGCCAGGCGGCCTGAGCCGTTGCCCATGCCATGCTTGGCTCAACCTTCAGGGCTGGCTCTGGTGGTAGCTGAGCCTGGTAGCCCTAGCATGGAACCACAGCCTGGGGCGGTTGCAGCACCACCCCTGGTCAATGGTCCCCAGCAGGCTCAGGTCAGGGCGGTCATGGCCACCCCTGCAGCAGGGCTCCCTGCAGCAGGGGTGCCACAGGGTCTCCCCCACAGCCACGTCCACTTGGAGGCTGCACCAGACAAGCTTAGCACGCCCTGCCCAGCCCAGCCTGCCTGTGCACCCTCTGCGTCCTGCTGCCTCCTGCAAGACCAGGGTGGGCGGCAGGCAGGCAGCTGCCACGTACCTGCCAGCACCTGCAGCCAGCCCCGTGTCACAGCTGAGCAGCAGCCTGGTGGAGAGGGCAGGGTGGGCTCCAGCTCCGTTGGGCAGCAGGCCAGCAGCAGCTGTCCCCAGGCTGTGCCCAGTGCAGGTGCTAGTATGTCAGGTGATCCGCAAGATGTCTGCGTGCCTGCAATGCTGGATGGTATGCAGCCGACCACACCCTGGCGGGCAGGGCAGGTGAACCAGCAACACCAGCAACAGTGCACACCGCCGTCGCCGCAGCAACAGCAGCAACACACACCGCAAGACCAGCAGCAGCAGGTAGAGCAGGGTGCACAGCAGCAGCCAGCTGGACCGCCACAGGGGCTGCACCTGAGTCCCACCATAGGCCACAGCCCCAGCAGCCCCAGACCCTGGCTTGCCCCCTCCCCGGCCCGCCCTGCCACCCCCAGCCGCCAGCCGCCAGAGGAGGTGGCTGCAGTGCCCACCTTGCCCCTCCTGGTGCCCATGGTGCCCAGCCACCCCGCTGGTCCTGTCTACTCCCCAGCCTGGGCTTGGGAACGCGGCAGCAGCCCCCCCGCCCCCTCCCTCCCCCCCGCGGGCCCCACCCAGCATGGCAGGCTGGGCCAGGAGCAGGCCCAGGGGGCGCGGGCTGCCTCCCTCCTCACCGCCCAGGCTGCAGCCAGGGCTATGGCAGAGGCCGCTGCAGCGGCAACGGCAGCAGCCGTGAGGGCAGCGGGCTCCAGCCAGGCTGACCAGCCCTGCCTGGTCAACCTGTGCCTCTGGCCTTTCGACGTGCAGCAGCCACGGCAGCCCCTGGGCCAGCCGCTGCTGGTGGTGCCTGGCACTGTGCTGTGCTCAGAGATGGGCACGCACTTCTCTCCCTGTGGCCGCCTGCTCGCAATGTGTGTCGCGGTGGAGGGACCCAGCCCGGCTTGCACGCAGTGGATGGCTGAGCACCAGGCAAAGCCACCACCGCTACAAGGCCAGCAGCAGCAACCACCATGGGAGCAGCAGCAGCAGCAGCAACAAGCACAACCCTCACACCAGCAGCAACAGCAGCAGGACCAACCCCAGCTGCAGCAGCAGCAGGGTGGAGGGCCAGGGGCCTCCCACCTAGACCCCCTTGGCTGCAGACCTGGGCCTACTCGCTCTGGCCAGAGCTTGACAAGCCCCTCACGCACCATTGGCCCACACCCAACAGCCGCTATCACCGCCACCACCGCTGCCAGTAGCGCAGCTAGCCCCCCTGACGCCCCCCTACAACCCCCCCATGCGAGGCTAGGCACGCCAGGGCCCACCCCCACCAATGCTGCCGCCCCCCCACCCCCTTCCCTTCCCCCGGGCACTCCCCCTCCCCTTAATGCTGGCCATGAGGCGTGCCTCTTGTACGAGTTGAGAGTCTACTCCGTAGCGTCTGGGCCCAGCTTTGGCCAGGTTGTTGCGGCCCGGCCCCTGCTGGCCGCCCACTGCCTCACCAGCCTGCAGTTCAGCCCCACCAGTGAGCACCTGCTGCTGGCGTATGGCCGCCGCCACCTCAGCCTGTGCAGCCTGGTGCTGGAGGCGGGGGGCCTGACCCCGGTGCATACGGTTATGGAGGTGTACAGGTGGGTGGACGGGTGGGATGGTGGAGGGAAAGGGAGGGGGGCCACTGAGCGACTGATCGAGGTGGGGAGGGGGAAGGAGGTCAGAGAGCGGCTGGGTAAAAGGGGGAGCATGGAAGGGAGGAGGGAGGTAGGTAGGTGTGCGACAGGGATGGAGGGGAGAGGGGAGGAGGGGAGGGCAGAGGCATGCATGTTGATCACGGGTACATGCGATGTATGTGTGCCTGCTTTGCAGCTGCTGGTGTGCAACTACCTAAGTTCCATAGCCTGTAATGCATGCCGTCATGGACCCATGTTCTGTCACGCTGCACCCTAACCACACATCGCAAGTCGCTTGAGAAGCACCCCATGCCAACTGGCTGGTGTGCTTGGTCGTCTGCAGGGTTGCTGACCTGGCGCTGGTGCGGCTGCTGCCCTCCAAGGAGGACGAGGTGAACTGCGCAGCCTGGAGCCCACTGCCGGGGGGCGGCCTGATGTACGGCACCAAGGAGGGCAAGCTGCGCCTGCTGCGACATGACAGGTGTGGCTAGGGGCTGGGCTGGGGCAGATGAAGACCAGCAGCAGGGGACCAGGGGAGGGGCCAAGTGGGGTGGGCCCAGGCACTTTGATGTTGAGAGCTGTGCTGTTGGTGGTGGGCAGGCCGCATCAGGCTGTCCAGTGCTCGACCTGCTGAGCCTGCCGGAGAGCGAGCAGCAAGCTGATCATGGGCGCAGTTTAGGCTCAGGCTCAGGCTTAGGCTCAGGGTCCCTCACCTTCAGGAGTACAGCTCAGGTGTGGCAATGTGTTGCCTGCACAGGCTGCTGCCTTCCGAGCCAAGCCTGCTGCCAGGGGCTGCTTCCTCAACCGCTGATGAGGAGCTGTGGGATGCTGAGCGCCGGGCGCCAGGGTCAGCCACTGAGGAGGACGATGGGTGACAGGACCGGGTCAGCTGCTGGCCTGCAAAGGGGTGGACAGTGCCATGAGCAGGACAGAAGCTGGGCAGGCTGGTCATGACCCTCTGTGATATAGCCCCCTGAGATACAGCATAATCGAGCCATGTCATGCACAAGTGTGTCGTGCCATGTCACAGCACAAGGCTGCTAGGGCCCGGGGAGGTAATTAGGGAGCCTGTCAGCAGCAGCATCAGGGGGTGCAGCCGGTGGAAAACCAGCCAAGGACAGCATATGTGGAGGAGAGGCGGGAGGACAGCCCCCCGGGTGAATGGGTTACATAGCTGAATGTGATCCACCATGTATTGAACGTCCAGCTAATGAAGTCATACTAGGGTCCTATCCGCACTCGCGACTTCATTAGATGATTTTGAATCAGTGAGTGACCGCTGGTATGCACCATGCAGCCATGCAACTAGGCCCTGCTATCCACTTCTGAGGAAAGCACACGATTATGACCATGCGATGGCATTTGTGTCTATGCTGAGGAGGTCGCCGCAAGGCAAGGCATAGCAAAGATGTTATTGGGCTGTGTGGAGTAAACCCAGTGCACATGGCACATGAGCCGCCTACCACCTACACTATTGCCTGATCCGTTAGGGCTATCGTGTAGACTTGGCATGACAAAACATGCACTAATTGTGAGCTGATGACAGCTCAGATGGGGGGACACACACACTACTGTGCCTCAGCAGGCTGCTGTTGCTGCTGCTGGGCCTTTGGTGGCTTATCTCGCAGCCGCTTGTAGCCCAAGCCAGGGTACTCCTTGCCCTTGGCTGGCAGAGCTCCCTGGTCTGGCCAGTAGGGGGTAAGGGGGGGGGGCATCAGAGGATTGGGGGAGCTGCACGGCTGGAGGCTGAGGGGCGCTGGGGAAGCCCGGGGTAGGGTAGCCCACCAGGCACGTCAGAACAGTGCGCAAGACAAACAATGAAGCGATGAAGCGGAGCTGGGAGTGGATTTCAGCCCGCAGCCGGAGGTGCTCCCGCAGCTTGCGCCTCGTCTTCTTGCAGCCGCGCAGCACTGCGCCCTCGGGGATCTTGATGACCTGCAGCCAAGCACAGTTGCCATTTCGACAGGCCAAGACACAAGGCGGGGACAAACAGTGCGGGGACACATAAGGCGGGGGCGGCACCTGACGTCTGCGCGTGGTCCACCCATCCCGACGCTCCTGTCGTAGCTTGCCTTGACGCGAGCGAGACGCTGCGATGGACCCAACAGGAGCGACGGGTTATCACACAGCGCGTAACTCACGGAGCTCACAGTCTGCTGGGGACACGCACCTTTCTGTTTCTTTCCCGGGTCCTTCTTGTGCTTGCCGCTGCCCTTCTTAGCCATCACGCGATGCGCATTAAGACGGGCACTATGAAGCAGCCATTGAGTGATGGCTTGGAGGCTGTCCCCTCTGACTCTACTATTCAATCATGTTCAGTTGTCAAGCAGCAGCCTTGGGTTATGCGCTTACACCAGAGAGCACATGATATCAAACTGTAATGATTTCAGAGTGCCACGTCTGTCTTGTCCGGTCTGGCTCTCCGAGCCCTAGTCCAGTTGACTAGCCGACATCTGCAAGCACCACCTACTACCCCAGGCAACCAGGCCCAAGGCATATAAACAAGCAGGTAAAACAGCAGAGACATGCGTTACTGGCAGTCTTACTTACTGCCCGAAAACCTCATGAACATCTCATGCTACTCCGAAGCAGATCACCAAGGACCATAAGTCACTGCCTGCCAGGCTCATTAGCTGGCACTTTCGTTCTCACAGGCTACCCGAGGCGTCCTGCGAGAGGATGTCCTGCGAGAGTACATTCTTACCGTCATGCCGACAAAAGACGATGGCATCACCGTGTCATGAGGCCAGAGTGCCACATCCAGTATATCCCATGACGGGCTGACATCTGCAAGCAACGGCTGCCCTGAAGGCACCTCGACCAAAGGCAGATCAGCAGCGACAGGATGTTGGGCACATTCGTACCGGCATGCAGAGTAAACAAAAGTGTCGTTTGGCTTTTTACCCCCTAATCCTACCACACGTTCGGAACCAAACTTGACTAACTGTTATCAGTCAGTGCTGCTGCACAACCCAGCCAAGAGAATGGCATTGACAGGCGTGCTCGGCGTCAACTCCCAGGTTAAGGGGCTTGTCAATGTGCCCGTCAGAGTGCACGGCAAGGTCCGCACAGCTTCGCTGACGTTATCTCGAGGCGCACAAGATATATTCCAGCCAGGCTGGCTAATTTGGCCAATTGCACACCGTAGGCTGCTCGTGCAACACAGCTGCAGCGCCCTTCCGCCCTTGCCCACGAGGATGCGCCTCAACAGCCTGCATCTTTTACCCAACCTCGACCGCTCATCAGCCTCGAGCCCCAGCAAGCGGGCGTGAGCAGAAGACATCTCGTCAAGAGTGGGCTGGCAGCAATGGCGTTCGCAACATGTCCCTGCTGTGCTGAGGTTGCCAAAGCCGAAGAATGGGACTATGGTGAGGCCAGATGCAGCCATCGTCACGCTAAAGGTCCATCGCCGGTTGCTGTGGAGCCAATGTGGGCAGTTTGCTGTGACGCAGGCGACTCCGGACCCAATTTGTGGGACGGCGTGTGCGCTGTGGGTACACGCCAATCGCCGGTTAACCTATCTCTCACCACCACAGCATCAGCAGGCGACCCTGCAAAGTGAGTGGCGGGCGCCCACGAGCATTCAGCCGAAACCATGTAATCGAGGCAAAACTGATCTAATATCCTGCGCAGGTACACCTGCAAGTTTGGTGACATTGAGTTCAAGTACGGGACCCAGGAGCGTGTAATCGTGATGAACACTGGCCATGGGACAATGCAGGTGCGGCATGAGGTGTCAAGGCTGGAGTGTAGGATCACAGCAACTTAAGGTTGTCACAGGTCATTTTTTACTTAGTGATTCGTCATGGTTCACAGCTCTCGGCTCACGCACCAATCAGAGCTGCACCAATCAGAGCTGCAGCGCACAGCGCAGTGATACCGCACAGCTTGAGAGATGACTTTTCTCTGGTGGCTCCTATGGCAGGTGAACTTCAAGCCTGGCAACATTGCCACCATTGGTGGAGTGGACCTTGAGCTGCTGCAGTATCACTTCCACACCCCCAGCGAGCATGCATTGGATGGCAAGCGCTCGCCTATGGAGGTGCACTTGGTGAGTGTGCTCCTGCACTTCTACACCTGCCTCTCTCTCCTTCTCTCTTTCACACACCTCTCATGTTTGCCGTTACAATCCCCTGATGCCCCTTGTGTGAAGTGTATTGGCAGCCAGCTGACTTGGAGCAAGCCTTGGTTGCGGGTGTTACTAATACAGCTATCTGCATGCTATCCCTGCAGGTGCACAAGGTCGTGGCCACCGGGGGCTTAGCTGTCATTGGTGTGATGATGGACTCTGGCGCTACCATCCCCAACCCGGCTGTCCAGACAGCCTTTGTCTTTGCACCAGCTGGGGCAAAGGAACAGATGCAGGTGACAGCCCGTGACGCATGCTGACATTCACCCCACATTGAAAGCTCATTAGTTGTGGTCCCCCAATAATCCTCGCGCCCTGAGACCATTGTTATAGGCCATTAGCTTTGGTCATAGCAAATGAGCATTCAGTGCAGAGTTCCATGCCACGCCTGGCTTGCACCATGCTTGCTGGCTGGGTTACACTGCTGAGTCACTCACGTGGCTCCTTGTTGTTCATGCGCGCAGGCATCGCGGCTGCTGGACCCCTCCACACTGCTGCCTGCGGACAACGGCAAGGGCCACCGGCCCTACATCCACTATGCCGGATCGCTGACCACGCCACCCTGCTCTGAGGGTGTGGACTGGTTTGTGCTCACCCAGCCCATCAAGGTCACAGACAAGCAGATCATAGACTTCATGAAGTATGTCGGGGGCGGCATGACGTACAGCCAGAACTCCCGACCTCTACAGCCCCTCAACGAGAGGAAGTTCAAGTATGAGCTGTAGGCCTGCTCAAGGCAAGCCCACACGGGCACCACCTTTAACAGGCTTGGACAATGAGGCTTGTATCACGACGCAGCATCCAGGAGTGCAGCCTCAAGCAGCAGAGCATGCCTTAGGTGGTATGTCTCTAGCTGGGGCTAAGGTCTGGTAGGTTAGTGGCAGTGACACCTGGCTGCAGAAAGCCAACCCCCCACACAGGTGATGTGCTTTTGCCATGTGAAGGGCAAGCAGTATAGGGTGCCAGCTGCCAGTCTTGTCAGCCCGCTCACATAGGAGGAGACTAGTCTTCAGTGACATGGAAGCACTGCCATCAGCATTTTTGAGGTGTGATGGAGTGGTGTTCTGGCGGTCTAAAAGTACTATTCTCACAATGCAATCAGCACATCGGATTGACACGTACAGACAAGATGACTGCCGCATTGGCATGAGGAATCACTCTTGAGAGGCGGGGGAGTTGACTGCTTGCCACAGACATTTGGCAAAGAAGTTGCCTTGCGGGTGGTGGCAGTGAGCGGACTTTTGTGATAGCATCTGTGATACCGCCTCCGTTTGGGATAGCATCTGTGTTACACAAGAACCCATGTCCTGACCCCGTGTATCAGGACTGCTTCAACGGCCATTGCCATTGCACAACATACCAGGCCATTGCACAACATACCCCCTGCCCTCATGGCTGCGATCGTGTTGGAACTAGAAATTCTCGGAACCAGAATAAGAAACCGGTTGGGTACATGAGACAGATGCAAGGCAAATGGTCGGAGCGGCACCACGGGATAGACCACTGCTTCCCATGCCCTACAGCCAATGCTTCCCATGCCCTACAGCCCTTAGGCTACACAAAAAAGCAAGAGTTGTAATTAAACACAGGCTGCGAGCAAACACAGGCTGCGGTTGTAAGCAAACACAGTCACGTACACCCACTCCTGGCATAGCCTGCCTGGCTTTGGCATGGCTGGGCGGCCGTCCCACCTGCACAGCTCAGTGGAACGTTGCCCTGGGCCAACTGCACGGCGGCGAGTGTCGAGCGCGGCTGACACGTCCCGGTCATAGACTTGCAGGGGTGTGTGAGGGCGGGAGGCGGAGTCAGGTCATGTGCCATGTCATGTGGGATATGTTGCGGCCATGCACATGTGCAATGTCAGGCCAGTGCTTACCTGATGTTGTTGCTTGTCGAGAACATGAAGCCCCTGACTCGGGATCGCTTTGCCTCGCTGTACACTGGCCGCAGCCACCTGCAAGGACATAGGGCATTGCTCATTTGTAAGATTTTTCCTAGAGCTTTTTCCTTAACCCTACCTTGACTCCACACCTCCTAGCACTACCAACCCCTCACCTTGACCCTATCCTCGACACTCTCACCTGAAGAACTCTGGCGGCTCCCCAGGGAGAGCCTCACTGGGGTTGCTGTAGGCAGAGCTGACCCGGCTTGTGCGGAACTCATCCACCATCAGCACTCGCCCTGCTGGGAACTGCCTCAGCGCCTCCTTCAGCATCTGGCTGACTGGGACACCCCTGCAGCCAACGGTGCCGCCGCCATCAAAGCCAGCTGCCCCATAGGCCAGTGCCAGGATGCGGTCCGGCCACCGCTGCTTGGCCTGCTTGATGAGCTGCAGCCACACATGATAAGACACATGGCACAGATGTGGAAGGTCAGGTTCAGCAGCAGCAGCAGCAACAGCAACAGCGGCAGCAGCAGCTGGCCAGGTTTAGGAGCAGGAGCTGAGTTAGGTTGACTGCTGCCTAGCTCATAGCAGCTGCTTTTAGGCTTAACCTCATCCCAGAACCTTGCCATCACGCGTTGCTTGCCACAATACAGCCAGCACTTCGCGTTGGCCCAACGTGGCTTGGAGACCTCGGCCCACATGGTGTCGCACGTCGCCAGGACGGTGTCGGCGAACCGCCGGTACGAGGCCAGCGAGCTGGGCCTGCTGTTGACCTGCGACAGGGCTTTGAGCTGCGGCATCACCTGGGCCAGCCACGTCTTGGTCGCCTGGGCCTACCGCGTGATGCCGCTGTCGCGGTAATACTGACTGTGAGCGTCCTGTGCCACACGGACACTACTGTGCCGGCAGCGCTGCGCTCCTCGTGCGCCACGGTAGCCATGTTCGTCTTGCCCGGGTCCACGCCCAGCCACTCCGCCTAAAGATGGGCCAGCGGGTTGACTGCGCCCATGTGCCTGCCCATCCGCGGCAGCTCTGCGGGTGGACATGCAGGCTTGGGCCGCAGGAACATTACGCTGATGGCGACTCCATCGGTGTGCACAATCTGCGCGAAGGTGTGCTTGGGGCTGGCGAGCTTTTGGCGGCGAGGGTTAGGCAGCAATGCGTCCCATCGGTTGGCCACCTGCAGCCACCATAAACACATTCAAGGCACCTCATCAACTTGTGTAGGCAGCTGACTGCAGGCTCCAGGGTGAAGGCTCCAAGGCTCCAAGGCTGAGGGTGACCCGTCAGCACCTCCAGCATGCCGGCGTCACGCATCAAGCCGTAGAGGCCCAGGGTGTCGACAAAGACATGCCGAGCCCGGCACTTGCTGGTGAGGGTGAGGGCATAGGGGGTTGGGGGGCGGGGGGCCTGGGCAGCAGCCCATGGTTAGTGAGCTCAGCCTGCTGGCAGGCTGCCATGGCTGCCTCCATCTCTCTGGTGGTGTGCACCGTATAGCGCGACAGCCGGCCCCGGTTTACTCGATCCTCCAGCCAGTCATGATCCACCTCCTCCCCCTCCTCAAGCCCCAGCATGCCCTGTTGCAAAGCCACCTCAGCCTGCACAGCTGGAGTCACCACCACCCCTCCTCCAGCAGCCAGATGACGTCCATGCCGCACACCATGCGGCGCACATAGGTGCACTGACGCTTGGACCACGCTGGCAGGTGCCCACCACCCAGCCCCCTAAATCTAAATTGGCGCTGGTGCTCCTCAGTGCCCACCATGACCTTTGCCCCGGCCAGGGACACTGACTTCTTGAGCCTGCCGGCGAAGAGCAGCGTGAGCATGTTGCTGAACACTGTCTCCCGCTGCTTGCCGACGTGGTCCACCATGTTGGTGTCAGAGTGGTAGCGTGGGACTGCTTCGAGGCGGGCGCGGAGGTCGGGGTGCGCGGCCAGCACGGCAGCGACTGCCGCGCTTGGCCGAGTGTTCGCGCCGGCTCCGGGCAAGCCGCGGCACAGCTGCAGGCACAGATTCCTGCAGCTCAGGTCCGGGATGGCTGCCTGGGAGACTGGGATGTCTGTGTACACGGGCTGGCCATGCGCGTCGAGCTGGCCGACTGCGTGCAGGGTAAACAAGTCCCGAACAAGGAACCCCAGCAGCAGGCTGCCGAGCACTGCCCGCTCGCTGCAGGCCTTTACTCGTGCCAGCGCAGTGAGGTGGGCTGGAGTGGGCATTAGGCACACCGTCAGTAGCCTTTACAATAATGATCTCGCAGCCTGTATCTGATTACAACTCATGCTTTATTTTGGTGTTGCATGAGGGCTGCAGGGAACAAAACTTGTGTTGCAATCAGAGCCGAACAACTTGGGTATGATGAACCCCACTGAGCGGGCGCAGGCTGCAGTAGCTAGCCGCCAATTCGATCTCGTGGCGGGCATCCTGGATGGTGCTGAGTTAGAGGTGAGTCTGCCCGAGCGACGCTCGCGGGAGAAATCCACCTTAAGTCTAAACGGAGTATTGATTGCTGCAGATTAGCAACCCAACCGTGCTCCACGAGTGGCCTTACGCGCTCCACTTGCTTGGGCACATATACAACAAGCAGCTGTGAGTAGCCGTGCCCGTAGGTTCAAAGCAATGCAGCAGGTGCAGCCATTAAGGTCCTTTCCAGTAAGCAGTGTGCTGACTGTGTGTCGTGCTTGCTTGCATTTCTGGCAGGATTGATGCACGATTTCTCTGGAAGCGTATTCCTGCCGCAGTGAAGCAGGTCAGTCTTCCTATCTGCAGGGCGGTTGAGAATCAGGGTAACTTTGTTGTACTCTTTTAAGCTCCTCCCCTCATGCAATCACCTGCAGGACAATGCAGAGCTTAATGCAGTGTGGAAGTTGCTGCAGTGTCTCTGGCAGCGACACTATCCAGGTCTGCTTCTCTGGGACAGCTACACCTTACTGTGGTCAATTTGCTTCAAGGGTTTTTCTGCAGCGAGAGAGCCACAAGTAGCAGGTCTTGTTCATTTGTCAATGTGATGAGAAGGCAAAGGCAGTGTGGCACGCACACCATATGCGCACACTCCTGCACTAGCAGTACGCTGTTTGTCTCCGCCAGCCTGGAAGAGTGAACTACACCACTCCAGAGGCGCAAGGCACTCAGCCTGCTCAACTGTGGCACACTTTCGCCCGCATCCAGGCAGCCGTTGCCATTAGACGTGCCATGAAGTCAGCCAGGGTGCAGCTCACTGGTCCTGGCATATTGTGCAGGTGTCTGGCAGGCATTAGAGGGGCACGCCTGGAGCCCTGCCATTGAGCCTTACATTCGGGCTGTGGCGGTGAAGACCCGGGCGGAGCTGCTGGAGCTGCTGGCCACCGCCTACTCCTCCGTCAAGCCTGCAAAGGTTGCCAGCATCTGTGGACTGCCTGAAGCGGAGGCCCTCAAGGGTCAGTGCCTGTAGCAGCAGTAGAGATCTCAGCAGTGCAACCAGCAGCGGTGGTACTTATCCCTGCAGCAGCAGCAGCTGCAACAGCAGCAGCAGCTGAAGCAAGTATACCCCAGGGAAAGGAAGGTTAGCAGCAGGCAGCAGACTGGCCGTAAGGTGGCCTTTGCCAATGCTGCTTTTGCTTTTGAGCGTGTCAGTTAGCTTCAGCTGCGTCAGCTAAGTCATGTTGCTGCTGCTGCTGCTGCTGCTGCTGTTGCAGTGTGCTGCGCATCTGGGTGGCATTACAACTCAGCTACTGGCATTCTGTCAGTGCCTGTGAAAGTGGCGGTCGCTGAGCCTCTAGAGGTCACGGGCGACCTGCAGTTGTTGGCAGAGTACATGGCAAACTTGGAACAGCCCTGACATACCTTGCTTGCTCCAGTCACCATGCTCCAATGCAGCCAGGACAGCCCTCCATCGTCAGCACGTATAGGGCAGGACTGCTGGACTGGGTGAAACTCATTGCGCTGCTCATGGCATGCTGCTAGGCAGAGTGGGTTAGGTTTAGTGCTTAGCTATGTCACACACCTAGGTATAGGCAGATAAAGCTAGGCCTGCAGGATGGGCCACCTGGTATGGCTTGTTGGAGGAGAGGTTTACAGCAGCTTTCCGATGTATGTTTTACATGCAGCCAGGCACAGGCTTTGGCATGCATGTCTGTGATGAGTTGAAGGGAGCGTCGCAGGCCTTCCCTTGCTGCACGAGGCAGTTGGTTTACCTGATGGGCATAGCGGGGAGTGCTGGGATTTTCTTGAACTATCGGAGTGATGATTTTGTTGGGCTAGATACTGCCACAGACAGGATGGATTACTGCGATGATGTAGAAACAAGGTCATAAACACGGAGATTTTCGCTGGCGTGGATTACATGACGTGACCCAGCTGGTTCCAAACTTGGATCCAGATCTTAATGCAGACAATTGTATGGCACTGCCATTTCAAGAGGGACTACAGTGCTGCTACCACTGCTGAGCACCGGCATAGTCCCCCATTAAGCGCGCCGCATTACATGCAACTGTACCCGCGCGGCTTCTCGCTGTCGCAGCCGGTGCTGCATCCTTTGTTGGCTGCCCAAGCTCTGACACTTTCTTTCCACTCCTGCAATGCTGCAACCCTTCACCACAATAACTTGCATTAACGTGCTCGTCATGCGCTGCCATCACCCTCTTCAGTGCAGCCTGCCGCTAGCTTGGTGGCCATCTGGGGTTCGTCCAGCATGGCTGGAGCAGAGGCGGCATGCAATGGGACCGGCCGGGACAGGCACTGGAGGGAGGCAGAGGCGCGCAATCGAGCTGACATCGCGCTCAGCAGGTCCTTGTTAGAGGGCTGGTGGGTGATTTGTCCTCTCATCACGCCTGCAGCCAGACAAGAGTCAGCCAGGGGCCGTGAGGGGTAGTCCAGGGCAGTTAGGGATGGTCAAGGGATGGGATGCAGTGTCCGCCATTGTGGATCGCCAGTCGCTGTTCTCAGGCAGCAGCCTCTTGTCCACTGTGCGACAGCAGGCAACAATGGCATCAGCGCTTTGTGGGTCAAGTCGGTTCAGAAACCATGGCAAGCAGGCAGGCATGGCATATGCACCAGGGGTCAGGCAATGATGGCATGGGTCAGGCACGCCTCAATCCCAGCAGAAGGCTCCCCTACCCTCTCATCCTTGCCCTCACTACCCACTACTGCCCTCCCCTCTGCCTCACTGCCTACTAGGTGTCGGCTGGGTGCAGCGAGGGGAAGGGCCAGGAAGCAACACCGACAACATCAGCCAGGCATCAGCGACATCAGCGACATCAGGGCCAGGCAGCAACATCAGGGCCAGACAGCAGCAGCAGCCAAAGGTGCCCACCGCTGTTCCCAAATATGAAGTCCAGGACGTTCAGATACTTGCTGCGGAACACATCTCGGTGCTGACCGGCTCCATCACTGCGGGCAGGCACGCTCGGCAGTGCAGTGCCAGAGGGGAGGAGGGGCACACGCTGCTGTGCGGGCAGGCAGGGCCAGGTGCAGGAGCCTAGGGGCACAGCTAGCCTAGGGGCGAGTGCACAGCCATGTGCGCATGCCGTCGGATTCTTAATTTTCTTCTATGGCTGTATGCTGTTCTTGCGTGTGTCAGGCAGGCTGCCTTACACAACCTCCCAGCTGGACCAGCACAGCCAGGCGTGCTCGGCCTGAGGTGGCGGCGCACCTGTAGCAGTGCATGATGGCGGCACAGCCCGCTGCAAACAGCATGACGTCCAGGCGGCGGGGCAGCAGGGCGGAAGGCAACCAGCCCCACTCCACAAGGCACCTGGCCAGGGCAGGACAGCAAGGGACTGTCATGATCAAGGCCCACTTGCCCGCTCGCGCGCCTGCCCACCTGCCTGGCTGCCCAGGCCCTGGCTCCAGACAGAGGCAGTGGTGCTGTGCCAGTACTGAGCTACCGCTTGATGATTCCATGGGGCGCGGCTGCTTCCCATCTGTTGACACTGGCAAAATGGATGCATGGGCGTGCATGGGAATGGTCATGCGGACACACACATGGACACAAGTATCTTTGAATTCTTGCATGATATCCCCCTGCTGCTGCTCCCCCTCATGGATACACTTGTCACTGAGCATGGCCAGCATGCAGCCTGGTCCACCCTCCAGTGCCCCACCCTATTGTATGCCATGCAGCTTGCATGGCTTGCATGGCTTGCACACTGCTGGGTGCATTGCAGCGGCTGCAGCTGCACCTGCAGCTGCTCTCTGCGGCGCGGGACAGGCAGTACAGCGCCAGCTCCATGCGCCTGCTCTTCTTCTCCAGGAGGACGGCCAGGCCTCCCGCCGCAGTGCAGGCTGCAATGAGAGGCCCTGTGCTCACCCCTGTGGTGCCAACAGCAGGAGCAGCAGCAGCACAGGTCATGCTCCAGCAACAGCACATGCAGCACCAACACTGGCACTGAGCTAGGCATACAGTCACAGCAGCAGCAGGAAGGCAGCAGCAACAGCAAGGAAGTTGCGGGGTCAGGGTAAGCAGCAGCTGTGGGTGGGCGGCGACGACTTCTCGATAGCAGTCAAGGTGGTCCCACCAGTGACTGCAAAGCCAGCGCACACGCTGCCAAACGCCAGTGCGATGAAGGCGGTGAGGAAGAGGGCGGAGCGCCCAATGCCCTGGGCCAGCTTAGGCAGCAGCAGCTGCGGTTGGCTGGCAAGCTTCTGCCTGCAGCAGGGCCAGGCAACCAGCACCAGCATGGCAGACAGCCTGGTAGGCAGCCTTAACCGAAAGGAACACCACCATACCATAATAATGATACACAGATGAGCAGTGAAGCATTTGTAAGTGCAAAAGTATGTAATAAAAATGTACTGAGGCCTGGTTTATTAAAGTTTGGCCTGGCTCCCTCCTCCTGCAGCGCAGCGCAGCCCAGCTACCAACACAGCATCCTGGATGGTTAGGCTGGCCAGCATGACGTATGCATTCACAGGCACACACACACACAGGCACCCAGGCAGGTCACCACACATGCCTACCAACTACCTTGCAACTGTCAACCTCATAACTGTCTGAGGCTGGTGGCTGAACCAGGGACAAGAGAGGCCTCCCACACCAACCCTACCACTGAGCTGTGTACCAGCCTGCCCTTCACCATCATGCCCTTCAAATGTGTGATGTGTGAGGTGAGAAGAGTGGGGGAGTGAGGGAGGGTTGGGGGCGCCCACCTGTGCACCAGCAGTGCAGGCACCAGGTACACGGGCACGTACACGGCCAGGGCCCGGGCATAGGAGGCAGGCACGTTGGTGAGGGTGTGTTCAAGACAGCTCTGCCCCGGGTGCTGCGGACGACAGGGGCACACAGGCAGGGCAAGGCGGGTGGCAAGGCTGCAGCAGCAGGGTAGGTGGTTTGGGGTTGTAAAGAGGGGAGGGTGAAGCACCCGGGGAGGCGGCCAAAGGGTTCTAAAGCGGTGTCAGTGCGGGGGAAGGAGGAGGAGGAGGACGAGGAAAAGGTAGGGCAAGGTGGTGGGTAGGTAGGATGAGGGGAAGGGGGCCAGGGAGACGAGGACAGGTTGGGAAGGCAGAGGAGCAACACATTGACGGTAGGGACAGCTTGCGCCAGAGCTGCCTGGTACATCCCTGCCCTGGGCGCCCAGCAGCCCTGACCAGCCGTGGTGCACATTGCTGAGGTTGGCCCCCCTGGGACCCGCCACTGCCCACGCCCTGTGCATTCTGACACCTCGGGCCTGCCTTCACCCGGCTCATCTGGGACCTAGCCAACCTGGGCCACCCCAGGTTGGGGTCTCCCTGACTCAGGACCTGGACCCCCTCACCCAAAACTCGCAGGGCGTGAGGGGCTGGCCCAGCAGCAGCGCCTGGGCGGTAGGGGGGACATGCAGGCCCAGGCCCAGCAGCCGCCAGTTGCGCAGCGCTTGCTCCTACACAGCAGACGCAGTGCTGGCCCACAGCCTGACCACCCGCACACCACACAACCAGCGCTGGCGCCACGCTGACACTGACTAAAATATTCACGAGTACATCAACTGATATACTGACTGATGTATCGACTGATGTATCGACTGATGTATTGACTGATACATTGACTGATACATCTGCTAATAAAGACTGATAACGCCCTGTTCTGGTCCTGCTTTCTGATCTGGGGGCAGATGGCTGCCAGTCACTGGGCTGTGTAGGAACACCGGGGACGGGGAACAGGCATTGGCTGCTGCGGGCCTGCCCACGAGGGCCTATAGGCCTTGACAGCCTTGACAGCCTGGTCAGCCCTGATGGCCCTGACTTGGCTGCTACCTGACTAAGGGGTTGCAGTTTGTGAGCAGCTGGCACTGACAAGGTTCCACGATGCCGTGGTGTTTGGCATATGACACTTCACGCGGCAGGGCTCATCCACTATTGTGCTGCGCCAGTCACAAGCCATGTGCTCAGCCTCACCACCTGGCCCTCCTCCCGAGCCCTCTAATGCTGCAAGCTCCACCCAGCTTTGCTCTCAGTGCTTGTTTAACCACTTGCAAGCCCTAGCCACCTCCTGTCATCTCTCACTCCAGATGTGCATCCATGCGGTTGGGTGCGATCCGGGCAGTGGCAGTGCAGTGGCCCTCACCCGGACAGCTGTCCACACGTGGGGCTCCTTGCCTGCCTGACGCATGATGAAGCGGATGTAGCTGGGCGGCAGGCTGCTGGGCTGCATGATGAACGAGTACACAATCTGCAGGCAACACCGCTGGCGGCTCAGCAGGTCGCCACTGGTGCAAGGGTCAGGGTGTTGAGTGCTAGCACACAGGCTGTTGGGAATGGTGGCCTGAGACAGGGTCAGGAGGGGCAGCAGCAGGGTAAGGGGCAGGCCACAGTCAGCTTGAATGAAGGTGTTTTATACAGGCTGCAAGGTGAGGGCAAAAGGCACACACGGCCCACTAGTGGAAGGCACACACGGCCCACCAATCAGGCTGGTCTGCACCTGTCGAGTTGGTAAGCAATGTTGCTACTCCAGTGGCTCACTTCACCAAGCACATGGCTGAGTGGCAGTCAGCAGCGGCAGCAGCATCTCCACCCCGACCACCACCATGGATGATCACACAGACAGCACAGCACAGCACAGCACAGCACAGCACAGCACAGCACAGCACAGCACAGCACAGCACAGCACAGCACAGCACAGCACAGCACAGCACAGCACAGCACAGCACAGCACAGCACAGCACAGCACAGCACCTTATAGGCACCTTAGTGGTGTAGCCAGCATGCCAAGAAGCACTGGTGAGGCTGGCAGCTCACCTGAGCTGATGCTGCACACATGAGGAGCACGTCTCCATGCCTCCACCGCGTGGGGGCCAGAAGGCTGTGCACACGCCGCCACCAGGCCAGCTGCACAGACCCCACTGGCCCCGCTGGGCTCAGGCTGAGGCTGGCACTGCTGCTGCTGTGGCTGCTGGCTCCACTGTCCTGGCCGCTGCCCTTGCTGCCATGCGTGGATGGGTGCAGGTAGTTGGGGCAGTTGGGGTGGGTGTGAAGGTGTGACTCGGTGGCCGATTGGCGGGAGGGAACCCCTTGGCCTGGGTTGGGGGCACTGTGTGGATTCACCACTACCACTGTGCTGCTGCTGCTGTTGTTGCTTTCACTGCTGTCACTGCCACCGCCGTTGGCAGTAGAGGCAGGGTCACCATGTTGCCTGTTGCTCCTGTGATGTTGGCTGGGGTGTGCCAGCTGGGGCGGTGGCTGAATCTCCTGCTGCCCCAGGGCAGCTGGCAGAAAGGCGCTTGCTCGTGAGCGACTGGCAGGCAGCACGCCAGGCATGGGCCCCTTGCCATCCTGGTGCCTGCTGCCTGCCCCAGCCTCCCCTTGTGTGGGTGTAGGACAGCTTACATTGCTGGCTGCCAGGCTGGTATGCTGCCCTGCTGCAGGACGGTGCTGGCGCGGGTGCGGCACGGCAGCAGTACAGCTGGCAGCGGGTGGAGGTGGCACTTTGTTACCGCAGCGCACCAACAATGTCACGCCACGCAGCAACACGTACGTGGCCAGGGAGTGGTGGCGGGCCTGAGACCTGCAAGGCATTCAGCAGCCAGCTGCCTGGGCCTCAGCTGCCTGGACCAGCCATCAGTTGCCAGGGCCTCAGCTGCCTGTTGCTACTACTGTGGCGTGTGGCAGGGATTAGGACCTCCTGGAGCTAAGGCAGCAGGCTACTGGCACCTGCCAGCATGGTAGGCTGTACAGGTGCACCTCTCTCTGACCACACCTGCCAGACCCTGTGATGTCACACCCGCACCATGCACCACCCCCTCAAGGCGGCCTCCAGAAGCTGTTATGGCTGTGGAATGCTTGACAACAACAACACCAGAGCGTCCCTCTGAATGCCACGCCCTCATCACTTTCAGGCCCGCCTTAGGGTCATGCTTTGCGCTTTATGAGTGGCTAGAAGAGCAAGGGAGGAGGCAAGCCAGGCCCTGATGAACGTCAGGTGGTGAGCGAAGGTGTGAGGCAGGAGGGTGGTGAGGGTTGAGGAGGCAGCTGGTGGCCACACACCCTGTGATAAGCAGGGCGTGGCCGGCAACTGCCCCAGCCACTAGGGCCCGCCACTGGGAAGTCCTGCATCCGCATCGGCCCACCAGCCACTCTAAGTCCTCACAGCCCCAGCTCTGCCTTCCTCATGTTGAGGACTGACTGATATGTTTGTGCCAGGTCCTGGCCTGCTGTTTGTAGGCCACCCCATGTGTACAGAGTGTGGGGCAGCATGGGGGGTCCCTTCAGGCCCTGGCCCACACCATGCTCCACGCAGCATGCAGTAGAGCTGGCCATTAGGTGTGAAGGGGTCATGGCCTGCAGGCTACTCAACGCATGACAGAAGGAGACGTCGCTGTTGCATGCCTGAAGGAGGAGGAGGGTGGCATGGCTGGGTGTGGCCCCATGTACCCCACCCCACCCCAGGCTGCTGGCTAGGGTGGGGCTGCCCCTGCACCTGCCCCTGCACCCCCCGGGGCGGGCTGCTGGCAGGAAGGGAGTCCTGATAAAGCTGTAGAGGAGGCAGGTGACCCTCAGGCCAACATCCTGGCAGGATGGTGAGGGGAGGAACGTTGGTCTGCATACCAACATAGATCGTGTGCAGTGGCACCATGCCACTGCACATGTGACGTGCCACCAACATAGATCATGTGCAGTGGCACCATTGGGTTATGCCATGTGATGATGACATCATGCGCTGCCCCATGTGCATAGACTCTGTCAGCTGTCAGGCGTGCATGTGGTTCGTTGCAAAGGGCCGCTTGCATCTGGCTCACCTGTCCTGCCCAAACAGCAAAGCCAGGGCCTCCTCAACTGACACATACACGGCACCCATAGTGCCTGCACCAAACATTCAACCGGACCGACTGGGCGCCAGCAGCGCGGCCCGCACAGCTAGGCACCTTACCCAGGAACACGGTGTATGTCGCCACATCCAGCACTGCCTCCCGGAGGGTGACCTGGTGCTTGCCTATTGATTTTTTGGGAGGTCGCACGTTACGGAGCGCGGCGGTGAGGAGGTGCAACCCCCCCTTCAATCCTAAGCCCGCTGCACCGCCGCGTACTGCTGCCGTGTACGCCCGCGTCACGACTCGCAACACTTCCCGCCAGGCATGCTCGTCACAACCAATTGCCAGCCTCACTTGCTCCCAACCCCCTTGAGACATTTTACGTCAGGAAAACGCTCGCATCGGAATAGGCTTGGGCGGACTCTGCACTTAACCTTGATTACTCGCTGGCTAGATAACCAGGGTACGCCTGTCAGACCGGAGGCCGAGTGCCGGTTTAAACTAGTAAAGATCACGCACTAGTGCTTTTGCATGAGCATTACGTCAAATGCTTAGCTACGACCTTGTCACATGGCGGAGACACATCTGGTCACCCCCGCCACTGGCCGCACCCCCATGGCTCAAGAGATAACAACTTACTCATTTCTGCACGGATGAGGCCGCCGGTTGGTGCGATGAGCTGCTAATAACTTGACTAGTGTGCAGCCAGCCCCAACGGTTTGCCGGGTGGGTGGCCCCTTACCTGCGACGTGTTCTTGAGCCTCGCAAGCAAACTCAGCGACTGCTATAGGCAGCCTGGACCGAGCGCATCGTAAATTTCGCATCTGGATTGGACATTGCAATTTCTTAGGTAAGCACGCAACAGTGCTGCTGCGTCCCAGTACGCATCGAGACCTTCTCCCAAGCTGGGTTCGTGACCGATACGGCGGGTTGCCGCTGAACCTGCCGCCAGGTGCAAGTTGCGGAATTGCAGGTTGCAGACGATGCTCAATGCATTAAGGCCTGTGGCTCCCGAGCAACCACGTGCAGCACAAAACAGTAAATAACATTCAGAAACTGAGCTGTGATTGTGGTTGCCGCTGTGCAGGCCAGTGAAAGCCATGGGTAACAAGAAAAGGGGAGTGAAGGCTAGTTGTGCCAGTCTGCAGAAAGCGAGGGAGGTTGTGGCACAGCTCAGGGCTGCTAAGGCCGAGGCTAATGCCCAGGCTGTTGCCGCAGAGGCCGAGGCCCAGGAACAGGCTTGTGCTTGCGAGAGTGGGGCGCAAGCAGAGGCTGTTACTGCTGAGGCCGAGGCTGAGGCCCAGGCTGATGCTGGTGCTGATGAGGCTGAGGCGCAGTTACTCCAGCTGCAGGCAGCCCTGCAACACAGGGAGCAGCAGCTTGCTGAAAACCAGCGCTTGCAGGCTCTACAACAACAGATTCATGACCTCCAGCGGGGTGAGCTTCAGCGCAAGGAGCAGCAGCTGGCTGACTTGGTGGCGCAGCAGCAGGCAGCTCTGCTACAGTGGGAGCAGCAGTTAATTGAGCAACAGCAGCAGCTGCAGCAGCAGCAGGCGGACCTGTGCCGGAGGGAGCAAGATCTGACTGAGCGGCATCACCAGCTGCAGCAGCAGCAGGCGGACCTGCGCCGGAGGGAGAAGGATCTGGTTGACCGGCAGCACCAGCTGCAGCAACAGCAGGCAGACCTGCACTCAAGGGAGCAGCAGCTAACTGAGCAGCGCCTGCTGACTGAGCAGCAAGCTCGCATCCAGTCATTGCAGCAGCAGCTTCACAAGCTGCCGCAACAGCTCGAGGCCCAAAATGTGGCTGCAGTGTTAGTCCAGATGAGCAGATGTTAGTCCATTCTGAACTGGTGGGGAAAGTGTGTGGGGCTGTTGTGCTGACAGATTGGGCTAACGAGCAGTTTGCTGTGCCATGCCATGCACAAAACACGAGTGCCAGCCACAGGCTTCGTGGCCACATCATGCTTCGGCACTACCTGGTGCTGGACGACGCTAGGCAAGCAACTGTATGTTGCATGCCTGAGGCTGATGTGGAGCGCATGCATGATGATGTGGAGGGGTGTTGGGCGATGCATCGCATGGTGTTCACACCTGACAGGGAGCAGCCTCAATGGGCCATGGCTGCTTGTGCATGCAGCACGTGCACGAGTGTGCCATGCCTGCCCATGCTTCAAGACATTGTGAAGGAGGTGAGGGATGACAGAGAATGTTATGCATTGTTGATGCGCTTCCACCCCGATTTGATGCATGATGAGGTGGGCCAGGGCAAACTGACCAACACACACTGTCCACAATACTGCAAGCACAAGAGGTTGAGGAGGCCCGTGGGACGTAGGGCATTGTGAGGAGCTGGAGTGAGGAGCTGGAGTTTGAGTATGAGGCGGAAGGTTGATGTGGCTGGGTGTAAGGTGCGCGGGGGTTCAATCTGGAGGATGAAAAACGGCCCACACTGGTTGGCAGCGTACTAGTGGCCAAAACTGTGACTGGTGCAAAGTGTACGAGAGTCCACTTTTGTTGCGTTGGAATAGGTGCTCGCGAGATGTTAGTGGTGCACATCCGGTGCATTATATACCCACGTAACAACTTTGGTGCAAGGTGCACGGCCCACAAAGGAGGGCATCGCGTTTCTGGACAACAAACACGTTGGGAGTCCACTATATCATACAATTGAAGTTGTGAGTCCATCATCTGACGTCCTGGTTAGACAGATAAGTGGACAGCAGAAAAGCTCAAGTACAGGGGAATTTAGCATGGGGTAACGTGACACAAGTTGCACCCTATTCTCGTGTAGGGACAGGCCACAAGCACAATATGCACTCTCAAACATGTCATCAGTACACTGTCCAGGGGGTCATGCGCCCGAAAAGGTTGAGCCCGCTGAGCCCCAATAAGCAGGCAAGTCCCGGCACAGCACGACCCGACCCTCGCCCGCCCCGGCACAGGTGCACATCAGCCCGAGCAGCCCGCTAGCATCGCACTGGTGAGCTGCACCGCCCTGCACAAGAGTCGCTGTAAAACTCTTAATCAGGTCCCACAAAGTCTCTTTGGCAAAATGTACCGTGAGCCATTTGATGCCGCGCTTACACAGCCTGGATCAGCGAGCCTTTCCGATATGCCTACTGCATCAACGGGCCTGCACAGCCTGGACGCCCACAAACCCTTGCCAAGTGTCCAGCTGGCAAGGTTACTGTAGATGGATGCGGCGCTCTTTTTTAAGCGGGTGCTGGTAGGTACGGTACACAACAGCGCTCGCGCGAGGGCCGGCGGTTATGTCGGTTAACCGGGTGGCTCGCATCTCGCATCGGGCTGCCGCAGCTCGCTCGCAACATGCCTAAGCGTTGCAATGGCCCTACTCCTCCACCACATCAAAGCATATACTACGAGCTGCAGGCAGCATGTCCGAAGGAATTGTTTTTCTGGTCTCTCCTTCGACGACATTATTGAGAGGGCTGATGAACGACGAGAGCTTCCTATGCTTTCTTTTGCTTCCCTATGCTTCCCTTTGCTGTCCTATGCTTTCCGATCCTTCCTATTCTTACTACGAAAACTGCGTCGGCCCATCGCTAGTTATGGCCGCCAGTCTGCATCATTTGTGCCGCTGATGAACGTTGGTGGTAGCTTGGAGGAAAAAGGAACAACCTCATCTACTTTCGCAGCCTAGTGAGCGCGAGATGATGGGGTAATTTAGACATGAGCATGGTAGGTATGGGCGCGTTTCCAATGCACGGAGAGAAAGAGAAAAGAGATCGGAGAGAGAACGAGAAAAAGAGAGAAAGAGAAAGAGAACAAGAGATCGCCGCCAGCCCATGTCCCTCTAACTGCCGCCAACGGTCCGGATCTCTTTTCTCCCGTTTCCAATGCGCGGAGATAGAGACGAATAATTCTCCTAGAGTGAGCTCCATTTCATCTCTTTTTCTCCGCTAGGGTCCTCCAGGCCGACCCCCCCAGAAGAAAAAGAGATGTGACCGAGAGATGTGACCTTTTGCACCGGAGCCGCAGCGAGAGCTGGGTTAAGCTGGGCTGTTTCTCCAGGGCATCGCTGTTTGACGTCCCGTTGCCAATGTCCCGTTGCCGCTTCTGCGTCGCCACCTAAGCCGCAGGAGCTGATGAAGAGGACAAATGCCCAGGAGATGGTCCTCGTCCGTATTGTTGCTGAGGGCGCATCAGCTGAGGCCGCATCAGCTGTTTAACGAGCACCGCAATTTCAACGCGGAGCAGTGCCATAGAGAGTTGTAGCCCCCCGGAGCATACTTAGCTAGTCCCGCTAGTGCGGAGAGTGCTTGACTAGTTAGCCTGATAAGCCCCGCAGCCTGACTTGCACAACTGCACTGACTTGCACGACTGACTTGCACGGCGCACTTTGTGCACTTGCGCCTGCGATGCTTGACCCCATCATCCCAGCCACCATCCCAGCTAACGGGACAATTGCGTCCTTGTTCCCATACCATATGAAAAGATCGCCCCCAGAGCTACAGCCAACCCCCAAAGCTACAGCCGACCAGCCATGGCATGCTCCAAGCACATTTACATCATAGTGAAACACCAGCCGAGCACTGTAGCTCTGCGTGTAGCTTTGGTTCGCGGGAAGGCTGCGTGTGTGCATTGGTTCGAACATTGGGGTCGCGGTTGCTTCGCCTTCCATCGCGACTGCGGAGCGAGACCTGGCGGTCGTGTTAAACATTTGTTAAACATTCTCCCTTTGTTTAACTTGTTAAACTTGTTTAACAAACCGGGTCAGTCGGGCTGCCTCTACTTCCGCTGTAACCGCTGCTGCTGCTGCTATCCATGTTGCTGGGCAGCTCGTGTGTAGATCAATGAAGGCGTAGGCGGCGGCTGGAAAGTGGACTTCCATGCATCTCTTTTCTCTTTTCTCCGTCCATTGGAAACGCGTTTGAATTCATGCACATGGGCGATCTCTTTTCTCTTTTCTCCGTCCATTGGAAACGCGCCGTATGTATATACATGAGCATGGTAGGTATCCTAAGAATAACGCTACCAAAAGTATACGAGATTCTCGGGGCACACCGTTTGCATCTCTACAGGAGGTCAGCACGGCGTTTGATGCACTTCCTGCCCAAAAATAAGGTTTCTACGTACTGTGATTTTAAGAGCTTCCCAACCTGCGCAGGGCCGCTTTAATACACTGCAATAGCTTCCCGTGGGAGCTATGAGCATACTTCAACGCTAGGGCGCAAAAACAAGTCGAATACGTAGCAGCAACAAGCAGCAAATCGACCTCAAAAACAGCACTGCAGATTTGCATGCCAGCACCCCATCACGCACGCCAACCGACCGACTAGTGACCGCACTACCGTCAGGGTGCAAGGAATCACTGGTGCAAGGATACCGCGGAGTGGGGCAATGTTGACTTTAGCCCGTCCCTCGCAGGCCAAGCTGCGGAGCACCACGTCGCAGCGGGGCGTCGCGGTTTGACCTCTTGGAGTGCAGTATACGCGACAAAAAGTGACGGTACATTTTTTCGAGCCATTTTACCTGACCTTGTGGGACCTGACTCTTAATGACCAGTCAAATTTCATTAGGGGTGCGGCCAATGGCGGGGGTGACGTACATGTCTTTCAAAGTGCACGATGGTGGCCACCTCCCAGTATTATCCACTGCTATCGTAAGTATGCAACAACATAGGGTTTGTGAAGTTAGTTTAACATCAGCAGTATCACGGCTGAGCAATACTGACAGCAATCAGGAAGGCAGGATGGGTGTCCCCAGCTGAGGTGATCACATACCGCAAAGACCGTATTATGTACTATATTACACACGTGTGATTACACTCGAATGCCAATCTATGTATGCCCACCACAATATGTTTCAACCACATGCTTCAACCACGACACAACTAGTGCATCACTCATAGCTTTGTGTCACTGCACAGCCAATTCCACTGAGTAGATCCATCCTTGACCTGACCAGACCTGACCTGATCACATCGGCATTTCAAGCTGCCACTGCCATGGGGCGCTGCACATTGCTCTTGTCCGTTATGCTGCGGATATTGCCCTTGAGGGATGCAGCTCCTCGGGACTCGTCTGGGTGTCGGGGCACAGGAGGCATCGCCTTGCTGCCGACAGTATTCTCCAACACCTTCACCGTCTCCTCAAACAACCTGTGAACCATGAAGCACAGACCGTTGTGTTTGCCAACCCATCATGGTCAAAGTGGGAAGCCATCATGCTGCATGGCAGCAAACAGTATACCCACCTCCAGCAAGACACAGGGTTGCGAGCCGCCTTGGTCCCGGGTTGGCGCTCTGTAGCGTGCCACTGCAGAAAGACGAGCAGGCAGAGCAGATCAACACCACACTAAAAAGTGAGACCAAGCAATTGTGCTCATCTCACGACCGGGTTACTTAAGGTACACTGGCAATTACACCAGTGGAGTGTGCAGGGCTGCTGCCAGCTGCCACTCACAGCGCCAGCCCAGTTTGGTCCATAGTAACCAAACCCCTTGCCTGCAGAGCATGCACCAGATAGGGTCAGTGTGACTGCTGCTCAGGTTAGTGCCCCACGCCATGAAGCCTGGGTGGCAGCAGCTGACTAACAGCAGCACGCTAGTTTGGGTCAGCCATCAACAGGTACATTGGACCATCAGCGAGTGCACTGACCTATTGCCTAACCCTGCGACACCCATCACGGCGCAGCATACCCAACACAAAGCAGATCAGCAGCTATGCTAACACCACTGTGAGGTCACGCTTGCAGCCATCAAGTCATGGACCTACCAGTCAGGCTGGGGTCGGTGGCTGTGAACAGCGTGGACCAGGCTCCTGCGAACACACGTTCACACATCACGACTCCACTGCTTGCATGTCTAACTATCATCCACCACTTGCACTTCTCCTTCCTCCCATTTTAACACTGCTCTGCCCCTCCTATACATCATTCTATGTCGTTCTTTTCTCAAACTCTTGCTGTATCATTATTTCGCATATACCCTGATACCCACTCACCATGGTACTGGTTCTGGCCCAGAAGCTTGCCCATGGCCGACACCTGCCTGCAGATCATCAAGAAGAGGCATGCAGCAAGCGAGCTCACAACATACTGCTCAGGTAGCCTGAGGCTGCTGCTACCACCACACCACAGAACCCACAACAGAGCAACCCGCACCAGACCTGTTTGACCTATCACTACACAGCAATCACACGCATTGCACACCATCGCCTTGTTGCAATGCTCACCATGCACTCAAGTAATGCTTCCTGTCCATTTTGTCGTGACCTGGGGTGTTGACGAGACCTGCAATCAGCCACAAGCACCGAGCATGTCTACCACATCAATACTAGCCAATGCAAGACCTTTGGCTGGCCAATCTGCTGTGATTGTTCCTACACCCCTGCCTGCCCACCCACCCACTTGCTCACCCACCCACCCGCCTGCCCACCTGCCCACCCACTCACCTGGCTGGACAGCAAACACATCAATGTCACGGTGCCTGAGGCGCGCCGCCAGCTCTCGGGCAAACATGATCTGCATCAACACAGGCCCAGGTGTGAGGACTCACGGCCAAAGCAGCAGGCCAAGTCATGTGCGGTGAAGCAGGCTGTCAGTCATTGTTCAACAGTGCGATATGCAGCAGCACGTACACATGGCACTGCATAACATCCACTGACCTGCATGCTGCTGTCTGACTCTGTGCAACAGCAGGCTTTACAGCAGCAGCAGGGCCTACTACCCTGTCCCTGCCCTGCAGGCCTCATTGCTGTGGACTTCTGCCCCTCACTTCATAGGCCTTGGATGTTCCATACGCCACTGGGCCACTCTCCTTCAGCGTATCGCCCCTGCGGCAAGCGTCGAGCAAGGCAGGTCTATGAAAGCGACAGGGAGAAGCAGCCCCACTAGCCAGCCTTCAGTCCCCGCCCAGGGTCCCAGCTCCTTATGCCCCATTGGCATTCTGGCACTTCACCTATGCCTGATGTACACTGCAACTGGCACCGTATGCTTTGCCAGTCTTAACAGAGTGTACCACATAGCTGCTCTGTACCCATGGCTGGCATGGCAGTGCAGCCATCGCATTCCTGATCATCCTGGTAAGCTGACACTACCTCTACCTCAACCTCAACCTCCTCCCAGTCTGCCCTCCTCTTGCCGCCCTCACTTGATGTTCTTGAAGCTTGCCTCCACCTGGGCAAGGGGCCACTCTCCCTCGCTGGACATGAACACAATGCGCGATTTAGCCGTCATTTGGTCCAGCAGCCCCAGGGTCAACTGCAGGCAGCCACAAAGACAACCATCATGAGTGGTCTATAGCATGACAGTGGAGTTGGAGGCAGCACAGTAGCATACAATCTGTGCCGCCTTCGAAGCCTTCAGAGGCCCACCCACATTGCTTGCCCTAACCCATCACTGCCTCTCTAATGTTGGTTGTTTACCTGTTTGAGCAGGTTGTAAGCCTTTCAAGCATGAAGTTGTTTGCTTTGATAAGTCGCCTAGTGGTTTAGTGGGAAAGAGTGCCGCCGGAGTGGGGCCTGTAGTCATCAAGGGTGCAACCGAGGATGCTTCAACTTGATTGGAGCGGCTGAGTGAGATTACCCATAGACGAACAAGTTGTTTCTTGTTGAATGAGTTGAATGTGTAGCCTTCAGCATCGTCAAATGCCTAATGCCTGTAACGCTGCAGTTTTGTTTGACTGTGTACCCATCCCCATCACTAAAGACCCCTTGTGGAACACATTTGTTTAGCCTCCACATTTTAAAATCTTATGGTGCACATATGATAAAACAGGTCTGTTGAAATGTAGACCAACTACTTGTGGCAGAGAATGCAGCTTATGGGCCTTGGCAACTTGACCTCATGCCACTGCAGCTGTGGACCACTGACCAGGGCACTGGCAAAGTGGTTGATGGCCATCGTTTGCTCCAGTCCATCCTCCGTCTGCAGCCAGGCATCATCGCATGGTGCTGCCGACACCGCATACGGATAGGCTGTTCAACAAGGCTGGCACCATGGCCTAAAGCAGGCATGCAGGCATTGATGACTAAGAAGAGATGGCATCAGGGCTAGGCTGTAACTGGTGAAACCAAACTACATGCTGGGTTGGTCAGGCCTACCCACCCTAAGCCTAATTCTCACCCTCACCCCCTGAGCCACAGGACCTGGTGCAAAGCAACCAGCCTAGCTGCTTGCATGGCAGTACATTCCTAGGCGTGCAGGAAGCTGAGACTACTGACCAGGCGGAAGGGCCCAGGGAAAAACACGCCCGCGTTGTTGATCAGGATGTCAATCTTCACTCCTTGTAGCTTGGCAATGAGCGCCTGCACTTGGCTGCGGCAGACCCACCAACATGCGCACGACATGATAACAATATGAGCAAAACAAGGGTGGCTAGCTTAAAAAGAAAGAAAGAAAGACTCTGCCCTCGCCATTGGGCGTGCATTAAGGGAGAAGAGTAGCCTCGGGCCGTGCCCTTGCTACCCTCCAACTGGTGGCTAGCCTGATACATTCTTGCACCAGGCAGGGCCATGAGAACAGCCAAGATAATCCCTGGCCAGTCACTTGACTGGCTATGCAATTGAAAGGCTTACCGATATTTATGGGGGCTTTTTTTGAATTTGTTCGAGTCTTTTGGTTACATGCATGAAGCAACAGGCTTTCGGTGCAGATTGTTATGTGTTACACGGAATGGTGTCACTGGTGCCTACACAGGGAGACAGCAGAGGTGCCATGGCGTGCCTCTACACTTTTGCTGAGACTGGACTTGGGCGCATAGGGCTTATAGCTCCGGAGGTAGTCAAGCCACTACCAGGTCAGTACATTGAGTACAGACTTCTGAAGGAGAGAGTATTGGGTGCAGGCTGCAGCAATCAGTGCTCTGGCCAGCCACCCAAGCGCAGCTGGCTGTGGCCCATGTGCCACACACCTCATTGACTCAAGGTCCGTGTGCAAGAGGTGGAGCTTGACTGGCCCCAACTCCTTGGTGATCTTCTCCAGTGCGTCCTGGCCTTTCTCCATGTTGCGCACCACCATGTACACCTGCAGTAGCCGGGGTGTACAGGCAGGCAGGCAGGCAGTGGGTGCTGCCTCAAGTCCAGTGGCTGCTGGGCGCTGCTGCTGCTGCTGCTGCTGCTGCTGCTGCTGCTACTCTTGCTGCTGCTGCTGCTGCTCTTGCTGCTGCCGCCTTGCATCACCTCCGCTCCATTCTCTGCCAGCTTGCGGGTGGCCTCATACCCAATGCCGCTGTTGGCGCCTGTCACCACTGCCACCTTGCCTGCAGGTAAGCGGTCAGAGGGCAGGGCGTTCGGTCGCCCAGGAGACGAAACCCTGGCTGGACACCTGCTGCCGCTTCCCGCCGTCCCGCGACCTCGGCCGGCCAGGCAATGGACAGGGTTAGCCATTGCCAAACCGCAGCGGGGCCGGAGAGGCAGCGCCCACTAGCGCTCACAACGGCTTGAGTTCGCAGCCCAGCTCACACCACGTCAGTGTTCGCTGTCAGGGGCGTGGCGCCCCGCGTTGCGCCGCGGACCAGGCGCGAGTACGCACCTTGCAGGCTTGGGATCTTGGAAGGCGTCCAGCCCACCAGTATGTCGTCCACTAGCCATTGCTCGGCGGCGTCTATCTTGTTTACTGCCCATTGCCATAGACTCGACATTGCTGCGCTCTGTTAGTTTTGCCCGCGTGCGACTGACTGTAGTGTACAGCAAGGTGCCACTGCAACGCCGGTCCGTGTGCGTCACAGGTGGCCATGCGTCCCACTTTTGTTATCCCACATGTGCGTGGCCAGTGTGCGCGTGGTCTGGTATGACCTGGTCATCGATGGCAGCTGACCTACACAGCAATGAGTTGTCAAGACGTCACGGCAAGTCGCGCTGGGACGTCGTGCGAGTTCCTTCGTGGCTCACTCAGGCCTCGAGTTACATTTGTTCAGCCACTTGGCAGCACCAAATCCCGCTTCCATCCCTTCCAATCACTACCAGTAGCTGTTGTAGCATCACCACCTGTAACTGTTGTAGCAGCAGCTACCACCTGCACCGTCAATAGCTCTGCTGTCCTTTGACCTAGCTATGGCCTTCTGCATTAACCACACGAGCCATGAAATTCCCATGAGCAACGCCGGCTCCATGACTGGCTAGGCACAGCATCGCGTTTGGTGTGCCACCAGCTCCAACTGTCACCAGGCATAGCGACCATGCCATCACATTACAAAGCACGGCATGTCTTCCTTAATGCCTGGTGTGGAGTACAACTCACTGACGAGGTTCACCCAGTGATGCATGTGCCTATCCTGCTTGATGCTGAGATATGTACACAGGCCCGCATGTCAAAGTCAGGTGCTGGGGGTTTGCACTGTGTGGCCTGAGCCCTGGCAGCCCCAGCAGCTCTGTCCATGGCAGCACTGGGCACTGGAACAGGGCCTTCACCACAGGAGCCTTGGCCAAGCCCTGAATCTCGACCCTTTTGGCATGCAGCCTGGCCACCCTGCAGTGGCCCACCATGGTCGCCCGGCAATGGGTGGCCCCTGGGGCTTGCGCCCTGGCCTGAGGGTCCAGGCGTCTAGGCAATAGGAAGGGCACCAGGGGGGCAAGGGTGGGTACCCGGCCTGCTGCCTGTGCTGCTGGTGGGGTGCAGCCAGGCAGGGCTGCAGCCAGCCCAGGTTCATCGACCTTGCACATCTCAAACTTTCTGCCTCTTTGCCTTGGCGCGGAGGCGTTCCTGCTCCCTTAACTCCTCTAGCAGGTCCTCCTTGCGGCCTGCAGCACCAGCAAGGCCAGGCATGAGTGGGTGCGGACTAGGAGCAAGGCGTGTCTGAGACGAATGGATGAAAAAGTGTGGGGCATGTGCAAGGCACACATGCCAAGCATGCCAAGTACAATGTGCAGCACATGCAGCTACCACATGCTTCACACTTGTCGAGCTGTCCAGACCAGGTTAGGTGCTCCTTGCGAAGCACAGTGTTAGATTGCTTTGTCTCATGGCCCACTAGCTCATGATATGGCCCACCCACATTGCTGCAGCCCATCACTGCCTCTGGCTGGGCTGACTGTCCTACCACTGGGCACTGCTCGCCCCTAGCCACATCCTGAAGAAGAGCGTGGGGTCACCACCCAGGGCCCCGCCCTCTGCTGCTCACCCACCTAGCTTGGCACTGCGCCGCTCCTCAGCTGCAATCTGTTGGAAGGACACCTCCATGTTGCGGTCGTCATCGTCTGCAGCCGAGAACCTAGGAGGGTGCAGCAACACAGTTCCAGTGAGGGAGAGGTCGAGTCAGGGAGGGCACAGGTCAAGTCAGGGAGGGGGTAAGTCAGGGAGGGCACTGGTCGAGTCAGAGACATTGCCAGCACTGGTTTGCTGTGTGAGGTCAGCTGAGACCATGTGGTGTCAGCAGGGGCAGGAGGGCACTAGAGGGGTGCAGCCATGAGCCCATGTCCTGAGACACAAACTCACACACTGGAAGTGTGCCAGCCTGTATGTGAGGCTGTGGCTGCGAGCCAGGCGCTGACTTGCACGGAGGCTGTGGCGGTACTGCGCCCTGGCATGTGCTGTTCATGGCAGTGCATAATGATGGTACATGTACACGGCACCCACACACACGCCGGGGCACGCAACCCAGGCTGCCTTGCCAGCGTCCTCTGCTACTGCTCCGCAGCCCAAGCCACGTCAAGAAGGCCCGTTAAACTGTGTGAACACCCTCCTCCACCCCACCCCATCCTGGTCACACTCTCAGTGGCATTGGCCTGGGTGATAGGGGGTTGCACCGACGCACCCCTGCTGCCTTGCACCCTGGCTGCACCCACCCCTTTGGGCTACACCTGCCCTGACGCCTGATACCTGCACCCCTGCTTGCATGCCAGCCTTGTGACTCACTGCCCCTGGCAGGTGGCTGGACACTGCCTCACTTGCGGGGGTCATAGCCAGTGACTTTCCGGATGGCACTGCGCCAGTCCAGCTCCTGCTCATCATCCTCATCCACCACAAAGTCATCCTCGTACTCGTCCAGGTCATACTGCAGCACCCACACAAAACAACTGACTCTAACATCAATAGCTACAGCATACAGCCATGGCTAGGTGGTCCAGTCACCAGACACACTGCCCATATTGCCTCTGCTGCTGCTGCTGCTGCCGCCACTGCTGTTGCCGGTGCTGCTGCAATTGCTGCAGCTGCTAATGGAGACAAAGGATGACGCAGTCGCTGTCCTGCCCAGGCTCGTCCTATCGAGGCCCATGTGTAGCCAAAACTGGCAACAACAGTGCGGCCTAACAGCTGGCCACCCAGTCCCTTCGAACCCTGCATCCAGGCAAGCACCTCTTGGCTACACACCTCACTGGGGCGAGGTCTGCCCTTGGCCATCCCGTTGCTCTGCCTGTACTGGGCGCCCTGCAGCCAGGTGCCAGCAGCGGTGGGTCAGCAACGGGCACCTGCCTGCTGGCTGAGCTGCCTGCTGGCCCTGAGCAGCTGCCCTGCCCCTCACATGCCTGGTGACAGCCAGGTTCAGACATTTCCCTCGTGACAGTCAGGTGCTGTGAGAGCTGCGCCACAGACCTTGTTGGCTTGTTGCTACTGTGCGACAGCCCCAGCAGACTTGCTGCTGCTGTGTGTTGCCCTGCTGACGACTGATGCCTAGCTGCATGCGCAGTATGTGCTCAGAGGCCTCGCCATGCACTGTGTGCTGTGCACTGATGCATGGCGGACTTGCAGTCATGGTGTGCCCGCACACTCCCACACTGTGGCGTGAGTCTGACCTGTAAGCCACCGCCTGCTCGCATGGGAGGTGCCCCTGGCCGCATGCCATGAGGCGCCATGCCAGGCCGTTGCTGCTGGCCTTGCTGTTGCTGTGATCTGTGCTGCTGCTGCTGTGATGCTGACGCATGTTGCTTTGCTGCTGATTGTTGCTGGGATGGACCCTGCATGCTGTATGGTTTTGAGTTTTTTGCTGTGCACATAGCTGGCTTGCCTGGGTTGGGCCCAGGCTGGGGTGGGGTGGGCTTGCCGCCATTGCTCCTTGTGCCAGCTGGTATGGTGGGTGCTTTGGCAGCACTGCCATTGCCTGCTGTCATGCCCTTTGCCATCGCTGAGGCGGGGGGTGCGGGGGGTGCCTTGGTCATCAATGGCCTGCCATGCTTGCGTGGAGCAGTCTGGCCTGCACTGCCTGTGGGTTGCTTTAGCGAGGGTGTTTTGGACCGAACTGGCCCAGTGCCATCGAGGTCGTCAAACGCTGAGGCATAGTCTGAGTCACTTTCTTTCTTGGGCTTCAACACTGGTGCAAGGGGTGGTTCAGCAGCTGGAGGGGGCTGCTTGCTGTTCTGGTTGCTGCTCTGTAATGTTTTTGCTGTCCGGCGAGCTGCTTCTCTGGCCTCTTGAAGATCTCGCTGGTATTGAAGCCGTGCCAGCGCTTCTCTGTCCACACATGCCTCACGAGTTGACAGAGGCCCGCCGAATAATGACATCCGAAGCTACTGGAACAATGTCGTGCCGAGAGCTTTTGCACAGTTGCGGTGTCACACGTATGGCTCGTCTCTCCGCAGGCTACTGCGATGGGGCACGGCAGTAGCGTAGCACAGCGTCGGCCGCGTATCCACAGCTTGTGCTGGGCAATAGGCCAAGCATGGAATTTGCGAGGAAGTTTACGAGGAGGTGTGAAAAAGTGCACAGGCGTAGACACACCTCTCGACTTGCTACTTTATGTCTTTCAAGGGAGTAGTGGAGCACACATGCCGCTGTTGATGCTGCACACAGAGTTCAGCATATCTCCTGTACTATGACAACAACAGTAATAGCCAGCAGGGGCTACAACTAGGGGCAACGTTATCTGCAACCTGTGATTGATGTCCAGGACTCCTAATTTCCTGTCCCAACCCCTCACGAGGGGGGATGTCTTGAATGCATGGAGTACACCTCCCACACACATGGCATGGTCGCCTACCACCTACACAATTGGGAAAGGGCTATAGCCTAGAGTTGGCATGGCAAATATGCACTGACAAGGGGCCACTCTACTGTGCATGTAAGGTAGATGTTTGGAGCTGTTGGCAGTACTTTGCTCTTGATAGACAAATAAAACTCATTCAACAAGGAACAACATGTTTGCCAGCTACTCCAATCAGGTCGAAGCATCCTCAGTCGCACCCTTGATGACTGCCAACCCCACACCGGTGGCACTCTTTCCCACTGAACCACTGGGCATGTCATCAAAACTAACCATCTAACCGCCATCTAATCAGGGTGGCAGCACGCAGAGTGGGGTCCCCACAGTGGCCGAGTTCTTGAGTGACCCCTGCTATATCTGCTGTGTGGCTGCCTCATGCAGACGCCTGATAGTTGTTTGCTCTTGTCACCTAGAGGACGACAGCCGAGCTGCACGGTTGTCTAGATCTGCCTGCTGGCCCTCAGGCCGCAGTCGCCATGTGGTGCTGCACCCCTCCGCCATGGCAGCAGCTCCTCTTGGCCATCATTGCGTCTCGTGCCCGATCAGGGTGTCGGGGCACTGGGGGCATGGCCCCACTGCCCAGAATGTCCTCCAGCACTTTCACGGCTTCTTCAAACAACCTGACATGTGAGCAGGAAGCACTTAATCAGGCGCACACTGGCAATGGGCATGGCATGTTTGAGGTCACATGTGGGACATGTGAGCAGGAAGCAATCTGTCACACCCACACATTTTCAGCAACCAGCATTTGTGAATGTTTTGGCCCACCAAGGCCCAGGCCTAGGCATATGCTCTGTGTGTGAAGTCAGACTTTGTGTGTGTGGTGCCACATGTGTGACAACTTTACCCAGGCGTGATTGCAACAGCTTTAATGCAGAGTGACAACCTGATACAAAAGCCAGTTGTGGGAGAAGCATGGTCCTACTGAGACAAAGCACGGAGGGCAAACTGCCAGCCCCACAAATGGGGGCTGGCACTCACCGCCAGCAGGTGACAGGATTGTGAGCAGCCCAAGTGCCGGGTTGGCGCTCTGTAGCGTGCCACTGCAAGCAAGGTGGGGGCCATGCCGTGCTGGCAGCATATCACGTGATGCTCCTAGCTTATTCCCAGACACAATCGCGCATTGCACTGCACTGCACTGCACTGCACTGCACTGCACTGCACTGCACTGCACTGCACTGCACTGCACTGCACTGCACTGCACTCTGTATATTTGTGCTGCACTGCACTGCACTGCACTGTGCTGCGCTGTGTGCACACGGGAGGAGGGAGGCAGCGGAGGCCCGTGTTGTCAAGAACGTCTAAAAGACCGATGTCTCTGCCCTAATCCCGAACTCCCTGCCCTATTGGAGGTGGGCGGAGAATGCTGGCCTGGACCTCACGCTCTCATGGCCTCAGTGCTGCCTGCTTGCCCTCAGACCGCGGTGGCCATGCAGAGCTGCACCCCTCCACCCTGGCAGTGCTTGTGTTGGCTGAGCAGCAGTGCTGCTGTCTGCCAGCTGTGGCCCTGGCTGTGGCCCTGCAGGGACCATGGGCAGCTTTGAGCCCTGTGGAGGCGGCAGCGTGGCAAACCCATCATCGGACTCACCATGCCCAGCAGGTTGGGGCCAAAGTAGCCAAAGCCCTTCCCTGCACAGCATGGCCCAGGTGCCAGGACGCAACAGGCTGCAGGTCACCCAGCAGGTTGCATGCAACACAAGGCGCTGGCTGGACTGGCTGGCTGGCTGGACACTGTGTCAGCAGCATGACACCAACAAGGCCAGGCCATGTGCCAGTGGGCTGCCCTCCAGCCTGCCTGATGCCCACCGGTGAGGGGCGCGGCAGTGGCTGCATACAGCATACTCCATGCCCCATGGTAAGGGGTCTGACCCATTACCCGGGCATTCACTGATATGAGCCTGCAGCCACAGCCGTGAAGTCAGGGGAGTATGGGTCAGCTTCAGCTGCCACCATGTCCCTGGCTGCACACCCTCATCTGAACCTGGCACCAGGAGCCCTCAAGCATGTCTGCCTGCCAGGCCCATATCCTTGCCTCTTGCCTGCCTGGCTGCTTCTCTCCTGGCCTGTCTGCCCACCTCACATGCGCTGTTTGACCCCGAGCCAGCTACCACTCCCCCTCGCCCCCGTTTGCACTGGTGGCCAAGTGCAGCTGGAGGGGTGACAGGTGGGGGGTTCAACTCCTGAGCTCACTTGGCTGCAAGGTAGTTTTTGACATCCACTTTCTGAGACCCAGGCGTGAACACCACCCCTGCACACAGACACATACTCCACCCTCAGTGGCACAGGGACAGGGGCCTACCCACCTTCCCATGTGCATGTGCATGCCTGTTTGAACCCTCCACAACATCAGGCTTCATCTTGCTGCTGTGTGTCAAGCCCCTGCCCTTCCTTCTCCCAGCCTGGCTGAACCCGTTACTCACCAGGGTGCACTGCAAACACGTCGATACCTTTATGCCGCACCCGCTCAGCCAGCTCCTTGGCGAACATGATCTCTGCAGCAGCCCACCAGGCAGTGTAGGGCAGCAAAGAGCGGCCAGCCAAGCGGCGAGGCAGCACTCAGCAGCTTGAGGTGGCAGGGAGCAGGGACAAGGAAGGTGGTGGTGAGGTTAGGAGACAGGTGTAGGGAGCAAGGCAGAGTCACCCACTCCAGCACGCTGCTTACCCCAAACCTTGGCCACAGCGTAAGGCGTTATGCCGCTGTCTTTGAACTTGTCTCCCCTGTGTAGCACATGCAGGTGGCCCACCTGTGAGGCTCCAACGCGGCGGCTGCTGTTGATGCTCACAGAGTAGCAGCAAGCTCTTTGGTGTCTGTGAGGTTGCCATGCCATGGCCATGGGCATCGCCACTCTCTGTGCCCAGCCACCCTGCCCAGCCACCCTACCCAGCCACCCTGCCCAGCCGGGCGTAGTTGTCCTGCCCCACCTCCTTCTTCGTAGGATGTCACCCGACCACCCACCTCATGTTATCAAAGCTGGCAAAGGCGCCCAGCGGCCACTCAGCCTCCGAGGACACAAACACGATGCGGCTGCCTGGCACCATGCAGTCAATGGTGCCCAGAGCCAGCAGCGCAGCAGAGTAAAAGTCAATGGCCAGTGTCTGCTCCAGCCCTTCTTGCGTCTGCACCACAACCACCACAACCACCACAACCACCATGCAGTGGCATGCATGTGAAGCCTGTTGTAATCTGCAGCAGTATTGAAGGCTGGGCGCAGGCATGTGCAGCGAGGTAGCAGTATTTAAGGTGACAATGCTCGTGGCTTTCATGAGTCACAGTGTTGGTAAGTGCGATGATGGACTGTATGTGAATATACGTCACACCCAGCTGCCTCCCATGAGGCCCTTGATTAGACAGTGCAAACAAAACTCAATCAACAAGGAATAACATGTTTGCCTGTGGGTAATCTCACTCAGCCGCTCCAATCAAGTTGAAGCATCCTCGGTCGTACCCTTGATGACTGCCAACCCCACACCAGTGGCACGTTGCATCCCCGCCAACTGGGGACCACTGGGCACCTCATCAAAACTAACAGCTTAGTGCTTGTGAGGCTAGGCCATCATTGCGTCTTGCGCCCGATCAGGGTGTTGGGGCATTGGGGTCAATGCACTGCACTGCACCGCAATATTCTCATCCCCTGCCATATTGGAGATGGGCGGTAAATGCTGGCCTGGACCTCACGCTCTCATGGCCTCAGTGCTGCCTGCTTGCCCTCAGACCGCGGTGGCCATGCAGAGCTGCACCCCTCCGCCCTTGATTACACAGTTAGTCAAGCAGGGAGTGCATGACGTGGTGTGGAGCCTGCGACAACTCACCATGCGAAACGGGCCGGGGCACAGCACGCCTGCGTTGTTGATCAGGATGTCCACCTTCACTGAGCGCAACTGCTGGGCAGCACGCTGCACCTGGCTGCACAGCTCGCACAGTGCCAGTCCCGCAGCATGCACCACATCCCATGACTTTGAATGGCGGCATTCAGAGCAGACTGTAAGCCTCTGAGCATACCCAGCCATAACCTGCAGGCCTAGCCACCCGGGCGACTTGTCAGCTGTTGGGCAATGAAGGGGCATCAAGTAGAGAAAGTAACAAAGGTGCACCACCATGACTGCTTACCTTTGATACACAACACACAGAGGGGCACTGGCAGGATCATTCACATGGGTGTGATTTAATGACCCAAACAGGTGCCTGACACCAAGCTGTGAGGCCCCACTGGCCGGGCTCACCAACAAGTCGGATGGTGCCTTGGCATTGCATAGCAGGGCAACACTATTGCGGTCGACCAAAGCAAGTGCATCAGCTCGTCAGCCCTGTGAGCCTGGTTAGTGCCATGCCGGCGACACACCTCATGCACTCCATGTCCGCATGCAGGAGGTGCAGCTTGACTGGCCCCAGCTCCTTGGTGATCTTCTCCAGTGCGTCCTGGCCTTTCTCCATGTTGCGCACCACCATGTACACCTGCAGTAGCCGGGGTGTACAGACAGGCAGGCAGGCAGGCAGTGGGTGCTGCCTCAAGTCCAGTGGCTGCTGGGCGCTGCTGCTGCTGCTGCTGCTGCTACTCTTGCTGCTGCCGCCTTGCATCACCTCCGCTCCATTCTCTGCCAGCTTGCGGGTGGCCTCATACCCAATGCCGCTGTTGGCGCCTGTCACCACTGCCACCTTGCCTGCAGGTAAGCGGTCAGAGGGCAGGGCGTTCGGTCGCCCAGGAGACGAAACCCTGGCTGGACACCTGCTGCCGCTTCCCGCCGTCCCGCGACCTCGGCCGGCCAGGCAATGGACAGGGTTAGCCATTGCCAAACCGCAGCGGGGCCGGAGAGGCAGCGCCCACTAGCGCTCACAACGGCTTGAGTTCGCAGCCCAGCTCACACCACGTCAGTGTTCGCTGTCAGGGGCGTGGCGCCCCGCGTTGGCGCTAAGCGAGCACGCACCATGAAGGCTAGGAACCTGCGATGGGTTCCAGCCCACCAGTACTTCGTCCACCAGCCACTGCTCCGCTGCGTCGAGCTTGTTCACGGCCCACTGCCATAGCCCAGACATCAGGCTTTTCGCAACAGTTTGCTTCGTTCCCGGACCTTTACCCGTACGTGGCAAATTTGAAGATTATTTTAAGAATCGCCGTATTGTGTTATGCTTGCTTGACTTGATGCGCTCAATAAGCACCAACATCAGGTAAGCACTGGCCTGACACTGCACATGTGCATGGCCGTCAAGGCGCGTTATGAATAGTCACAGGAATCCCATGTTCCCTTGTGTTATGAATAGTCACAGGAATCCCATGTTCCCCTGGGTACTTCCCAGTGGGAAGCCTCCTGGGAAGCCCTACAGCACGTAGCCGACTGGTGATAACGCGTCCCTCTCGATGCTCTTGCTCACACACATAAGGGGTCAGATGATCGCTTTATGTCATCATAAGCCGGGACGAGACGTCCGTGCCTGCTTGCTTGCTTGACTTGATGCGCTCAACAAGCACCAACATCAGGTAAGCACTGGCCTGACACTGCACATACGTAACATACTGCACATACGTAACATATCTCACATGGCATGACACATGACTTGACTTCATGCATCTGCTGCCCCTGCTGCCCCTGCTGCTGCTGCCCCTGCTGCTACTGCCGCCGCCGCTGCCGCCGCTGCCCCTGCTGCTGCTGCCGCCGCTGCTGCTGCTGCCCCTGCTGCTGCTGCCCCTGCTGCTAGCCTGGCTGCTTTTCGAGGCTAGACACCTGCCATCAGGTGCATTGGGGACATGAGGCTCCGTCGCGCTGAAGCAGAGGCTGAATATGTTTTACCGTATAGGCAGTGCGCAAGGTTGACGTGCACGCCACGGCCAAGCGCCGCATCCGCGAGGTGCATCCGTCCCAGTGGACTGCGGCTGTCAGTTCAAAATGATGGACCAACCTGTGTCATGTTCATCTAGGGCCGGGGCTGTACTCCGCAGGGGTAGGGGGTGTTTGTTTGACTGGGCTGTTGGTTGACGGGCCGGCCAGACCATTCAAAACGAAACATCGCGAGTAGACGCGCTGGCCTCTACATTACCATACCCACTACTCATCTCTATTTTTAAGGCCTCCAATTTTCTGAACGACTTTTGATCTTACCGCACAGTGACTCGCGCTCGGTTTTCTCGAAGTAAAAATTTTTTGCGAGGTCGCACGCTGAATCGCAGGCCATTCCGAGCACATTTTTCATCTTTCCCCCTTATTTTTTTATATGTAGATTTGTAACAATGGCACGGTCGTGCCCTCGCGCAGGGCCTACCGCAGACATTTTGTCGTTGCAGAGCTATATGCAAAGCTGCAGTGTTCAGTTTGGGCTGCCGCTCTGATGTAACTCAGCTCCGAGCGGGCTATGTAAGGAAAGCTGGCTGTAGTTTCGGCTGTCAAATCTTGTGAAAGGAAGAAGCGCAAATGTCAGTGCAAGTCAGTGCGTCGTGCAAGTCAGTGGAGTCGTGCAAGTCAGGCTGCAAATCAGAACAGATCAGGACTAGCTAAGTTCCCCCAGCAAATCTACAGCTCTCTATGGCAGGGATACTACACATCATCATGTATTCGGCCGTAGACGCTACTGGAATCCTCGCTGTCCTCGCTGCTTTCGTACAGGCGGGCAGGTGCAGGCAGGCAGGCGCAGCACGGGCGGGCGGACGGAGGCGGTTACTCTCAACTGCCCCAACCGCAGAGAATCCGAGCAAATGAGAAAAATAAAACTTGGGAACAGGCCCATGACATGACTTCATGTCAGGTCCCACAATCAGGCGCCCCCAACATTCAAAAATGGGCAGTAAACCGACCCCTGGTAGTAGGACGGCTGTAAGTCTGCACTCGCTGCGCCAAATTTAATGCTAGCTGGCTCAATATGTAGCCAACCCAGCCAGCTACCTTTCACCCATCCAGAATAAATATACACTGAGTAGGCCGTGCACAACAAAGCGTCAAAGTTAGTGATTCAAATTTGAGCCGTAGCGGAGCATGCAGTCATCGCTTCGACCGCGCGCGTCACTTGGGCTGCTCTACATGAGCTTGCGCGTCGGCAGCAGCAGTCGGATCGGAAAGCTGTTGCGGGAATGTGGCGATGAGCCCACCTCCCCCCCATACCTAGAGGGCAGTGCCACAGCTCGACCATTAGGACTTACAACATGCTACTTACTAGGTTAAGCACCTCTAAGACAGTGTTACAAACGCTTATACTCAGATAAGCCAAAAGCTCACTTTGGTCGGTGACCCCCAACTCCCTTAGCCGATCTCAGGGCCAGAGCCATGCAGTCAGACACACAACTCCACACCATGACCGAATCAGGACTCCGCTCCCCTGAGAGTTACACTCCCCTACATGCCATCCACCTGCGTGCAAAGTTTCATAGCTCAACTGCCACCCCACAGCCCCGTGGCCCTGATTCTGCTTGGAGAACATGATGTCACTTTGAAGATGTCAAACTGATAGAGGCCTGGGCTGTTAAACGTGCGGTTTGTTTTAACAAAAGCGCCAAGGGGTCGAGAACAAACATTTCATAGCCATTTTCTTGTGAGTGCAGCGGGTGCAACACAGTGGAGGACACAGTAGAGGAGGGGGGGTGTAACCCGGTGAAACCTTAGTGTGCGCCGACCCAGATGGTGTATTCGACGGAAGGGAGTATGAACATATGTTTTATTCACCCCGTCTAGGTGCCCTGCACGCCCGGCAGGCATCGCGTTGGGTGTTTGCCGGACATTCCATGTGTGCACAACCCGCTCACTGCGCCAGATAGATGGCGCCACAGGGATGTGGCTCACCGTGCCAAGGAGACTCGTCTCGCCGCTGTGATTTGTTCGCGGGCACATGTGGCAGTACGCGAGCAAAGACTCCAATGGCTTGCGCTGATGGTCAGATGACGCGCATTGCTTTGCAGCTACCAATGTGACAAACGCTATCGAAAAAGATGCAGTATTGAGAGAGTACTTGCATGCATATCACCAACCCCATGTTGGGAGCGCCTGACCCACAAGGTCTCATTGGCAAAATGTACCGTGAGCCATTGGATGCCGCGCTTACACAGCCTTGATCAGCGAGCCTTCCCGATATGCCTACTGCATCTACGGGCCTGCACGGCCTGGACGCCCACCAACCCTTGCCAAGTGTCCAGCTGGCAAGGTTACTGTAGATGGATGCGGCGCTCTTTTTAAGCGGGTGCTGGTAGGTACGGTACACAACAGCGCTAGCGCGAGGGCCGGCGGTTATGTCGGTTAACCGGGTGGCTCGCATCTCGCATCGGGCTGCCGCAGCTCGCTCGCAACATGCCTAAGCGTTGCAATGGCCCTACTCCTCCACCACATCAAAGCATATACTACGAGCTGCAGGCAGCATGTCCGAAGGAATTGTTTTTTTCTGGTCTCTCCTTCGACGACATTATTGAGAGGGCTGACGAATAGGGAGCGTCTGGACCCGTGTAACGTTACATGTTACATTAATATTGATATACATCCCGTATACGTACACGTGCCGGTCATGTTACATAGCCGTCTTAGCTGCTCGGCTCGATTACAGTGAGCTTGTACACCCCACCGCACTGGTCGCACCTGCTCCCGCACCAGAAAATATTTTTGGGGTCGCGGGCCGCGGGCTGCAGCTCGGCAAGCCGCAGTCGCAGTTCTAGCAGCTGCTGATGGCTGCTGCGAATGTTTCCAAGCAGCAGGTCTACAACAGTCTCAATTTGGCAGCAAATGTTGTACTTAGCAAGTTCGCAAATGACTGGCTCTTTCGTTACAATAGCGACGGCATTGTGGTGTGCCAGTGCAAAAGGTGCCCACCCAACAACCGGGCTGAGCTCGGCGTAGCTACCATGAGCCAGCTGCCAGGCACAAATGCAAGTTTTGGCCCACTGCCGCGAGAGGTGAAGCAATGCCTCAAGGCATTCAGCGGGCTGTTAGGCGCAGGATCGGACTCTTTCTCGACACGCAGCAACTTTTGACGTATACCGTACTCTCCCTTTTGATTCGCGAGGCCTCGAAAACTATAATTAAATACTCTTTCCCGATGCAAAAAACACATTGTTTACTTTTTCCCGATGCAAAAGTTGCAGCAAAACACAACTTTGACAACGTGGGTGTGCCTATAAATATTCAAGACAGCCATTCCTTGCATGACATGTCAATCCTCCGTGGACACTTTCTGCACAGGTCACCAAGTCAAGCCACCCGATCACCAAGTCACAGCCACTGTGCAAGGGCCATCTTCGTGTTGGTCGACCTGGCGTAGCAGATTTTCAGCTGCGTCGTCGGCACTGATACCACGGACCATGAAGCGGTCCATCGCAACACCATCCACGCAGGTCAAATAATTGTTTGACCACTTCGCGATTCAGCCAAAAACCACATTGTTTACTCGTTCGCGATTTCGCGAGGCCAAAAAAACGATTCGCGGACGCGAATCAAAAGGGAGAGTACGGTACTTCTACTTTTACTTTCACTTCTACTTCTACTTCTACTTCTACTTCTACTTCTTCTTCTGACTTCTACACGCAACAACTTCTGGCTTTTACACAACCTTATCATGCATGTCCCGGTGCCGGGACGTGTGCGATTGGCGTAGCACCGTGCGGCATGCGATGAACGCTTAGTCTGCTATACGCCCGTGATGCCAGGAACCCCAAAATCGTTAGCATGTAACATCCCGTGTAACATCCCGTGTAACACCCGTATAACTAGGGTGCGTCAATCTATATTAGATCTATATTAGACGACCTAATATAATACGGGACTAATACGCACCTAATATTAGACGGCAAGAGCAGGTTCCCACCGGGGTTCAAATCGCGGGGATCTCAGTAGGTTGTTCATTTGCGCCAAGCTGTGTTTTTCGCCTGTGAGGCTTGCTCAACCCCTAAACAACGGTTGTTGACATTGCACGTGCATCTGAAGGCCATGCTAGGCGATGGATGGAGTGATTATTTTCGTGCTGACCAGTTGCGCTCAGCCGCAGCTGTCGTATTGTTACTATCGGGCTGTGAGGTCCCAGAGATCGCGGCGTACGCTGATGTCCGCTGTGACAGTCTTCAAAGTTGTTAAAGTAGTTATAGTTGTCCTCATCAATGCACCACTTGCCAACGAGTGCCGTATGTAGTGTGCATCGCAGCGGATGCTGCCTCTCAGTTTGAGTCAATTTGTTTACGCTGGCGCCCTCATTGTTCTCTGCACGCGGGCATCGCTTGCAGAATGCTTTGGCGATGCCCTCCACGAACTCAAAGTCCCAAGTTGCGGTGAACTTGCGAGCCTGGACTTTCAACATCACCACAGACAGTATTCTTGCCATTGTACTTCTGTTATCTGATTGCGGCCATCGCCGCTTGGCTGCCAATGCAGCTGCCGGCCTGCCTGCCGGTTGGAAGTGACAATGTGACGCGCTTGCAATTGCGACCAGTGCGCTAGGGTCGCACGGCTGCACTCACAGCGCCCAGGATCAAACATCGTCATCTAATACGCATATTAGATCTAATACCGGCCGGATTAGATCTAATATAATCTAATACCTAATATTAGGCGGGGGAAGCCGCGCCCTACGTATAACCCGCAAATGTACCCCGTATAACCCGCTACTGATGAACGACGAGAGCTTCCTATGCTTTCTTATGCTTCCCTATGCTTCCCTTTGCTGTCCTATGCTTTCCGATCCTTCCTATTCTTACTACGCTGACTGCGTCGGCCCATCGCTAATTATGGCCGCCAGTCTGCATCATTTGTGCCGCTGATGAACGTTGGTGGTAGCTTGGAGGAATAAGAACAACCTCTTACACTTTCGCAGCCTAGTGAGCGCGAGATGATGGGGTAATTTAGACATGAGCATGGTAGGTATGTCTGGGTGATCTATGGGTGCTAATCCTAAGAATAGCGCTACCAAAAGTATACGAGATTCTCGGGACACACCGTTTGCATCTCTACAGGAGGTCAGCACGGCGTTTGATGCACTTCCTGCCCAAAAATAAGGTTTCTACGTACTGTGATTTTAAGAGCTTCCCAACCTGCGCAGGGCCGCTTTAATACACTGCAATAGCTTCCCGTGGGAGCTATGAGCATACGTCAAAGCTAGGGCGCAAAATCTAGACGGATGCGTAGCAGCAACAAGCAACAAATCGATCTCAAAAATAGCACTGCAAATTTGCATGCCGGCACCCCATCACGACACGCCGACCGACCGACTAGTGACCGCTCTACCTCGCTCATCGCTGCGGCGTTGTTGTATGCACGTGCACTACCGTCAGGATGCAAGGAGTCACTGGTGCAAGGATACCGCGGAGGGGGGCAAAGTTGACTTTAGCCCGTCCCTCGCAGGCCAAGCTGCGGAGCACCACCAGCTCATGTCCATGCGTACCCACATCGATGCCATTGACGGCGTGGACGTGCTTGACTTTGCACAGCGGCTGCCAGAGCTACGCAAGGAAGTGCGGCGTGAGGAGGCAGCAGCAGCTATGGCCCGACGGATAGCAAAGGCGGAGATGAAAGCAGCAGCAGCAACTGATAGAGTGTAAAGTGCGCACCTCTGGAAGAGATTGCCGCTTCGCGTCGTCTGGGCTGTCTCGTGAATGCGAGCCGTCGCGGGACGCGGGTTACACGTGTAGTGTGAGATTTGGCAGGTTAAAGACTAGCGACATTGCGTTCGTGAGTACAACTGGTTCGATCCCAGGGAGCCCCGTTCTAAGCTCTAGCCATTCTCGCAACACACCGCTGTAACCCAACACCCTAGTCGGAAGTCACCGCCTCGACTGGACCGGCCTTCGAGCTTGTGTCAAAAGGTCATCTGACGTTGCGTCCCCGCACGTTACAGCTGGTTTCCGACCCCGAGCATTTAAGCTCGCGGTCCAGTCAATATGACTTCAACTACCCAGAATGTCGCTTCGGCGAACAAGACCAATGGCGCCTCTGGCGTTCTTCCTCCAGCTTCAGCTGTTACAGCTACAGCGGAGAAGGGTCCCGCATTTGGTGCGGCACCGGAACCGGGCGAGGCGATTGCAGGAGTTTTGCATTCGCAGGAGCTTTGCAGGCCATTGAAGAAGATGTGCTGGACGACATTGGATTGGTCCAGTTCGACAGTCCTTCGACCCCAAATCGCCTCACTTCTGCGGCAGCTGGTCGCGGCCGGTACAAGGGTGAGTCCTCCTGCGGCTAAGCGTGCTGCTGGTGTTGCTTCGCTCCCAGTCAGCCCTAGACCAGCTAGGAGGCCTATCGCTGTCGCACATGTCTCGACATTGCTTGCCAAGCCTCTGTCGGACGCATTGCGTGCATTGCAACACTTGTATGCCGCTCTGCAAAAGCTTGATGTGCAGAGCGATGTTGCCTCGATATCTGCGGGCACTTCGAACCCTCGCACGCTTGCTCCGGGAAAGGTATGCCGGTGTTCACCCCGCTGCTGCACCCCTGCCAGCTGTTGCCACTGTCACTGCTGGTCATGACTCCAACTCATGTCGCGGGTTGCCCGTGACTGAGCGGTGGACTGCTGCCAGTTCGGCCTCTGGCCGCCGTGCACTGTCCGGAGGACCCAGTAGCACATTGTGTTGCACATGGCCTTGACCCTGTCCTTGCTCTGCCCTCATATCTGCTTGGCTTGGACTGCATGACAGATGTCATGTTGGTCAGTGTGGTTGAACGTGGTCCTGCTGCCAAGGACCTGCATGCCCTTGTGGCCCCCACTGTGGATGATGCCATTCGTGCAACCATCACCAATCACAAGGCCCTTGTGGCTGCTGCTGGCTCTGGTGTGCATCCTGCCTGACGGTGCCCGGTTGCTGTTGTGCACCATGTGGCCCAGGCACAACATGGGATTTTTGCAGTTGGCCAGGTACCCTCTCACACCTCCTGATTGTCATACCATGAGCTCATATGATAGTGAGGGTTCCCCTCCTGTCAATGGCTGCTGCTGCCATTGTAGTTTGTGTTGCTGACATGGTGGACTGCATGTCATGTCAAGTCATGTCAGACTGCATGTCATGTCACACCACATGTCATGTCACACCAAAACTGTGCTGAATACACTGAGGCATGCCTTGTGTGTGAACCTGCTCATGTGCCTTTGCTGGTCACCTGAATGAGCACCATGCACGTGTCCTGTGTGACACTGGTGCTACCCACAGCTTTGTCAGTGCATCATTTGTTGCTGCACATGCTGTACCTGTCCACATGTTGAAGCACATGCAAGAGTGGCATGCTGCTAACAACACTGTGTTGAGCTGTTCCCAGTTTGTTAAGGCTGAGCTGAGGTTGCCAGGTATTACAGTACCCTGCCAACTCAATGTCATGCCTTCCCTCTTGCCAGACTTTGATGTGCTGCTGGGGAATGACTGGTTGAATGAACATGAGGCCGTGATGTCATACCAGGACAAGACACTCAGCCTAGCATGTGACAAGAGTGAGCCAGTAGTGCTGCCATGTCCTTCTGCTGGTGTGTCTCAGTCAGGGCAGTCTGCTGTAAGCAACCCTGCCTCTTTCCTGGTCAATGCTCTACGTGCAAAACCCCCTCTGGCTTCTGCAAAAGTTGCTGCCAGGTGGTTACGAAAAGGAGGCACAGGTGTCCTGGCCCTGATCACTGTGGACAATTCAAGTACCCCTGATCCAGCTCCAGCTGAACCTGACCTACCTCCAGGTGTGTCCCAGGCACTCAATGCTTTGCTGGATGAGTATGCTGATGTGTTTGCACCCATCACATCTCTACCACCTGAGCGTCCTGTGGGCCATGCCATACCCCTTGTGCCTGATGCACGACCCTCTGTGGTACCTCAATACCGCATGAGTCAGGATGAGCATGCAGAGCTGAAGAAGCAGGTGCAGGACCTACTTGCCAAGGGCATGATAGAACCAAGCTCCAGTCCTTTTGCTGCTCCTATCCTGTTTGTCAAGAAGAAGTCTGGTGAGTTACGCATGTGCCTTGATTACCGTCAGCTCAACAAGATCACCATCAGGGATCAGTATCCACTGCCCAGGATTGATGACTTGTTTGATAAGCTGTCAGGTTGCACTGTGTTTTCTTCCCTAGACCTTCAAGCAGGTTACAACCAGATCAGGATCACCCCTGAAGATGTGCCCAAGACGGCCTTCAGGACCCCTGACGGCCACTACCAGTTCAAGGTACTGTCATTTGGGCTCTGCAATGCACCTGCTACATTCCAGCGTGTCATGAATGATGCCTTTGCACCAGTCCTGAACCAGTGTGCCCTGGTGTACCTGGATGACATCTTGGTCATGTCCAAATCTGTGGACGAGCATTTGAAGCATCTCAGAAAGGTCTTTGACCTCCTGAGGCTCAACAAGCTCTATGCCAAGCAGTCCAAATGTGAATTCATGCGTACCACGCTGAAATTCCTTGGCCATGTCATCTTTGCTGGTGCTATTGCTGTGGACCCTGAGAAAATCAAGAGCATTTCTTCCTGGCCTGTGCCTCAATCCCTGCAACAGCTCCAGTCATTCCTAGGTGCTGCTAATTTTGTGCGCAAATTTGTGCATAATTTCAGTGTCCTAGCTGCACCTCTCACAGATCTGTGTGGCAAAGCTGGTGACTCATTTCTGTGGCACAATTGGCCTGCTGATGAGCTGAAAGCCTTTGCTTCCCTCAAAGCTGCTGTTGCCCAGGTCCCCATGCTACGTCTACCTGATCACACCCAGCCCTTCCAGGTCTACTGTGATGCCTCACTCCAAGGAGTAGGAGCAGTCCTGATGCAAGATGGCTACCCCCTTGCATACCTCAGCAAGAAACTATCTTCTGCTGAGCGTAACTACACCACTGGTGAGCAAGAGCTTCTTGCCCTCATCACTGCATGCAAGGAGTGGAGGTGTTACCTTGAGGGTGTCCCTTTCACACTCTTCACCGATCACAAGCCTTTGACTGCTCTGCCCACCCAGAAGGTGCTGTCTAGACGTCAGGCTAGGTGGATGGAGTTTCTGTCACGGTTTACATTTGACCTGCAGTACCTGCCAGGTGATGCTAATCCTGCTGACCCACTGTCCCGGATACCTGCTGGACCCCAGGACTGTGCCATGGTGTGTGTTGTTACCACCCGGCGGCAAGCTAAACAGTCTTTGGAGAGGGGGGAAGTGCGTGTGGCGCAGGCTCTGCCCCAGGTTCCACCTGTGGGTACTCCCTCAAATGCCCCCACTGCCGTTGATGCTTTGGCCCCCCGGCCCACAGTGTCTGATAACCCTGTTGCTGCTCACCATAGTAGGCTCCCTGAGCTTGAGGCCCCATCTGCTGCTGACACCTCAGTGCACTATCCTGCAGCTCCTGCCCACCCATTGGAACTGGCTGATCACCTGGTCCATGGTTACCGGCTTGACCCTGCGTTTACTGCTGAAGCTGACTTGTCTGGCATGTACATGGACGACCATGGCCTGTGGCGGCGCACTGGCAAGGGCACAGTGATGGTTCCCAATGACCCTGAACTGCGTGAGTACATTCTGCATGAGATGCATGATGCTGCCTATGCTGGTCATGTGGGTATAACCAAAACCATTGAGAGGCTGTCACGTGTGTTCTACTGGGACACCATGCGTGCTGATGTCAGGCACTATGTCACTACCTGTGATGCCTGCCAGCGTGACAAGTCCTCCACACTGAAGCCTGGTGGCTTACTCAACCCACTGTCCATTCCAGATTACCGTTGGGAGTCAGTGTCAATGGACCTGATCACCAAGCTGCCATCTGCTTCACATGGGTTTGATGCCATCTGTGTCTTTGTTGACAGACTCAGTAAAATGGTGCACTTTGTGCCCTGCAAGGAGAGCATGAATGCCAAGGGCTTTGCCCGTCTCTTTGTTGACAATGTCTTCAAACTGCATGGCCTGCCAAAAGACATGGTCTCTAACCGTGGGCCCCATTTCCACAACACTTTCTGGCACCATGTGCAGAAGTTGCTGGGCATGAGAGGTTCCCTGTCTTCCTCCTATCACCCTCAATCTGATGGCCAGACTGAGAGGTACAACCGTGTGTTGGAAGAGATGCTACGTCATTACATCTCTCCCACCCAAGCTGACTGGCCTGACTATCTGTCACTTGCTGAGTTTGCTGTGAACAACTCATGGCAAGAGTCCATCAAGTCTACACCGTTCCTGGTTAATACCGGACAGTCCCCCATTACCCCTATGCTCCACTCTCTACCTGACAAGGGGCGGTGCCCTGAAGGCTTGTCCTATGCTACTTGGTGGCAGGAGGCTGTGGCTAAGGCCAAGCTATGCATGCAGGCTGCTCAGCAACGTCAAGCTGCCTATGCCAACCAGGACCGTAGAGATGTGCACTACAAGGTGGGTCAAATGGTCCTGCTCAGCACTAAGAACATGAGGTTGAAGCCAGGCAAAGCACGTAAGCTGCTGCCACGTTTTGTGGGCCCCTTCAAGGTGCTTGACTTGGTTGGTCAGGTTGCAGTGAACCTGCAGCTGCCTGCCTCCATGTCACGTCTTCACCCTGTGTTCCATGTGTCACTCATCAAACCCTACACTGGCACTGATGTGGGCTTCATGCCTCCGCCTGTTGAGTGGCTTGATGAGGAGCCTGTGTACTATGTTGAGCGTCTGCTGGACCACAGACATGTGCATGCAGGAAAGGCCAAGGAGTACCTGGTGCAGTGGGAAGGCTATGATGCCGACCACAACACCTGGGAGCCACGTTCCAACTTGGTTGGCTGTGACAAGATCCTGGCTGAGTACAATGCAGCTCACAACCTGAAGTAAGTCCTAGGCCATGCATGCTGGTATGCTGCTGGACTTTGGCATTCTCAGCATGCTTGTACCTCTGGTCAGCTGCTACCTGTGTGGTTATGGTTTCCCTGTGTCTAGTCGGCACGATGGTCTTTGACCGCTCCCTAAGCTATGACCTGGTGCGCCCTTTGGGTTGCCCAGTAGCTAAATCAGCATGCTGTAGGCAATGCGAGTCACGTGGTTTTACCCGTGGCGGAACGGAAGCCCCTTTGGAGGGGGAGGAATGTAAAGTGCGCACCTCTGGAAGAGATTGCCGCTTCGCGTCGTCTGGGCTGTCTCGTGAATGCGAGCCGTCGCGGGACGCGGGTTACACGTGTAGTGTGAGATTTGGCAGGTTAAAGACTAGCGACATTGCGTTCGTGAGTACAACTGGTTCGATCCCAGGGAGCCCCGTTCTAAGCTCTAGCCATTCTCGCAACACACCGCTGTAACCCAACACCCTAGTCGGAAGTCACCGCCTCGACTGGACCGGCCTTCGAGCTTGTGTCAAAAGGTCATCTGACGTTGCGTCCCCGCACGTTACATAGAGTGGGACAGGTGGTGGTTGATGTGGGGGACCATGAGGGGCAGCATAGACTGTCTGCAGCATATGCTCTGACCTATGATGGGCGCGATTACAGCCACACCACTGTCGAGGAGGCTGAGAAGCTATCTGTTAGGGAGCTGCAAGCTTACCTTCGCTTCCACCAGCAGGAGCTTATGAAGGGGTGGCTGAAGTCCAAGCTGAAGGGTCTTGTCATGGCCCATATCTGCAACACAGTAGCCGCCCTGCATGGCGATGAGCTGGAGGCAGCAACAGGTGCCGGTGCTGGTGCCGCCCCTGACCTGCTACCCCCTCCTGATGCACCCCCTTGGCAGCAGCAGACAGCTGGTGTTGGTGCCGCCCCTGACCTGCTACCCCCTCGTGCTGCACCCCCCTGGCAGCAGCAGGCAGCTGGTGCTGGTGCCGCCCCTGACCTGCTACCCCATCGTGCTGCACCCCCCTGGCAGCAGCAGACAGCTGGTGCTAGTACCGCCCCTGGGCTGCCCACCCCTCCTGCTGCCCCCCCCTGGCAGCAGCTGGCAGCTGGCGCTGGTGCCGCCCCTGGGCTGCCCACCCCTCCTGCTGCCCCCTGTTACGTGACCATGTAAGGCTAAGCTAATGCCGGTTGAGAGATCTGGATCTCCCCTGTGAGAAGTGTGATGTGGTGAGGTGATCTGAGGCCGGGTTCGATTCCCGGGCAGACTTCCAACGCAACGCCCAGTCTGTCACGGAGAACTCAATCACCGCCACTCGTCACGCAACAGTTGGTTTCTGACCGATGCCGTCCGACTGGATCTATTTGCCACGTATCTGCCTGAGGATGAGCGGCAGAGGACGTTCTGGTTGGCGTGTGTAAACGCGGTTGAGTCGGAACTGGCTGTAGTGCGCCAGTTGTGGAATTGTCGCGAAGCGACGGCTGTGTGTGGGCTCTGAGATGAGCGAAGAGGCTAGAGAGCCTGGAAACCAGTGGCTAATGAGCCTTTGTGCGGTACAACCAGTCGGCGGAGGTTTATTCTGCGAGAGTGGCGATGGAGGTGACAGTAGTCGTCGAGAGGCCGGTGATGGCTCAGTTGGGTGCGAAGAAGTTGCGCGACCCAGGACGCTGGTGCAAGCCGAAATATTGCAATTGTTGTTTAGGCGGGCTTGGCCTCTCTCTTGATCTTGTGCCTATGTCTGAGGCCAACTCTGCGTGTAAGAGAACGGCTATGGGGCTATGGATACGCCACCGCATGCTGCTGAGGTACAGCCTGGAAGGCTGCAGCCACCTTTTCTGTTTGAGGGCCGGCTAGGTAACAAGCCGTGCAGAGTCATGCTTGACACAGGTGCCAGTTGCACCATAATCAGCAAGGAGTGGTTGGAAAGACATGAAGGCAATGTTAACCCTGCTGCACTACAAAGGAAGATCATGATGGAACCTTTGAGGGTGCTGACCGCAACCAATCAGCCTGTGGTGATCACTGAACGTCGTTGTGGCCTGCTGGAGGTGCAAAAAAGCAAGACAAATTGCAATGCAGTGGTCATGCCAGGAATGCTCAACGGTGTCGACCTGATTCTAGGTGTCGATTGGATGCACGAGCACGATGCAGTGCTTAAGGTGAAGCACGGGGTGTGCACGCTGTTTGAGGCACTGGGAGAGTCGGGGAAGCCTGTAAACCTGTTCGCACTGCAACCAAAGCATCTGCCTGGGTTTGCGGCTGTGGCTGCTATGAAGGAGCAGTGGGAAGGAGCAGTGGGAAAGCGCAGCCGAAATTAAGCTGCTCAGTCCGGGCCAGGCCGTGCGACAACTGCGGAAAGGCTGCAGTAGCTGGCTGATGCTAGTGAAACCTGGCGATGCTGGCGACCAGGAGGGCTGGCACCAGGGCAGCTTAGCAGCTGCAGTGGCTGGATGCAGTGAGCAGAGCACGATGACTGAGCAGGACCCCTGGCTAGTGCCACAAGCAGTGCTAGATGGGTTGCTATCTGAGTATGCTGATGTGTTTGGGGACATGCCACCGGGGTTGCCTCCTAACAGGCCAGTGGGGCACACAATCAGGACACCACCCGGGGCTGAAGCTCCCTACAAACGTATGTACAAGCTCAGCCCTAGAGAGGAGGCTGAGGTGAAGAAGCAGGTGGCTGAGCTGCTGGCCAATGGGTTGATTGAGCCAAGCAGCAGCCCATACGGGGCACCAATCCTGTTTGTGCAAAAGAAAGATGGGAGCCTGAGGATGTGCATTGATTACCGTGCTCTCAACAAATTAACAGTGAGGGACAGGTACCCCCTACCAAGGATTGACGACCTGTTTGACAAACTGGCTGGCAAGAGGGTGTTCAGCTCCCTAGACCTGCAGTCTGGGTACCATCAGATCCGGATCACTGAGGAGGATGTGCCTAAGACGGCATTCTTGACGCCAATGGGCCAGTTCCAGTTAAAGGTGCTCTGTTTTGGGCTGACCAACGCTCCTGCTACGTTCCAACGGATGATGAATAACGTATTCAAGCCTTTGATCAATGAGTGTGTATTGGTGTACATTGATGACATTCTGGTGATGAGCAACACCCCTGAGGAGCATGTGCAGCACCTGAGGCAAGTCCTGCAGCTCATGCGAGAAAACAAGTTCTACGCCAAACTGGCAAAGTGCGAGTTCAACAAGACGCAGCTGGCGTTCCTGGGCCACATCGTGGGCAGCAAAGGCATTGCTGTCGACCCTGCGAAAGTGCAAGTCGTGAAAGAATGGCCGACGCCGCGCAACCTAAAAGACCTGCAGGCTTTCCTGGGGCTGGCAAACTACTTCAGGCGGTTCATATCAAACTTCAGCTCTCTGGCTGCGCCGTTGACGAACTTGACCAGCAAGCAAGTGGCTGCTGCGTATGACTGGGAACACTTTGGGGGGGCTGAGCTGGAAGCTTTTAATGCCCTGAAAGAGACGCTCTGCTCTGCTCTTGTGCTGGCTCTGCCTGACTTCAGCAAGCCTTTTGTAGTGTGCACCGATGCGTCGCTGGTAGGCACCGGAGGGGTGCTGATGCAAGATGGCAGACCGATTGCTTACACAAGTAAAAAGATGTCCCCAGCCGAGACGCGCTATGCCACTGGAGAGCAAGAGCTGCTGGGTATCATCAGAGCAGTCAGAGAGTGGAGGTGTTATTTGGATGGAGCGGTTGATGTTACAATCCTGACTGATCACAATCCCCTCATCTACCTGCAAACACAGCCCAACTTGTCGAGGCGGCAGGTCAGATGGATGGAAGAGCTATCACGCTACAAGTATGAGATCAAGTACATACCCGGTGCAACTAATGTGGCTGACCCTATCAGCCGTAACCCCGCTCTGGCCAATGAGGTGGCGCTAACAAGCTCATCATCACCACAAAATGCTGACTCTGAAGACGCCATGACTGTGATCATGACGCTAAGCTCCCGGGCTGAAAGGCCAATCTACGCCATAACTACACGCCGCACTGCTGCCCGGTTGCGAGAGAATGCTGAGCTGGGGCAGGTGGCTGCCCGGGAGGCTGCCCAAAGAGCAAACCAGCTGGTCCCACCAGAAGATTTGGCTGCTGCCATACGCCTGGCCAGGCAAGAATGACAAGTGCACAACAAAAGAAGGCGCAGCCAGGTGGGGGGGAATCCCTGCGGCAGCAACACAAACAACAGAGTCACAAAACAAATCAAACAAACAAGGTGATGACGAGCAGTCCACAACCGAGTCGGGTCCCTTAACCCTAATGCAGGCAATCAAACAAGCCTACGCGGCTGATAAACGCTTTGCTGATGAGGCCTTCACATCGCAGCTGTACCAGCATGAGGGGCTGTGGCTGACTGAGTGGGGCAAAGTCCTGATGACGCTGCGCTACGGAAGAAAGTGATATACACCATGCATGACACCAGGTCTGCTGGTCACTTGGGTATGACGAAGACCCTTGAGCAGGTGACGCGCTGGTTTACATGGCCCGGTGTGTCAGAGGATGTGAAGAGCTATGTGCGCAGCTGCCACTCGTGCCAAGTGAACAAGTCAAGTGCCAAGAAGCCTGCTGGCCTGCTGCAGCCGCTGCCCATACCTGAGAGACCGTGGGACAGCGTGTCAATGGACCTCATAGTGAAGCTTCCTGCAAGTGGGCCCAACAAATATGACTCAATATTAGTGTTTGTGGACAGACTAACAAAGATGGTACACCTGGTGAAGACCTGGGAGAGCATGACTGCCACACAATATGCAAAGCTGTTCCTTGAGCATGTGTTCCGACTGCATGGGATGCCAAGGAGTGTGGTCAGTGATAGAGGGCCCCAGTTCCACAACAAGTTCTGGGCTGAGGTGACCAAGCTGCTCCAGGTCCAGGTGAACCTATCCAGCGCCTACCACCCTGAAACAGATGGCCAAACAGAGCGTGTTAACCGGGTGATCGAGGAAATGCTAAGGCACTTCATCAGGCCTGACCAGCGGGACTGGGCGGAGTACTTACCTCTGGTGGAGTTCGCCATCAACAATGCCTGGCAGGAGTCGGTCCGCAGCACGCCCTTCTACCTGAATTACGGCTATCATCCGCGGCTGGCTGAGCTGCTCGACTTGCCGCAGAAGGTGCCGCAGGCGCATGATTTTGTGAAGGGCATGAAGACAGCGGTTGAGCAGGCGAGGCAGTGCCTAGCGCGGGCGCAGAAGCGCATGAAGTCATATCAGGATAACAAACGGCGTGAGGCACTTTACCTGCCTGGTGACATGGTGCTGCTGAGCACACAGAACATGAGGGGTAAGGCTAACCAGCCTGGAGTCCGTAAGCTAAAGCCTCGCTATGTGGGCCCGTTCAGTGTGCAGTACATGGTAGGCAAGGCAGCTGTGAAGCTGTGGCTGCCAGATGAGTGGTCTCGACTCCACAACGTGTTTCACGTGTCCTTGGTGAAGCCCTATCGCACGGATGCTTCAGGAGCAGTGCCTGGGCTGGCTGGACCACCTCCTGTGCAGTGGCTGGATGGAGAGCCCCAATACACAGTAGAGAAGGTGGTGGGCCACAGGCTGGAGCCCAACAAAGGCAAGCGCAAGGGCAAGTGCAAGAAGAGAAGGCTTGAGTTCCTGGTCAAGTGGCAAGGACACGGTGACGAGCATAACACATGGGAGTTGAGCCCTCAGCTGGTGGGCTGCCAAGAGCTGTTGGCCAGGTACCTATCAGAGCACAACCTGAGTGCCGAGGCTGAGGAGGCGGCTGATGGCGAGGCTGAAGCTAAGGATGATGTTGAGCCCAGGCCTGATGGTAGAGGCATGATTGGAACTCAGACACCTAGCGCTAGTGTGGGCGCGAGTGATGGCACAATGTGCCTGAGCGGGGCAACACCACAGTGGTCAGCTGAGGACAGCTGAGCCAGGTGGGGGGGAATGTTACGTGACCATGTAAGGCTAAGCTAATGCCGGTTGAGAGATCTGGATCTCCCCTGTGAGAAGTGTGATGTGGTGAGGTGATCTGAGGCCGGGTTCGATTCCCGGGCAGACTTCCAACGCAACGCCCAGTCTGTCACGGAGAACTCAATCACCGCCACTCGTCACGCAACACCCCCCCCTGGCAGCAGCTGGCAGTTGGAACTGGTGCCGCCCCTGGGATGCCCACCCCTCCAGCTGAGCAGCAGGGGGTCAGGGCGGAGCTGGACACAAGCTGGACACGCAAGCGGAGGGCGGGCGGGAGGGATCGGACCCAACATGTCGAGCAAGGTAACGTAGCAATGGCCTACACACCTTGAGTGGCCTTACCGAGTGGCCAGGTAGTAGGTACTACTCACGAATCGGTCAAGCAATGCAGCAGCCTTGTATACTTCCGAGCATGGGTGGAGGGGCGTCGTTACATCGGTTTGGCGTGCCATGTGCATTGCTTTGACTGCGGCGACTGTCCCTGACTGTTTGCAGAGGCTACTGGGCCACGTCGGTCGCGGCGATCGGTCGCGGCGAGGCCCGTATGAGCAAAACTGGCATGAATTTGAATGTAAAGATTTGAGCCGCCATAGCACTCAGCACAGTGCACAATATGTAATGTTACAAGCTGCACCACATAGCTGACAGAGTCCTCTATCCAGTGATGTGCGAAACATAAATAGAAACCACGTGGCTGAGACGCGGCGTCGTTTTGATTACCAGGGGTCGGTTTCCTATCATTTCCTGTCATGTTTTGCTAGTTGGGTCGCCTGACTTTAGCCCGTCCCTCGCAGGCCAAGCTGCGGAGCACCACGCCGCAGCGGGGCGTCGCGGTTTGACCTCTTGGAGTTCAGTACACGCGACAAAAAGTGACGGTACATTTTTTCGAGCCATTTTACCTGACCTTGTGGGACCTGACTTCATGCATCTCCCACACCCATGTGCAGGTTCTATCACTGCAGGTGCCAGTGGTTCTCAGATTGACATGGCCCTGTTGCGCAAGTGGCGGCACAAGTGGCGGCGATATCCAGCTACAGCAAGCCAACCTCACGGGGATGTGTAAGCGAGAGCTATAGAAGCATGAGCTAGTCGTAGACTACGACTCGTAGTCATGGAGGCACACACACACCAGGTGGGCTGAGCTGAAGTGGGCATTAGGCGCACTGCCAGTAGCCTTTACAATGATGTGCTCGCGGACTGGCTTTGATCACAGCTCTTGCATTGTTATGGAGTAGCATGAGGGCTGTAGAGATACGCCGCCTCTTATGTCGCCATGCGTGCCATTGGCAGGATGGCAGTTAAACCATCTGACATTTCCCGCGTCCCAGCACAACGAACGACGTTACATCGTCGCACCGCGATACGACGTCAACGCGTTATCTGCCGTCGCTGCAATGACAGCATTATTGCCGCCGGGCCCTTACTTCTGCATCGACGTAGAATGCGTGGCGACGTCCACGCATCATAATGGGCGAGCGGTAGCTCAGATAAGCTTGGTGGACCAAGCCGAGCGAGTGAGAAATCACAGGTCCATTTGGCCAGTCCCCAGCAAGGTTTACTGTTATTGTGAATGTCGCTGTTGCGCACGACACAAAACAGCTCAATGCATTATTTTCACGGAACAATGACACTCCAAGCATAGCAAGCACCATCATAAGCTCCAGCATTACCACCGTGACCATGACTGCTGCTGCCACGAAGTTGAGTAGGGCAGAACTGCAGCAAGGCACTGCTGGGCAGTCAGACCTAACGCATGGATGCCTCATGTGTTGACTGGCAGTGCCAGTATGAAAGGAGCGGTTGTGCTGGGAAGCTCAAGACATTGCATGGGAGGACATTGAGCTCACCACATGCTGTCTCTGGTGGCGCATCGCACACAGGATGCCACTGCACAGCCATGACCGGTTGCCCACATGGCTGCAGGTCATCCTCAACCTGTATGTTAAGCCTGAGCAACCAGTGGTGTCTTACCTGCAGCCCCTGACAGGTGAGGAACACAGGGGCTGCAGCTGTATGGGCGCTGACGAGTGATCCATGCACATGGGCAATGCGTAGTGCATACGTGCATAGGTCAAGATGTTAAGAGCTGTCAGCGTACTAATGCCCAGCCAGCCAGCCATGACAAGCCCCCAAACAAGCGCCACGAGCACAAGCGCCACACGCACCACAAGCACCCTCACCACAGCACAAGCGCCATCCACCGGCTTGCTCCTGTTCTCTAGCTTACCCGACCTCCCTCCTGCCACCAGGCCTGAATAAACGGTTGCTGGATGAGTACGGCATGCGGCTACAAGATGCCGTGGCCACGGTGCGCGCCCACCTGCCCCGCAATGCCATCCTAGTGGGTCAGAGCATCAGCAAGGACGTGGAGTGGCTGGGGTTGAAGGAGGGCGTGGACTTTGCGGAGCTCAGGGGTGAGTCGGCAGCAGCAGCAGCAGCAGCAGCAGCAGTTGGCTCAGGAACTACATTAGCAGCAGGAGCGCCGGCAGTGGCAATGGCAGAGACGGTGGCAGGGGTGTCAGCTGCAGGCTGCAGGAGGTGTGGATCAGTAGAGTTGGATCAGTATAGTACTTATTTCAGCCAATACGGTGTTACACTGTCAGTCTGGGGCTGGGGGCTGGGGCTGGGTCGGCAGCGAGGAGCGGCACCCCCAGCTCTGCTGGCAATGGCCCCTGTCCTGTGTTGCTCTGTACCAAGGCATGGCACATGGAGTTCAACACATGTGCTCTTGCAAGTGTGAGCTGCCACCGTGCCTCACACCTCACTCCTGTCCCCTCACCTGCATCTGATGGCCTGCCAGCCGGCTGCCCGCAGACCTGGCTGGCATGTTCCGAGTCCACAACCCTCGCTACAAGAGGTGAGGCCGCAACCACGCCTCCTGACACCACGCTGGAATGCGATGCAGCACAGCTCATTCCCAGGGTCTATTGCCAGCACGGCCAGTGATGCCGCTTCACGCTGCTGACCCTGGCCTCAGCCCAGACTGACAGCGGTGCACCCCACCGTCTCTGACAGTGCCACTGCCAGCGCTCCTGCTGCAGTGTTCGATCCTGCTGCTGCTGCTGCTGCTGCTGCTGCTGCTGCTGCTGCCGCTGTTGTTAACTCACCCCTCCCTGCCTCCCTGCAGTTGCCTGTATCCCTGCAGCATGCCGGTGTAATAAAGCCGTGTCCGCTGACTGAGTGCCTGATGCAGCACATAGCAGGGCCGTACCTACTGCAACTGGCTGTGGGGGCCCATGCGGTGTAGAGGTGCAGACCGCATGCGCTGCTGTGGACGCTCTGCCTGAGCCAACTGACAACATTCTGCTGTGTGTGCTCTGCAGCTGGACTGTGTTCAGCTTAGATGCAGTGGCAAAGGTCCTGCTCAACTGGCAGGTGAATGGTAGCAAATGGTGTGGGGCAGGGGAGAAGGGCAGGGGAGGTGCAGGCGTGCAAGAGAGTGGGACGGCACGGGGGTTATGATTGCAGTGGCAGCAGCAGCGGCAGCGGCAGCTGCAGCAGCAGCAGCAGGAGCAGCGAGAGCAGGGGCAGCAAGGGGGCCAGCAAGTTTACCTATGTCCCATCAACCAAGCTCTTCATGAAGACTGTTACTCTTCTAGGTTGGGATGGTCATGGTGGGGTGAAAAGTTATAGGAACACGGCTGCAGCCAGCCAGGCTCACCTCACCATCATCATGCTCCCTGCCCCTACGCCCTCATCCCTGCGCTGAGTCATGTCATTCACGAGCCCTGTTTCACCCCTCCCCATGAAGGGACCTTTTGCCCACCCCTCCCCTCCCATCCCTCACCCCACCCCTCACTCTCACCCCCGCCCCCTCTGACCCTGACCTCCACCCTTGCCTATCATCCAGTGCCACCGCTGCCTTGCCCTGTTGGCCAGGCGCCGGAGGGCGGCGGAGACCACAATGCGGTGCAGGACGCAGTCAAGTCCATACGTGTGTTCAACCACTACATCCGCCTCACGGCCCAACCCGGGGCCCTGGAGGCGGCTCAGGTAGGCAGGGCCCACTACAGGGCAGAGGAGGGGAGGTGTGACGATGTGATTGGGAGGTAAGAACAGAGCTGCCCCTTCCCCCTGCCCTGACCCTGACCCCGGCTTCGACCCCAAGGCTGACCCAGGACCTGACCCTGACCCTGACCCTGACCTCCCTCTACCTGTTGTCGGGTCCACACCTGCAGGCCGCCCTCCTAGCCGCTCCCCCCATGGTGCCCTTTTCCCGCCGCCATGCTACCTTTGAGGGGGTGTGCATGGGCAACCGCAAACAGTGCAGCTGTGGGGCACCCTTTTTCTCTTAAGGTGGCTGACCAGCCCACCACCTCCACATTCCTAGACCATGACCCAGGACCATGTCAAGTTGCCTGGCTTGGGCCAGCACACGTTGTGCTTGAGTCCTTGCCATGTGCTGATTAGGCTGCTGAGCCCTCCCCACATAGCCCAGCATTGCAGTGGGCACAGGTAGCCACCAATGGTCGTGCAGCCGTTCTTTCGGGTTTAGGTCGTTAGAGTCGTTTACAAAGCCTTGGTAGACAGGCAGACTGGTCGTGGCGGGCTACCTCTCGTTCGTGTGCCCCTGCCTTTACCTGACAAGTGCAGCTCTCGCTATGGTAAGCAGGCAGCATGGGGCAGCAAGGGGCAGGTTGCATTGGGCAGGTAGCGCAGGCCATGAGGGCGATGGGCCAACGCGTCTCGTGGCTTGTGGCAAAGGTGTGCCAGGGGCTGCTCCACTGCTTCTAATCAGCCAGAATAGCAATGAGGTATGCAATAGATGTTGATGTGACATGTGACTTGAGAGTGGAGAGCGACTTATGAGGGGAGGGCATTGATCGGGGTTCAAGTGTGTTGGAGCGCTGCCTTGGAGGTGGTAGTGCGCATGCTGTGAAATCAAGCAGGTGGTGGGAGGGGGTTATGTGTGAAGTATGTTGTGACGGTCGACCCATCGACTCATCATCAGGTTAGCCACACATTTGTCAGTGACACCTTGGTCAACTTTAATACTGAATACGACCGAGGCCAAAGCAGTTTCGATTGCGAGGGCGGGGGCTACCACGCAAGCAAACATGTAAAATGAAAACAGCAACAGCTGAATGGCCATAGCGGCACACAATGGCATCAGTTGGGCACATGCTATACACAGAGAATTGCGTGGTTCCGGACACCCTGTTTCTCGTGTTCTCTTGTTTCTTCCCCGGAAGCCCGCGTTCCTTTCCGCGCATCGCGTTGTTAGGTGGTTGCTAGACTGGTTGTCGGGTCGCTTCATGTTTGCGTGGGAGGTGTAGATCAGGGAATGCTGTAGATCAGCATGTGCATGCCTATAATAATAGACAGTCCGGCGTCTCAATGCCCTGCGCATCGGACGGATGATCCCCTCTGTCGATCGAATTTGTCGCTGCTGTGGCGTCAACACTGCACAAACGGATCGTGAGATGGATGATGGCCATGGTGTGGACGACGTCGCAACGCCTGGTCAATACATATCCGCTGCGATGAGCGTCAGCAGCGCGGTCCAGCCCGTGAAGGGGTGCGAACTGACGCCTCGTCCATCTCGGTCGTCGTACTGCTCGAACAAGTAGCCGCGGTCGTAGTACTGACTGACCAGAGTCTGCGCGCGACCAGTGACCAGCAGACAGTCACGGAGCATCGACGGGTCAAACAACTGGCCTGCCGGCCAAACAACTGGCCTTCCCGGTACCGCCCGGCCGGCGCGGTGGCCAACCACCGGTCCACCGCCGGCCTTCCCTGCGCCCACCTGCAACAGGTTGTTGTTGAGGGCCAAGTGTATCTGAGTGGCTTGTTGTTGGTAAGGTCCCGGGGTCGTGGCGTAGTACTTGAGGGCGCTAAGGGCCAGGAAGTTGATGTTGACCCACACCTGCAGGCCAGCAGGCAGGCGGCGACATAACGCAGCAGGCAGAGCTAGCAAGGCCCACACACCCCACACCATACACACCCACATGTGCTCTTCCCTCGCCACCCTCTCACCCACTCGCCTGCCCGCCTGCCTGCCCACTCCCCTGACTGGCCACCCATGCGCCAGCCTGTTCGAACAAGGTAGTGTGGGCATGACTGTTTACCTTTTCCCTCTTCTTTCGCGGCATCTTGCCTCATGGCACCTGCTTTGTATCTTTCCTGCCTGTCACAAACCTCTACCCTGCCCCTTGGCTGCTGAGTTTGCAAGCCACACATCAGATGACAGAGGCCCCGTGGCTGCCCCTTGGCTGCTGGAGCTGTGACCCTGCTTGGTTGCCCCTGCACATGCCATACTGACCCGCCCCACCCTGCTGTGGTCTGACCTGCTCCACCTGCTGGCACCTGCCTGTGACTCTGGCCTGATGCAGTCGTCCCTCACCCCCAGCCCTGGTCATGTTGCCGCCCTAGCTGTTAAAGCCCTCTTTATTTATAGCCGCCCCGCCCCGCCCCGCCCCGCCCCGCCCCGCCCCGCCCCGCCCCGCCCCGCCCCGCCCCGCCCCGCCCCGCCCCGCCCCGCCCCGCCCCGCCCCGCCCCGCCCCGCCCCGCCCCGCCCTGCCCTGGCCGCAGCCACCCCACCTGACCCCTCCAGTAAGGGGGGTCGTGCAGTGTGTTGTGCTGCCGGTACAAGGAGGAGGCGGCAGACAACGAACTGCAGGCAGGGGGCACAGCAGCAGCAGGAGCCACAGTGACACCTGGCAGGGCTGGTGAAGGCCTGACTAGGCATCGGGGGGCCCTGGTAAGCCATGCATCAGCAGCAGCAGCAGGGGGTCCGGGGTCAGGTGGCCAAGTGGGCGCAACATAGTGCGGTCAGGTATAGGGTGTAGGAAGCGAGTGCTGGGGGGCTGCAATGCGTGCTTCCTAGGAAGATGGCTGTGCAGGGCAGGGTGCCGGAATGGCCAGCAGCGCCACACCACCTCTCCTCGCACTAGCCACGTTACAACGCTGCTGGCGTGCATGCATGCAAGGGAGTGGGCGAGGAGCTGTGCAGGGCAGCGTGCCTGGATGGCCGGCGCAGCACCACTTGCCCGCACCCTGACCGCCCCTGCTGATCTCTGCCTGTCTCCCCTATCGAAAGAATGCCCCACACTCTCCCCCAACCCTTCCCCTCCCCCATGCCCCTCCCCGCCTCCCACCCCCACTCCACCCAGATGCCCAATGTTCTACAGCTCCCAGCCCCGGCCCCTCCACGCACCGCAGCCCAAAGGAGGTCCACAGCAGCTCGGATGCATTGATGTGCACGAACAGCTCGCCCAGGCGGGGGCTGCCCGGGGGCAGGATGCGCATGAGGAGGGGGAACAGGGACACGTAGCCAAAGTGGGGCACGTACTGCAGCCGGGGCTCCTCCCTCACCACCCTCACCGCCACCTCCTGACAAGCAGCACAGGGGGCCACACACAGGGTGGGGTGGGAGCTCACACCTGCCAGTCTTGTAGCTGGAGCTGAGGGTGCTGTGGCTAGACAGCAGAGCTGGGTAGCTGCCTTTACTAGGGGCAGCATGATGCCCTTGATGCTGCTGCTGATGGCACTGAGTATGCAGCAGCACAATGTTTGGCAACTGCCATGATCCTGCTGCTGCTGCTGCTGCTGCTGAGGATGATCGTCATGAGCCGCCAGTGCTCTGTGCAAGTGTGTGAGGGGAGTGTCATGACCCGCCAGTGCAAGTGTGAGGGGAGTGCAGAGGTCAGGGTGGGGGCTGGGGCAGTGCGAGTGGGTGGGTCCACGGCCTGAAAACGAGCACAGAGCTGCCGTTAGGTGCTGCCGGGCCGCTCTGCTGACCTGCGGCCTGCCATCCACCATGACGGCGGTGCGCTGCAGGGCCACGGCCTCTGAGTGCAGGCCCCAGTCCAGGTGCTGCTGGCTGGCCTCGTCCCAGTGCAGGGCGTCCAGCAGGGGCATGTCTGAGGGGCACAGGCCAAGGCACAGCTGTGGGGGGTGCGTAAGGGGGGGCAGCGAGCGAGCGGCCGGGCGGGCGGGTAGTGGGTAGGCAGGCAGGTGGGTGGTTGGTTTGTTGGTTTCACCCTGAGGGTCTGACCTGAGAGTAGCTGGCTGGTGAAGAGGTACGGCTCCACCACCTCCGGGGACAGGCCCAGCACACCGCCAATGGTCGCCATGGTGTGGGCTGCCAAGGCCTGCGGGGCGGCAGCGGCAGGTCAGGTCAGGTCGGGGTTGGGGAACTCAGGGCAGAGCAGACCTGACACTAGCCACCCTGCCCAGCCCCACATCCCCCCCACCCCCACCCCCTCGCCCCCAGCCTCAGTCTCCTAGCGCACCCCTTCGCCTCCTCGCCCTCTACCCGCGCCCTTCCTGCCCCTGGCCCCCACACACCCGCCCCCCTCCCTACCCCACCATCCAGCAGCGCAGGTCCAGGTGGCGTTCATCAGCCGTGGGGTGTGAGGCGCGTGGGAAGTCGTCCAGCCCACTGGTCAGGGTCTTGGGGTTCAGCTCGTACACGGTGGAGGCGTTGCGGCCATGCCACCTGTCAGCCAGGCCACCAGGGGGGCAGAGGAGGCAAGCTGGGCCGGGCGCGCATGGGGGAAGCAGGAGGGGGCTGCAGGAGAAGCTGGGGGTGAAGGGTGTGCAGCACAGGGAGACAACGACCTGGAGGCCCTCTCTCTATGGTTGTGTCGGAGGGGAGGACCTAGGGCTTGTAGGGTAGGGGTGGGAGCAGGCAAAAGCTCCTGGGCGGCAGCTCCACCGAATGCACACTAGTACTCTTCATGCCGGTGTGGTCTTCTTCTCCAGGGGTGGGGACCGAACCTGGGGTGGCCTCCAAGCGCCACCTGGCCTCTCACTGGCCACCACCCAGCACTTACACCACCCGCCCCGCTGCCCAGCCATGCTCATAGCACTGCTGTAGACCCCTGACCCCTCATCACCCCCTCATCACCCCTCCTGGACCGTACAGTTCCAGGTCATGGGCACACCATCACCACAAACCTGCATGGCAGCCTGCCAGCCCTCCCTGCCTGCTCTTGCCCCCCTGCTGCCCCGCACCTGTAGCTGTGGGGTAGAGGCCCAGCTTGGGTGGTGTTGTACCAGTTGAACCAAGCCTCCAGGCGTGGCCAGGCGCGGTGCAGGAAGCTGCGGGTGGCCCGCACTCGCTCCGCCCCCTCCTGCACCTCCCCGCTGCCCTGCCCAGACTTCGTCTGTGCAGCAGGACATCAGTGCTGGGCGAACATACCTTTGGTGTACATGATCTGCAATCTCCCTCCAAACACTCTCCTTGCCCCCACCCACCCCCACCCACCCACCTCCCACCCCTTCCATCAGCCAGGCTATGTTGCCAGGTTATAGTACCTGGTGGTCTGTTGATTGCTTGCCACTCTGTCCCTCAGTGCAGCCCCTCAGCCCCTTAGCCCCTCAGCCCCTCAGCCCCTCAGCCCCTCAGCCCTCCAGCCCCGGCCCTTCCCTGACCCAGATTATGTTGCCTTACCCGGTGGGCCTCCTCCTCCTCCAGCGCCACCACGTCCTTGGCCATTTCCAGCAGCACCAGGAACAGGGAAGGGGGGTTGGCGTGCGCCGGGTCTTGGACCACAAACTCAGACGGCACGCGGGCAGCGGCCTCTGCGCCCAGGATCTGCTCCCTGGCCCAGCAGCAGTGGCAGCCCCAGCAGCGGTGCACATCACAGTGGGCGTCACAGTGATCACACAGGGCTGCACAGAAGCTGAGGGCTAGCGGCCAGGAAGAAGGCAGTCAGGGGGGATGCAGGGTAGCAGGAGTCCCTACCACAAAGAGGGGGAGGGCGGACAAGCAGCCAAAGCTGTAGTGAGCCTCTAATGCCACAAGCAGTTGGCAGTGGGCAGTAGGCAGTGGGAAGTGGAACAGTATCTGATACCAGCTGGGTGGGCAGGTGGGCCAGGGGTGGGCAGCGGACTTTACCTTGGGATCCAGCCTCTGCTGTTCATGAGGTCCAGCCAGTAGGACAGCACCTCACGGCTCAGCCGGGGGTCCCACCTGCAGCCCTCATGCACCTCAGGGTCAGGGTCAGGGTCAGGGTCAGGGTCAGGGTCAGGGTCAGGGTCAGGGTCAGGGTCAGGGTCAGGGTCAGGGTCAGGGTCAGGGTCAGGGTCACCTGTTTATCAGTAGCTGGTGAAAACCTTCGTCCCAAAGAAAGCCTCGGGGGAAGAAGGAGCGGCTAGGCACCGCAGTGAAGAGAGGCGCTGGCCAGTAGGGCGCCACCTTAGTGGCTGACAGCCGCACCTGCATCAGAGACCAGGAGAGGCAGCGGGCAGTGCGGTCAGCAGGGGGGCCAGCAGGCAGTGCTGGGGTGTGAGGGAGCCGGGCACAGGCCATGCACCATCTCCGCATATCGTAGGGCAGTGATCAGAGTAAGGAAAGGGCCAGAGGGAGGAGCATCAGGACGAGAGGAGGAGGTGACAGGGCGGTGGTGGCGGCAGAGAGGGACAAGAGGCTATGCTAAGTGGCCAGGCGTGTGCTGTTTGGGTTGTGGTCCAGGTGCCAGTAGTGAGGGGGCGTCAGGGTGGGACCCATGACCTGGTGCCTGGTAAGCAGCACCTGTGAGGAGCCATAGAAGTAGCCCATCGAGCCCAGCAGGTTGCTGAGAGCGGCCTTGCTGGCCTCCTGCAGTTGGCGGGGGTAGAAGTCCTCATCACTCATGGGCACCAGCACGGGGCCCAACACCTGCAAGCGTGGCACAAGGGGCAGAGCCAGGCGCACACCGCACAGCCATGCCTCTTACAGGCTGCACCTACAGCTTGAGCAAGGGAGCAAGCGGGTCAGCAGGGGCGGCAGCAGGGAGGCATTTGCTCCTGACCCCCAGCAACGTCACCAGCGCTGCACACTCCTCCTCTACCCACCCTCGCACTACACATCCTTGAGGCACAGCCAGGGCCCTCACCCCTACCTGACCCGCCCTTCATGGCATTGTCTTTGGTACTGCCACCGGTAAAGTGTGAGGGGGTTAGGTGACCCCTTCATGGCATCTGATTATGCCCATATGCCCTTGGTCACTGTGACAGCCATGCGCTGCTCACCCGCTCAAAATGGGAGTCAAACTCCTGCTCCTTGGCCAGCAGCAGTTGAGTGAGGGGCGCCCCACTCAGCGAAGCCACCCGAGCGGCGGGGTCCTGGCCTGGGGCACTGAGATACACAAAGTCCACGGAGCTTCCCACCTGGACAGATACCTGCGGGGACGGCCTAGGGGGCCGGGGTCAGCGCGGGGCAGGCGGGAGGGGTGAGGGTGAGGGGTGAGGGGTGAGGGGTGAGGGGTGAGGGGTGAGGGGTGAGGGGTGAGGGGTGAGGGGTGAGGGGTGAGGGGTGAGGGGTGAGGGGTGAGGGGTGAGGGGTGAGGGGTGAGGGGTGAGGGGTGAGGGGTGAGGGGTGAGGGGTGAGGGGTGAGGGGTGAGGGGTGAGGGGTGAGGGGTGAGGGGTGAGGGGTGAGGGGTGAGGGGTGAGGGGTGAGGGGTGAGGGGTGAGGGGTGAGGGGTGAGGGGTGAGGGGTGAGGGGTGAGGGGTGAGGGGTGAGGGGTGAGGGGTGAGGGGTGAGGGGTGAGGGGTGAGGGGTGAGGGGTGAGGGGTGAGGGGTGAGGGGTGAGGGGTGAGGGGTGAGGGGTGAGGGGTGAGGGGTGAGGGGTGAGGGGTGAGGGGTGAGGGGTGAGGGGTGAGGGGTGAGGGGTGAGGGGTGAGGGGTGAGGGGTGAGGGGTGAGGGGTGAGGGGTGAGGGGTGAGGGGTGAGGGGTGAGGGGTGAGGGGTGAGGGGTGAGGGGTGAGGGGTGAGGGGTGAGGGGTGAGGGGTGAGGGTGAGGGTGAGGGGTGAGGGGTGAGGGGTGAGGGGTGAGGGGTGAGGGGTGAGGGGTGAGGGTGAGGGTGAGGGTGAGGGTGAGGGTGAGGGTGAGGGTGAGGGTGAGGGTGAGGGTGAGGGTGAGGGTGAGGGTGAGGGTGAGGGTGAGGGTGAGGGTGAGGGTGAGGGTGAGGGTGAGGGTGAGGGTGAGGGTGAGGGTGAGGGTGAGGGTGAGGGTGAGGGTGGGAGGGATAAGGGAAAGCTTACATCGCTGCGAAGTGGGCCTGGGCCAGGGCTGGTGCTGCTCACCTGGAACATGGCCAGGTCGGAGCCTGTCGTCACTCCATTGGGCAGAGTGAGATGCACTTCTGAGGCGGGGTCCCTGTGGCCAGCAGAGCCATGAGCAGCAGCATGAGCTGCGCCACCTTGCATCAAGCTTCAATGACCAGCAGGGCGTCACAATGACATAGCGAACTATTCATCTACACATCAACAACCTCCTGTGCTGCTGCCCACCAGCCTGCTAGTAGTTCCCTACTGTAGCCAAGTGCTGTGCCTTTTTGAAGCCTGCTCCACAGCCCCAACAGGGTTGACAGGATGACAGGGTCGGATGTGTGGATGGCCAGCCAACCGCTCATGTTCTGTGAGTGGATGACCGCGTGACATCAAATTAGCATGCCATCAGGGCAGTGGCATGTGTGACTGTTCTACATCATCATGGGCACTGACGCTGTTTACAATGCACGGGTGGGTCAGCGGCGCGACATCTGGCAGGACCCTAGCAACACAGGCATTGCAAGGAGCATCCATTAGAATGCGTGTTAGAGCAGCAACAGCAACTGTGGTGAGCGAAGCAACAGGAGTGTGTGCCCCTAGCTCTAGCCCTAGCACTAGCTACTTGTGCTGTGAACTTCTTTGTTGCTATCAGCGCCCTAATGGACACTGCCTCTCAGCCCTCAGCCATTCATAGATGACAGCGTCTCTCAGCCTGGCTCCGCTCACACCCTCCAATCTTTCAGCCTATAGCCATCTAATCACGCCTGGCCCGGCTCTAGCTCTAGCAGGTCACATCCTCCTCCCCCTACCCCCTCCCCAACTGCTGGCAGCGCTCAGGGCCACCGCCCGGCCGCACCCTACCCTCCTGGCTGTGGCCCAGCCCCCTGCTCTCCCCCTCTGCTCGTTACACCCGCTGCTGCCGCAAGCTCACCTCTCCATCTGCTCGTATATGACTGACAGCAGCAGCTCCCTCACGGACTGCTTCAGGTCGTGGCCTCCCTCCAGTGAGGGGACTGCCAGGTAGTCCAGCCGGGGCGGCACCTTGAAGCGCTTCTTGCTGGAGTCAAGCATGTGGAAGCTCCACTCACCCACAACTGAGGCCAGGGGGCAGGTCAGCAGCAGGGGGGCAGGTCAGCAGCAGGGGGCAGTTCAGCAGCAGGGGGGGAGGTCAGCAGCAGGGGGCAGGTCAGCAGCAGGGGGGGAGGTCAGCAGCAGGGGGCAGGTCAGCAGCAGGGGGCAGGTCAGCAGCAGGGGGAGGTCAGCAGCAGGGGGCAGGTCAGCAGCAGGGGGCAGGTCAGCAGCAGGGGGCAGGTCAGCAGGGGGCAGGTCAGCAGCAGGGGGCAGGTCAGCAGCAGGGGGCAGGTCAGCAGCAGGGGGCAGGTCAGCAGAAGGGGGCAGGTCAGCAGCAGGGGGCAGGTCAGCAGCAGGGGGCAGGTCAGCAGAAGGGGGCGGGTCAGCAGCAGGGGGCAGGTCAGCAGCAGGGGGCAGGTCAGCAGCAGGGGGCAGGTCAGCAGAAGGGGGCGGGTCAGCAGCAGGGGGCAGGTCAGCAGCAGGGGGCAGTTCAGCAGCAGGGGGCAGGTCAGCAGCAGGGGGCGGGTCAGCAGCAGGGGAGCAGGTCAGCAGCAGGGGGGCAGGTCAGCAGCAGGGGGTGGGTCAGCAGCGTCAGCAGTATGTGCTGACCCTATTGCCGCCGCAGCCTGGCAGCAAGGCAGTGGATGCCACAGCACCTGCTTTGGTGTAACAGAAGCGGCAACAGCAGAGGATGCTGGAGACAGCCGGGCAGCAGCAAGGGGGAGAGGTGTGACCTGGAGCATGAGGAGAGTGATGGCCTTGCCTGAGTTGGCTCCGCAGGCCAGGGTGGTGTGCTCCTTGAGGTCAGTAGGCTCACCCCCAGGCAGCACCCGCCAGGCACTCTGCAGTGGACGCATCATAGGTCAGGAAGAGTAACGGCGGAATGTCTGGGCACCACACTGCATCGCCTAGTCCCTGACCCCGCCCCTGTCCCTATAGCCCATTCTCATGCCCCTGTGGGTGTCGACCCGTTCTGCCCCTGCCCGCCCTGCCCCTGCCGGTTCTGGCCCTGCCCACCCTGGACCCGCCCGCCCTTCCCCTGCCCGCCCTGCACCGGCCTTCCCTGCCCATCCCTCATCGCTGCCAGCTCTCTCCAAGCACCTTGGGCGTGTCTTCATCCGCCAGGTACATGACAAGGCTGACGCGAGCTGCCCTGGGCCCTGCATGCTTAGGGGTGCGGCTGGTCTTGATGCGCACCGCCCAGTCCCCTCCGGGACCTTTGCCCGCCCCTTGCACCTTGACCTGGAACCAGGCAGGCACACGCTATCACCCACAACCAACCAGCCAGCCTGCTGCAGCTGCCGGGAGTAGAACCCCCTACCTACGCACATGATGGGTCTCTGGTCAATGGTATGCAGGGGAGGGTGAGGGAGGCCAGACCTCTGATGTCAGGTCAGGGATGGCTGCAAGCATCCAGCTGGACAGGTGGTGCTGGCAGGAGGTTAGGCAGGCGATGTCACCAGGCATACAGCACCACCCCTACATGGCATGTCGTCACTGTTCAAACCCCAAACAGCTGTCCTTCACACATGCACGCTGTGTTCTGACACCATCACCACACTCCACAGCTCCATCCACACTACCGCTGCCACCACCAAAGCCACAGCTGCCGCCACAGCTGGCACCTGTAGCTGCCCTTCACCCTCCCCTGGCCCTGGCACACCCGGCCCTGGCCCTGGCCCTGGCCCTGGCCCTGGCCCTGGCCCTGGCCCTGGCCCTGGCCCTGGCCCTGGCCCTGGCCCTGGCCTGCACACACCATGGACAGGGTGAGGGTGACGCTGCCGTCCACTAGGGTTTGGCGCCCAAAGCTGCGCCCATCATGCCGCTCCCACCCATAGCGGGCCAGCTGGTCGTCCTGACTTGCAAGGTGGCGCACCCGCTGCAGCACACGGCCACACCAACACCAGCCTCAGCGCCACTGCAGTCAGACTCTGAATCACACAACAATGGTCACACTCACAGCCATGCTTCCTCGGTGCTCACATTTTGCCACACCTCTGGGTCCCAGGCCAGTAATGGCCTGTTGTGCGAGCAGGCGGAGGGAGAGGGAGGCAGGCCGGCAGCCTGCTGCAATGGGTTCCTGCCTGGTCCCGCACAACCTTGCCTGGCCTTGCCTCCCCTCCACGGTGCTAATCAGCTGCACCACCCTCAATCACCACCAATCTACATCTGCACCCATTCAGCCATCTGCAACACAGGACCTGGTGCATTGCACGAGCTGGTGCTGCTGGCCTGCGCACAGCTGGTCTCCTAAGACTCCCCCTGCCATACAGGGTTCAGGTTAGAGTCAGGGACACGGTTGAAGTGGGGTGCAGGGCAGGGGGTCAAGTTGAGGTGTAGTGAAGTAGAGCTGGTGTCAGCCCTGGCCTCTACCTGCTTCACTCGCTGCCAGGGCCCACCTGCTGGACAAAGTCCTGGGGCGAGTCCGGGTTGAACCACATCAGGCCAGCCAGCAGAGACTTGGGAGATCTGCAGAGCACTCACACACCCACAGCCATGACGGGTGTGTGGCGCATGCTGCATGCATGTGCGCATGGCAGGTCTGTTAGGTCCTGGTGGCCTTGGTTGCTGGTGCGGGTTGTCGGCAGCAGGCTCTGTAGCTGCCAGAAGACATGGATCCCAAGCTCCCATGTGGCTGGTGACATGTTGCATGGGCTACTTTACTAAGAGGGCATTGCGTGGGCTGGGGTTGTCTGGGATATGGCTGGGCTGCAGCGTGCCCTGCTGTGGCGCCCGCTGGAGCTGTGCTGGTGGCCAGACCATGCAGCTCTGCCAGCCAAGGGCAAGGAGTACCCGGGCCTGGGCTACATGCCGGTGCGAGACCGGCAGCAACAGCCAGCGGCAGCAACAGCCTGCTGAGGCACAGTTGTGTGCCCCCCTTTGAGCTGTCATCAGCTTTCATTTAGTGCATGCAGGTCATGCCAACTCTAGACCATAGCCCCGTCACAGAGGTCAGGCAATGGTGTGGGTGGTGGGCGCCCGTGCCATGTGCATTGGAACATAACTCCACACAGCCCCTTAGCACTACCCTGAGTGGTCCCTAGTAGTGGTCCCTAGTGGTCCGACTCAATTGGAGGCCCTAGTGAGGAAAGAGGGGGGGCTGCCGCATGCCCTGCTGTCCAGCCAGCTGCTGAACCGTGCTGCTTGCACAGGAAGGACAGTAGTGGCCAGGTCAGCCAGACCTGGTGCGCATGCCAAAGTACAGGCCAGAGCGATAGCTGCCCCACAGCATGTCGTTTGCCCAGCCGCCTTTGAATTCGGGCAGGTCTGTCATCTTGGGGGCGTGTAGGGGCGTGAGGTCAGGTGGCTGGAAGTGGGATGCGCCTCGGATGTAAAGCAAGTACACAGCGGCGAAAGCTACCAGCGCAGCACTTGCGATATGTACAGGCGACAGCCCTGTGGTGAGGTGCAACACAGATCGCGCGATCGATAGCAGTACAGCGGCCATTGCTACCAGCCACTGCCATCGCGTACCCAGCAGCGTCGCTTTCCGCGGTCGGGCCTTGACCAAGTTGGGTTTTGTCGTGGCTTCAGCCATAGCGTAGCAGGCTTTGCAGCAGACACAGTACCAGTCGCTTCGGTACGGTCTCCTTTGAAGTGTGATGACCCGCTCCTCTTCCAGCGATCCTATATCGAGGACACCTTGGAATGCTTGTTTAATAACGAGTTGGCACTGTGGGTAGCCGCTGTTGATGTAAGGCATAGGCTGAGAAGAACATGCTTCTCTTTCGTTGCCATGTTTGAAACTCAGATCCAACGTCGTTTGTTGTGCCAGAACGCGTGAGATGTCAGATGGTTAGACTCAGTTCAATATTATAGTCGAACTGCAGCCCGCGGCCCGCGACCCCGAACATATTTCTAGGTGCGGGAGCAGTTGCGACCAGTGCGGCGGGGTGTACAAGCTCATTACAGGCGAGCCGAGCAGCTAAGAAGGCTATGTGACCTAACCGGCAATGTACATGGGATGTAACATGTAACGTAACATGACATGTAACGTTACACGGATCCGGACGCTCCCTATTCAACTGACATCCTTTCAATCCATGGCACGCATGGCGACATAAGAGGCGGCGTATCTTTACAGCCCTCATGCTACTCCACAATGAAGCAAGAGTTGTAAGCAAACACCAGCTGGTCACCCCCGCCATTGGCCCCGCAAATGTGAGACGGTCTGGGGCGCGAATCTCCGTGTAGCTCGTGACAAAGTTTTGACGCAGTCGGGTGTAACAGGCGTATGCGGCACCCAGCAGCCGCAAAACACTAGCTCAGATCGGCGCCCGCCCAAACCTGACCTGTGCCTTCCGCTCCTAAAAGACTCACGCACATCATAAAGCGAGGCTGGCAATCCCTCTACGCACGCCGTAAGCCAACGGCACAAGTGCAGTACGCCTGCTTGCATGTCAGTGCATGGAGCATATAATTCGTGAATATGCGCACAAGTCAGCCAGCTGGCACCCCTTACCTCATTTACGTCGCGGCATGACTCTATGCAAATAAAAGCTGCATCATGACAGCACTACATCAATACTTGGCATTATGTTCTCGGGATGGCTTTTGCTTTCATTGTTACATGTGCCGTGGTGCCTCAACCTTCTCCCTCAACTTCAGCAGGCACATGTCACGCAAAACCATTACAGCAATACATGTATCGATGCTCAAACGCCTTGCAACACCACTACAGAAGACATGTATCGCTGATGCCAAGCACATGCATTGATGTAAGAAGGTGGCAACACCACACAACACAACAACACCTCAACAACACACCACCACCACAACAACACAATGACTTATGCCTCACACACCACCTATGCTATGTGCACAACAAGCAAGGACTGGCTGCACCTCCTTGCTATAGCTAACACTCACTACGGGACTGGTAAGCACCTTGCCTTGCTGCCTATGCCCCATGGCACCAAATCAGGCTGGGCTGGGCTGGACTGGGCACTGGTATCTTTTGGATGGCATCCTGCAGCAAAATACACATAACCATGTCAGGCCCACATAGGAGACATTACCTATCTAAAACAATGCATGAAAATCAGGTTGGGGACTGCTGTGTGCTTCCCTCAGCTGTTCATGCCTGTCATGCGTTGCGCAAGTGTGCGCGTGAACATCAAACTGACCTAGACAAGGTGAGGTAAATTACAACCTTACTCACCTCTTGCTCACTGTTTTCAAGAGCGGATTCCCTTGCTGCACTCCTGCTTGGAAGAGCCTTGGGCTGCTGTGGGTTTGATGCTGATCCTCACAATAGCCAAGCACCTGTGGAGGTCAGCAGATTTGGTTGCATGTGTTGACATTGTATGCAAAACGCATTAAGGAACAGCACCCCGTGCTTACCTGAGATGTATTCGCGAGTTGCCCAGTCCAATGGCAGCAAAGGCTGCTCGGCACGGAAATGCCTCCGGCCACCAATCCACCTCTCCTGTTGCGACACGCATATAAACAGATGGAGAATGACATTGCGAAGCTAATCAAGTCGTCGAGACAATGCAGTACAATCGACAAAAGAGGGCCTAACCTGCTAGCGACACCGTTGTGAGATGTAGAGCCCAATGGTGGAAGAATTACATGCAGCGGATCAAAGACGGTGCCAAAAAGTGAATTGCGGGGCCAATGGCGGGGGTGACCAGCTGCGGGCTCATTGTTGACAGGCTACTGCAAGAGGGCCTTCTCGCGGGGCGGGGCGGGGCGGGGGCCGGGGCGGGGGGCGGGGCGGGGGCCGGGGCGGGGGGCGGGGCGGGGGGCGGGGCTGGGGGCGGGGCTGGGGGCGGGGCGGGGGCGGGGCGGGGGGCGGGGCGGGGGGCGGGGCGGGCGCAATAACAACGTGAAGCAGCGACAGAACTGTGTGCAACGACTTCACAATCGAGCAAACAACCACTCATGCTATCAAACGATGCAGTATACTAGCTGACGCAACAGATACAATGATGACACGCGAATGATGGAGTGCATTCGCTACAAGAAGACGACGGAAGCTCCACAGGCGGGTGTTCGGTTGGCGGCGCTGATCAACAATTATCAAGTCAACGGTCTGACACCGACGCTTTTCTTCCATCCGCACAGTTTCTACGGCATCGGTCTCTCAACCCTCCACGCTAGTGCATCCCCGGCGCCAGAGCCCTGGTTTCAGGCTTGCACGTCCACAGGTGCCTGCTTCTTCTTCCCGGACTGCGGCGCGCGGATGGCGCCGACGCCGGTAATGCCGCGGCCCGCTACCAAGACGTTAACGTCGTAAGTGCCCTCGTATGTGTAGTACGCCTCCAAATCGCAGAACGCCTGTGCAGAAACACATACGAGCCAGTTGCCTCAGCCGCAGCTGGTGAGTTGCCTCGTCACATGTAGCCAACCTGACAAAGGGCTGGCACATTGCTGCAAGGCCCTTACTAGCAGCTCGGCTAGCCTGGTGCACGATACTTGGCTCACGACCTCTAAGCCTTCAGCCATCTCCACCTCCATGGGTCGAGGGCAATACATGCAACCCTCCATGCCCTGCCCATGCCCGCCCAGACAACCAAGCCCCCTCGCAGGCCTTGGCGCATGCACCCACCTTGGCAATGTTGAAGTCTGTGAGGATGCCGTTGCCACCGAGGATCTCCCGACCCAGCGCCATGACCTCCCGGCCCCGAAGCGTGGTCCAAGACTTTACTAGGCTGGCCTGCACAGTGCAAAGCCCATGTGGTCATGAAGCCAAGGCCAACGGAGCTGGCTGCAAGGTGGAGGTGTGGGTACGACATCACCAGACGCCCCATGGACAGCTAAGGACAGCACAATGACATCTCTCAGCCGCCCTGCACAGAGCAAGGCGTGTGAGCAGTGCAAAGCTGCACCCTAGCAGCTGCCCTGCACCTGTTGCTGTTCCCGCTGCTGCAAAGGGGGGCCACACGGATGCAATACCTGTTGAGCAGCTGCCAGCCGTGCTGCTGCTGACCACTGTCTACTAACCCCGCACCTGCTCATGGGTCATGCGCCCCTCCTCATACAGCTTGCTGAGACGCCAGGCCATGAGGAACATGGCCTGAGTGCACAGGGAGCAAGCAGCCAGCACACTTGTGGTGAACGACAGCCCGCACCGCAGGCCGCTGCATAGTTGCTGCTGCTGGCTGCTGCTGCTGGCTGCTGCTGCTGGCTGCTGCTGCTGGCTGCTGCTGCTGCTGGCTGCTAGTTGCTGCTATTGCTAACTGCTCTGGAATAACATCAGGCAGGCAGAGCGGCACCAGCTCCTCGCTGACCAGCTCCAATGCACGGCCTAGCAACACCGTATGACATGCATGGTGTGTGACGATAGCAACCGCTCCAACCAGTCAAGCCAGGTCAGGAGGTCAAGCCAGGAGCTCAGGTGGAGGGGTGTTGTGCAGACCAGCAGGGGTGACATGCAGTGGAGTGGGGTGTGGGATCTGTGGAGGGTGGGGAGGGCGGCGCACCTGGATGTTGCCCAGCATGCGCACCAGCCGCTCCTGCACCAGCTGAAAGCCGCCCAGCGGCGTACCAAACTGCTCCCGCTGAGCAACATAGCGCGCTGCCACGTCATACACCCCCATGGCCAGGCCGACCGGCTGCCAGGCCACCATGATGCGGCTGATGGCCAGCACCTAAGCACGCCAGGCGGCACGCAGGAGATGTGGGTGGGGGCAGGGTGGGGTGGCATGAGCATTGTGGCAGGGCCGCCATTGCGGTGGTGGTGGGGCTGGAGGCCAAGCTACCTTGTTGGTGTCTTTGAACGACTCCACGCCGGGCAACCGCGCGGAGTCAGGCACAAAGCAGCGCTCGAACGTCATGTCTGCATTCTGAGGACAAGCAGGGGGCCAGGGGCCAGGGGGCAGGGCAAGGGGCAGCATTTCGCAGCCTGGTGGGCGTAGCACAGGCTTCATAAGACGGCAGGGAGGCAGCATTGCTCGCACAGGCCTGTAAACAATGTGGCAGAGGGATAGGGTGGCAGCAGCAAGGCAGGGTGGCAGGCTGCCCTGCACCGCCTGGCTGGCCCTGAGGCCCCTGCTGCACCCGGCTGAAGCAGGTAGCCTCATGGGAGGCTAACAGGAGCCCCAGGCCCTAGGGCACTGCCCAGAGCGCCTACAGGTTGTGGCAGCTCAGGCCCTCACAGCAGCAGAAGCAGCAGAAGCAGCAGCAGGGCGGAAACAAGCTGCTAGTGTCTGGCCCAACTTTCTGGGCCTGGCCCTTCCCCCCCTCCATGAGCTTGACTATGTTCACCTGCACGCATCTCAGGGCGATCTTGTTCTCAATCTTAGTGGGTTTGAAGCCAGCGGCACCCTTACGCACAATGAACGCGTTGACCTGCACGGGTGTGTATGGACCCAGCTGGTGGCTGCATTGCATGCAATCACTTAGCAGCAGTGGGCACTTAGAAGCACTTGAGGCATTGTGGCAATGCCAGCTGGCAGCAGCAGAGGCAGGTTAGCTAGATTATCAGCTATGGCAGGCTTGGCTGCAGCAGGTTGGCTGGGGCTTTGTGTGAGGACAGGTGCAGGCACGACACAGTCACCACTGGTAATGATGACACTGGCGTGCATCAGGGGAGGACTGCTGCATGGGGCGTGGACAGCATTTTGCCGCTGTGGAATTGAACCTATGACCTGTCAGTTGTGGGCACCAGCCATGACCAATTGAACCACTGCCCGCACGACAGGGCGGGATGCTGCACGACAAGCTGTTGCCCAGTGGTTGCAGCAGTGGTTGCCAGCACAGTGTAGAAGAGCTGTGTACAGGCATAGGGTGTGCTAGGGCAGGGGCGGTGGCTGACCTGGCCTGACTCTGAACTGCGCGCCCACACCACCACCACGTCAGCAAAGGTGCCATTGCCAATCCAGCGCTTGTGACCGTCCAGCATCCAACCGCCCGGCACCTGGTTGACACGCAGCGCTGCCAGCCCATGAAGTAGGGACATGCGAGGAGAGAAGAATGTGAGAAGAGGGAAAACATGTGAGAACAGAGGAAGACACGTGGCCCATGTCCAGCTGACATGCCCCAGCCTTTTGACATCCTAGCTGCTGGCACTCTTGGGGGCAGTAGATGAGGGAAAGGGGGGATGAGGGAAGTTGCAGAGGGGGACAGGTGGAAGGGGATGCGTTCCCATGTCCCTGCTCATTCACCACCACTGACCCTGATGGTGACAGGGTGGAGGTTCAAAGGTTGTCTGCTGCTCTACACATGACAAGCCTACTGTCCTGCTGACGATCTCATAGCCGCTGGTGCTTGGTGGGGCAGAGGGGGAGGGGGACAAGGGTCTACACCAGTAATACGTAACGATTGAAATTAAAAGCTTGTTTTCTAGTCCCATCGTGACCAGCATCAGCTTGGCTGTTTTGGAGGGGAAAAAATCAATGGTCTAGACCCTGCCCCTGCTGGCCCTGGTGGCACTGGCCTGGTGGGCACTGACCTTGGTGGCTGTGCAGGTGAGGGCGGAGGCGTCTGAGCCATTGGAGGGTTCAGTGAGGGCCCAGCAGCCCACCAGGTCAAAGGAGGCCAGGCGGGGCAGCAGCTCCTGCTTCTGATCCTCGGAGCCCTGGAGGATGAGAACGAGGGTTTGAGGTGATTCATCACATCACAACCCATCACACCCCACAAATCCACACCCCACCCTCATCACACACAGGGCAGCAGCTGCTGGGATGCTGCGTGAGCCTCAGCATCAGTGCTTGCCGCATGAGGCGGCATGTGCTTGCCACCAGTAAAGGGACGCAGGGGCAGTGTACAGTGCTAGTGCTGCAGCCAGAGTAGTGTGTGCAAAGGGTGGTGGTGGTGGTTGCAGCCTCACACGAGGGCAGAGAGGTGTCAAGGCAGGTGTCACACTAGACAATACCACTGTGCCATAGGTGCTGCAGAGGCTGGGGCTGGGGGTGAGGATTGGGGGTGGAGGTTGGTGTGTGGGCTTGGGCGTGGAAGTGGGGCATGGTGTCCCCACCAGCTGTATCAGGGGCTCTGCTGCCTGGTCCTGCCTGGACTGCCACACTTGCCAGCAGAGAGATGGTTAGCATAGCCAGGTACGAGTGCACCAGCAGGAAGGTGCTCAGGCTGCCGTCCACCCGTGCCATCTCCACCACAGCGATGGCGTTGCTCATGATGCTTAGGTTCTGCAGTGCCCACAGGAGTGAACCAGTCACACTCTGGGGCCGAGAAACGAGCTGGGCACCCACCTAGGGTTGGCTGCCGTAGCCACCTGGCTGGCTCTGATGATAGCAGGCTCTGGTGATAGCAGGCAGGATGATCATCAAGGGTAGGCCGCAGAAGGCTGTGCGCAGACTGATCCCTTGACCTACAGGTCCACTGTGTGACAGCCCAGCTGCCTGGCTGCCTTCCAATGGAGTGATATGCCTGCTGCTGCTGCTGCCCCTGCTGCTGCTGCTGCTGCTGCTGCTGCTGCTGCTGCTGCTGCCGGCTCTGCCACCTATGCTGTAGCCACCGCAGCTGCCATTGCCATTGTTGCCACTGCTGCCATCAGTCTTAAGGCCAACCACAGCATGTTGAAGCCTGAAGGCCTGACAGACCTGGTGATGCTCAGATGGCCACAGCGAGGCAGGGGGGCTGATGGATATGACCAGGGCAAGAAGGCAGCAGCAAAGGAGGGCAGCAGCGCTTACACAGCGCAAAAAGCCATTGAGGGCAATGGCCAGGGTGGCAGGAGGGGGAGGGGAAGGGCGGTGGGATTTGCACTTACTGGGCAGCCATAGCCTCTGCTGCCGCCACCTGCCAGGCCTAGGGTGGCCAAGGAAGGCACCAGCTGGTGGGGAAATTCTGCCCGCTCCCAGAACCCACAGATGACCGGTGCCACCTCCTTTTCCTGCAACCGCAACCGCATAAATACACAAACATACACACTTTCCAGCAGCTTCGCAGGTCACCAGTGAAATGGATGAGGAATGCACCCCCACACACACACTAGCTTCAAAGTGGCTCTGTAGTTGGGGGTGGGGGTGGGTACTGAGCAGCGTCCAAAGGCCACTGCTAGGCACACATAGATTGCGAGAATTGCATCCCACCCCATCATTACCCGTCCCCTGCAGCGGCAACTGTCAATCGGAGGCTGTCCTTGCTGCAGCTCCCGCCCTCCTGCCGCTCACCATGTAGCGCCGGACCTTGTCTCGCACAGCTCGCTCCTCCGGCGTCAACAGCGTATCTAGGCCTAGCGCGTCGCTAACCGAGGGCGGGAAGGCTGCTGCGGTAGTGGCTTGCGGAAACGTCGGGTCGGAGCCAAGAGTAGCAGCTGTGAATTGTCGGCCCAGCACCATCGCCACCTGGGCGTCTGGGGCTGGTGCCAGGTGCTGCGACATAACCGCGAGCCGGGATGCTGCGCGTTGCTCCATTGCGCCACGTTAAGCTGAAGGTGGCTTGGTGTAGTGGTGCAGGTGGCTTGGTGTAGTGATGGCCTGGCAATGTCGAGGAGTCTAGGATGACGAGGCAACTGATTTTTTGTAAACACGGAACGCTTTTCCCAATGAATCACGTGGGGCCTACTACCGCAATAGTGCAAGTGTCACCGATTGTCAGGACAGAGACAGTGGTGCACATGCTTTTAGAAAGAGGTAGAAGGAGGTAAGACTACCCCAGGTTCTTACAGCAAAGGCAGGGTTCCAGACACACCTGGATACTTACTTGGTGATCGCATGCACCCCATACACAACAACACACTGCACACTGCCAAGAGGCAGATGGGTTGAACAAGTCAACAACAAGGACTGGTCCACCAGAAATATTAATAGTCAGCCATAAGCGCATCCAGACAAGCGCATAGAACCTGATCATGCCCCCACACCATGCACCACACATGCACACACGAGCGGTAAAGGGTCTGTTGGACTCTGACACCCGGGGTAAGGGGCACACCATCCAACGGGTCCAGCCAGCTATGTCAATCCACATCCATTGGCGCTGATGCTGCCCCTGGCCCTGGCCCAGCATTCACAGCCTCACCTCCCGCCTGCTGGCTCAGCCCCTCCCTGCTAGGTGCCCCAGCCTCTCCAGGCCCAGCCTGCTGCTGCTGCTGCTGACTTGCTTGTGAGCTACTGCCAGGCACCCCACCATTGCCGTCAGCGGCAGGGGTTGGAGACGCCACAGAGGCGGCAGAGGCAGCAGCGGGCTCTTTGGCGGAGTGCACAGAGGCTGCTGGCGCAGCAGCTGCTGCCCCAGGAGCCAGCAGCTGAGCAGGCACCGTGCCGCTGACAAACATGCCTGTGAGGTGCGCCATGCCTGGTGGCACCACCACACCTACACCTCCTGTACCTGACGGCTGCTGCTGCTGGGTAGCAGACGGGATGGCTTGGAGAAGTGGGGGCTGGCTCACCGTAGCTTGGCCTGGGGATGCCCCTGCAGCCACAGCAGCCATTGCCGAGCCCAGCTGCTGCAGCACCTGGGGGGCAGCTACAGGCAGGCCAAGGCTAGGACCCAAGCCAGGGGCAGCAGGGGTGACAAGGCCAGGGCTGCTCAGGGCTTGAACAGGAGATCCTGGTGCCAGGCTGGCAGTTGCCCCCAGGCTGCCACCAGCACCAGGTGCAGTCGGTGACCCAGGCAGGGGCTGGGGAGAGGTGGCGGGGAGGGAGAGGCCAGCCAGGGCGCCCCCATCAGCAGGTGTGAACACGCCAGGAAAGGGATCTGCCGAGCTAGGACTGGAGCTGTGAGGTGCAGGGGGGGCTGCAGGGCTGGGTGCAGCTGCTGCGGTTGAGGAGGCACCTGTTGCTGCTGTTGCTGCAGGAGGGGAGGGTTTGGTAGGAGAAGCACTCAGGGGGGCAGAGTCCTTATGGCCCTCAATAGGGGGCTGCTCAGCTGGTGCAGCGGGTTTGGCACCAGCAGGGGGCTGCTCAGCTGGTGCAGCGGGTATGGCACCAGCAGGGGGCTGCTCAGCTGGTGCAGCGGGTTTGGCCCCAGCAGGGGGTTGCTCAGCTGGTGCAGTGGGTTTGGCACCAGCAGGGGGCTGCTCAGCTGGTGCAGCGGGTTTGGCACCAGCAGGGGGCTGCTCAGCTGGTGCAGCGGGTTTGGCGGCAGCAGGGGGCTGCTCGGCTGGTGCAGCGGGTTTGGCGGCAGCAGGAGGCTGCTCGGCTAGTGCAGCGGGTTCGGGTGCGGCGGGTTCGGCGGCAGCAGGAGGCTGGTCTGCCCCGACCTTGGCTACCTTTGTGGGTGCATCCACGGGGTCATCCGTGGCAGGACGTTTGCCGCTATCTGAGCTGCGCTCCTGCACTATACGGGTGATGAAAGCGTCGGCAGCCTCGCGTGCCACTTCTCTGGCCGCCTCGAGGTCGGCTGCACTGAGCTTCGGGCCGTTGTTCCCGGACCCCGCGGGAGGTGCTGCTACGCTCTGTGCCCGCTGCATCGCAAACAACGCCCTTTCACAGTCTTTGTTGGACACGTGATGACGACAGAGGACCCGAGGCCAGCCCGGCAGACGTGGGAAGTCGCGGTGGTAAAGTACAGGGCACCAAGCAGTGAGCAACACGCCTGCAACGATACGCTTGGTCAAATCTGGGCTGGGGGGGCCTCATGTGTCGCTTTTGCTAAACTGTGACCAAGCAAGGCAAGCTCGTGTCGGGGCCATTCCACCTGCGCAGCCGTGACTATGGCAACAGCAGCAGCGCTCCCTGGAGACAAACCCACACGTTCCAACATTTGGCTCACCACAGATAGATCACACCGTTAAATTTCTCCGCGGGGTTGAGAAATTGCTACCCTGTGGGAGGGAGAAATTGCCCCGACCCCTTCCTCAGGCGTTCTGCCGCACCCACTTCGTCGGCTTAGTGTGGGATGTGCGGCATCAATGCTTCAAGCTGACGAGCGAGGTCGTGGCCGGAGCGGTGAAGGGCCGGAGCGGCACCACGGGATACACCTAGCGGTGTTCCTGGGAGCGGGCTGCTTCAGCCAGGGTGGGTAGAAGGTCAAGGGGGTGCAGGATGGTCAGGGTGGTGGAGCAGCCTGCCTCCCAGCCTTGTGAGCTACACCTGCCACGTGACCGGTCCAGGCCCGTGTCCAGGCAGGTGATCCAGCTGCTGCTGCGCTCAGCCTGGAGCTAGCGGCATGGTAAATGAGTGCGGGGCCTGATGTGGTGCCATGAAGTGCCGCCCAACCCCGCTTCCCCTGCCCAGGCCCCCCTCGCACAGAAGCCCCCTCCCCCTGCCCCGGAGCCCCCTCCTCCCCCAGCCCAGGCTCCTCCTGCCCAGGCCCCACCTCCCCCTGCCCAGGACCAGCCACCTGCTGCACCTGGCCCAGTGCCACGACCCCAGGCACCCCCATGGGGCAGGTGGCTGGGGCGGGACACCAACGCATGCCACAACTTTCAGCGCATTGGCGAGAGCGTGCAGCGCCTCCTGGAGCTGTGCAGCTGGGATGACCTAGAGTCTCTGCCCCGCATTGGCGAGGAAGACCAGCAGCGCTATAAGCTGGTCAATTACCGGATGCCCAAGGTCAGGCAGAGGCTGCACCGGGCTTCAGCATACCGGCGGGGCATTAATGGCCGGGCCTGCAACAACCCATAGGGCCCTAGTAGTTTGGACAGGCCGCTAGTTATTAGTTTTGATATAATGCCCAGTGGTCTCCAGTTATCTGGAGGGAACGTGCCAACGGTGTTCTTGTTTGGGGCTGCTAGTGGCTGCTAGTAGGTATTTCTGATCCGGCTCAAATGGAGGCCCTAGTGAGGGACAAGAGGGCTGCAGAGTGCCAACGGGGCATTGATGGACGGGCCTGCAACACCCCATAGGGCCTTGTAGTTTGGACAGGCCGCTACTAGCGGCGCTAGCCTCATAAGCGTCAAGCTATAAACCTTGATGGAATGTCCAGTGGACTCCAGTTAGCAGGAGGGAACGTGCTAACAGTGTGGGGGGTTGTAGTCATCAAGGGTGCGACCGATGACACCACAATTAGATTGCCCACAGTCAGACATGTTGGTCCATGTTGAAAGAGTTATGGTAGGTACGGAGTTATGGTGGCTGCGGGAGGGGAGGGTGTGGTAGGAGGATCGCTCAGGGAGGCAGGGTCCTTATGGAGCGGGTTTGGCGGCAGCAGGTGTGACACAAATGGCAGACAAACTGTGGCATGTGTGGCATTGCCACGGCCAAGCCCAGGGCTATTACAAGCAATCAGCGACAATGATAGGTAGCTGTAGCTGGCAGCTCCAGCGAGGGCTAAGTAGCCATGCCAGGAACCTACGCATCGCTGCCGCGACCCAGCCGAGCGTGGAGGAGGGGATTGAAGCGGCTTTGCGACGCCTCCGTAACAAGCGTGGCGAGAAACCGGTTTCACCAAAGGCCGCACTGCAAAAGCAACCGAAGCCGCAAGTAAAGCCGCAGCAGCTAAACAAGCTGCAAAAGCAGCGGCCTGGCATCAGCAGCGGGTCTGGGCCAACCCATGCAAGCCCAATGGCTGCGCCACAACACAATGAGCGTGTGGATGAGTCCAGCCTCTCCCTGGACCTTTCACAACATGAGAGTGATGCCCTCTTTGATGAGGTTGCCCGGTCTCTGGAACAGCAGCCCCAAGCAAGCAAGAGCAAAAGAAAACATCAGGAGGAGGATGAAGAGGAGGGCCAGGACCTGCCTTCTACGCCTGATGCACGGCTTGAGAAAATGCTGGCCTCCACCAAGCTGGATTTCTCAGGTCCCATCCTGGCTCTTTCTCCCAGTGCCCGTGGCTTTGGCATTGGAGCCAAGAGTGCCAGTAGTTCTGGGTCAGGAGCCACTAGCAGCCCAACAAAAGCAGCAGCAGCAGCAGTGACGGAGCCAGCAGCAATAGCAGAGCCAGCAGCAGCAGCAGCAGCAGCAACAGGGCTAGCAACGTCAGCAGCAGGAACAACAGCATCAACAGGCCAGGCAAGGCTTGTCAAGCAATCCACTAGACAACCTGCTGGCTTTGGCCTGCCTGCTTCTGGCAGTCCAGGGGCTCAACCCAAGGCTGACGCCAGCAGCAAAGCTGTCAGGTCTGAGGACGTCAGCAGAACATCACCAGCCCCAGCCCCACCAGCCAGGGCCCCACCAGCCAGCCCTGCTGCCAGCCCTGCCACCCCCCCAGCTGAGCCAATAAGCCAGCCAAGCCGCAGTGGCACCCAGGCAGGCAGTCCGCCTACAGCGCCATCGCCCAGTCCCTCCGTGGTGCGCTACCTAGGGCCAGCATGTGTACCATGAGCAGGGAAGAGCAAGCAGGCCCTGTGTACAGATCACTGTGCTAGCAGGCACATGGCCTAAGTTATAGCCTGGCTTGGCATGGCTTGGCATGGTTGATGAACGCTGGGCCATCATTGTGACTGCCAGGCAGCCTTTCTGGAGGTTGCGACCAGAAACCAGTTGGCCTGACGCTGCCTTGTCTCAAAACTATCATGGATGCTGCCTTTTGTCTCAAAACTCTCCCAGGCCATGTCCACGGCGTGCCTCCCTGGCTATGGCCTGTCCCTTTTCATGACCCTGCCCCTGTCCATGGCCTGGTCCCAGACACTATCCATGGCCTGCCTGCCTGCCTGCATGCCTGCCTGCCTGCTGCTCGATCCATGGCCTGCTTGTGCATGCGTCTGCCTACACTCCTGCTCTTGTGTGCGCGGCTGCAGCCACCGCTCCAGCTGTTCCTGTATTGCACTGATTCCCGGCTCACCCAGAAAGCCATCGACACAGCAGGCTGGACAGAGCAGGTGAGCTAGGGCCGGCAAGGCTAGGGCCGCAGGGTGTGGGGGTCACTCATCGGAGTCAGGCCATGCAGGTAGGAGATGCAGCTAGCATTGTGGTGGCACTGGCAATCCTTGCTGCTGCTGCAGCTGCACGCATAGCAGTGCCTGAGCGAGGCGTGACATGCCGTGCTTGACATGCCTTGAGGCAACCAGCCGGCATTGCTGCAGCCCGTGAGCTTTGGAGTATGGCTGTTATGAGGTGGATGTGGGTGCGTGTGTAAGCGCGCTGGGCGGGGCCTGTGCAGGTGGAAGTCACTCGGGAGCTGGCCCAGGCTCATGTGGTGGTTGCTGCCAAGAAGTCGAGCTCTGGCCGCCACAACAAGCTCAAACAGGTAGGCTGCCACACTGCTCAACACGACAGTCACCATGTGTCGTGCGTGTCGTGTATGCGCCATGAGCTGATGAGGGGCACACTGGAGCAGTCATGCCCTGGGAATGCGGAGTCGGCCACAGCCGGCACACACAACACGCAAGGAGAAGCCTGATGACCATGCATGCAATCTAACAGGCGGGGCACTTCGGCAGGCTGGGCACTTTGGCAGGCTGGGCAGTTTGGCAGGCTGGCAGTAAGCAGGGGCAATTTTGCAGGCTGGCAGTTTAACAGGCTAGGCAGGCAGGCAGCATCTGGACTGTCACTGCAGCAAGCGACAGTAGCCCTTCATTGCCATGGATACATCATTGGTAACAAAGGTGCAAAGGTGTTGGTACTAAGGCAACCTTGCTAAGCAACAACTGTCACGCAGTATGTCACGTGACGTGTTGTGTTGTGACACCATCGCAGCCATCAGCACCATCTTTTGCATGTGTCACTTATGCCATGAGCTGACGAGGGGCAGTGCAGACACCAGCAGACTGAGCAGCTGGCAGGCTGTGTGGGCCATGTGCGCAGGGTGAACGCACTGCAGCCAACAGCAAGCTACCTTTCGTATGTGTGGGGCGCAAGATGACAAGTGATAACCTGAAGATCACACTGGGTCCCCTCCTAGCAGCCCACCGGTCCAAGCATGGCTGTGACAGTGGACAGCCGCCGCAGCCGGAGGGGCAGGCTGGCCCGCTGCGGGGGGCTGAGGCGCACGCTGCATCAGTTGCAGCTGATAAGGCTGTGGCCAAGGAAATAGCCAAGGCACTGCGTGACGGGAGCTGGCGGAGCTACATGCTGACCCAGCTGGGCATTGAAGGGGCAGACCAGCCAGCTGCACATGTGCAGGCGCCGGGAGCAGCACAGGCAGCACAGGCAAACGCAGAGAGGCAGGGGAGCACTGAGTCAGCTACTTGAAGGATGTGTGCTGGCAGCATGGAGGGAGATGCCAAGAAGGCTGTAGGCTACCCCTCCCACTGAACCACCACGTAAGGGACATACGACTCTGCGGCGTGCCTGGTGAGAGTTGAGCTGTCATTTAATAAGCGTGTGAATCCGAGCAGAAATGAGTCCGGAAATACCGTTGTCCCTTATCGGTAGGGGGGTTTGTGGTCCAATGGGAGGGGTGACCTGTAGCAGGCAGATTGGGAAAGGACCTGGGCTGCTAACTAACCCTGTGCTGACTGGCTCGACAGGATGCGAGGATCACATAACATGCTTCTGCTCTAGTTGCAACTATCATAATACTTCAGTGATAAAAGTAATCTGCACCGAACCGGGAACCAACTCGCTGCATTACGCCGGAAGACATTTTCCACAGAAACAAGACAGTTCCTTATGGCAGATGGCGCTCGCTGCTCGGAGCTAGATGCAAACAAGATGATGGCGCGCGTCGATTCTTTGAGAGTGCGGTGTTCTGACGGAAGTTGGAAGTGCACGGGCAGACGACGACACCAGATTCAGGGTTTACATAGATCTGCCACAACAGGTTAGCGCATAGCATGAGCCTACCTGTTGGAAGTGCACGGGCAGACGACGACACCAGATTCAGGGTGCCGTCTCCTACCAGGTGTCTACCATAAATACGGCAGTCACACTCGTACACTCCGCGGACAGGCCGCTGACAATCACGCCCTCACATTCCGGTGCCCTCACATTCCACAACTGCACCGGGAGGGCTCAAACTTCATCACTCCCACTCAGAGGCCTGACTAGAGCGTTCAACTTAAGCTGCAAACAACTGTACTTCAAACAACTGCAGAGGAAGCTTCTCAGTCCAGATAAAGATCCTGGCTGAGCAAAGCAGACTGTTGCAGGCACACATGCCTGAGCCTGCACTTCCATGCCCCAGTCCTGAAAACACATCTCAGGCTGGGTTCAGCAATCTGTTTCAGACTATAGGTAGTCTGTGACTGCCTTAGCTGGACACCCCACACCCTTGCTTCCCTTGGCTGAACTTAACCAGAGACAGAGGCTTGGTCATAATGTCAGCTACCATGCTGGCTGTGCTGCAGTAGCTGAATGACACTTCCCCTCTGGCTACCCTTTCTCGTGCAAAGTGATGATGCACATTGATGTGCTTGGCACGGGCAGAAGCGATGGGATTGTGCAACAACTGCAGAGCTGCTTGGTTGTCACACAGAATGCTCGTGCAGTCACCTGGTAGTTGCAAGTCCTGCATCAGCTTGCGGAGCCACAATCCTTCCTTCACAACACTGGAGGCTGCCATGTACTCTGCCTCGGCAGTCGACATGGCCACAGTAGGCTGCAATCTGCTGGACCAACTGATGGCTGCACCGTTCATGGCAAAAACATAGCCAGTGGTGCTGCGGGCTGTGTCTTTGTCACCAGCGTAATCTGCATCACAGTAACCCTGCAGCTCAGCAGCTTCTCCAAACACCAAGCCCTGATCAGCTGTGCCCTTCAGGTAGCTGAGAATGGCTCGTGCTGCATTCCAGTGCTGCTGTGTGGGTGATGACATGTACCGTGCGAGAGCTCCCACTGCATAAGTGATGTCTGGCCTCGTGCAACAGGACAAGTACAACAGACTGCCTACCAAACCACTGTAGCTGTGCTCTGAAGTGTCCAAAGCCACACCCTCCTTCTCTAGCTTAACGGCTGGTGCCATGGGCACCGACTTGCTGTGGGCTGCTGTCATGCCATACGTGTTCAGCAGCTCATGCACATACTGCTGCTGATCTAGCTTCAAGGTGCCCAGAGCCCTGTCCCTAGTTACCTTCATGCCCAGAAACCACTTGGTGTCACCCGGGTTCTTGATGCCGAACACTGCAGACAGTTGTTGCTTCACATAGTCAAGGCTGTCAGTGTCACCCTTCTCAGTGCAGATGAGGCAGTCATCAACATAGACAAGCAGATAAACCATGCCTGCCTGGCGCTGCATGGTGAAGAGCGCTGGGTCAGACTCAGAAGCCCTAAACCCCATGCCCTCTAGCACCTGCTTCAACCTAGCATGCCAGGCTCGCGGAGCCTGCCTGAGCCCATAGAGCGCCTTTTGCAGTTTGCATACAGTGTTGTGGCTGCCCTCAACAAAACCCTCAGGCTGCTGCACATAGATGATCTCATTGGGCTCAAGCTGTCCATTCAGAAAGGCTGCATCTACGTCTACCTGGTGAACTTCCATGTCTTCTGCAGCTGCTTTGGCTAGTAGGGTGCGCAGGGTGGTGTGCTTGCTAACAGGGGCATAAACATCTCCCACATCCACACCTGACACTTGCATGTAGCCTTTAGCCACTAGCCGAGCCTTGAATTTCTCAATGGCTCCTGCAGCATCACGTTTAATCTTCAGTACCCATTTAGTGGGCAGAACACGTGCACCAGCAGGCTTGTCAACCAGGCACCATGTCTGGTTCTCATGCAGGGATGCAAGTTCAGCATGCATGGCTTGGAGCCACATGTCCGCTTGAGGACCAGACAGTGCTTCAGCGACAGTTGGATTGTCATTTGCTTGTGAGTCAGTGACATTCATGGCATAGAGCTCTGGCTGCCTAATCTTAGCAGGAGGCCTCCTTTCTCTGTGTGGGTTGCGGCGTGGCATAGGAGCACCAGGTGCCACAATAGCAGCAGGCAGAGGAGCACCTTGCAGCTGATCATTGGGAATGTGAGCAGGAGGGGCAACCTGAGCAGGAGGTGCAAGAGCTGGCCTGCTTGCTGACCTATTCTGAGGACTAACAGCTGGGGCACCTATTGCAGCCTGACTCTGACTGGGATCAACATGTGGGATTCTGTTCCTTCCTATGCCTGAGGGCTGACTGAGAGGTCTCTGTCTGGCTGGGGCTCTGCTGCTGCCGTCATCACTGTCGCTGCTGCTGGCATTGTCTGAAGAGCTCCCACTGTCCCTGGAGTCACTACTGCTGGGCTGCTGCTGCTGCTGCTGCTGCTGCTGCTGCTGCTGCTGCTGACCTGTGTCCCCCCCAGGAGGGACTGGAGGGACAAGGAGGCCTAAGTGGGTTGGGAGGGTAGGGGCCTTGGGAGCACCAGGAAGTTGCAGCTGGGTTGCTGGGCCAGTTGGCATATGCTGAATCAGCTGCTCGTCAAAGACTACATCCTTGCTGTGATACTCTTTGCCATTGACTAGAACCCTATATGACTTGGAACCGAGCTGATAGCCTACAAACACACCCCAGACCGCCTTGGCCTCTAGTTTGCTGCGCTTATGAGCTGGTACGTGAACCCAGACAGCTGAGCCAAACACCCTTAGTCCTGACAAATCTGGCTTAACACCAAAGAAGGACTCCCACGGAGTGAGCGGCTGATCTGAAACTGGTAGAACACATCTGACATAGTTGGACAGCTTAGCTGCATCTGCCCAGTGGTGTAGACCCATGCGACCTGCATGCAGAATGCTTCTGGACTTTTCCATGATAGTCCTATTCAACCTCTCAGCTGCCCCATTCTGTTCAGGGCTGTATGGCGCTGAGTGCTGATGTATGATGCCCTTGTCGCTGCAATACTGCTGCATCTGCTTGTTGACATACTCAGTCCCATTGTCTGTCCTGATCGCTTTGCAGCGCTGGCCTGACTGGGTTTCTAGCTGCTCAATGACCTGTTTGACGATGCTGGGCACCTGGGCCTTGCTGCGCATAGGCATGACTACAGACAGTCTGGTGAAGTCATCAAGAAAAGTGGCTAAGTAGAGGCTGCCGTCCCTGGCTGGTGGGCTGATCGGACCACACACATCCATGTGCACGAGCCCTAGAGGAGCAGTGACAGGTGCAGCATTGGAAGAGGGTTGGGCAAATGCTACATTCCTATGATGCTTGCCCTTGATGCAGCCTATGCAGACAGGTCCAGGGCACTTAGCTGCTGCTCTGAACTGACTGGCTGTGACATCAACCCCTGTCACCATGCCCCTTTCTTGCATTAGAGCTAAGGAGGAGTAGGAAGCATGACACAAACGCTGGTGCCACACCTGAGCAGAAGTGGTGCTGAACTCTGTAGGGGCTGGTTGAGCAGCTTCAGGCATAGCTGCACTTGATACATCAGGCACTGGTCAGGCGGCCCCAACATTCAAAAAATGGCAGTAAACCGACCCCTGGTAGTAGGACGGCTGTAACTCTGCACTCGCTGCGCCAAATTTAATGCTAGCTGGCTCAGTATGTAGCTAACCCAGCCAGCTACCTTTCACCCATCCAAAATAAATATCCAGTCAGTAGGCCGTGCACAGCAAAGCATCAAAGTTAGTAATTCAAATTCGAGCCGGTTCGGGGCATGCAGTCATCGCTGCGACCACTCGCGCCGCTTAGGTTGCTCTACACGAGCATGCGCATCGGCAGAAGCAGTCGGATCGGAAAACGGTTGCGGAAATGTGGCACGAAGGCGGTTGGCAGGTGGTTGGGGGAGGTGGACGGTACAGCCTTTGTTGCGCACTTTACAACCTGAGTTGGCGCTGGGGGCCTGTCTAACTAAGTCTTGCGCTTGCGCTTGGCAGCTGTCTTGGGCAGCCCCAACCCAGCAGGTGTGGTACGCTTGCGTAGCGTGAAGCCAGGAGCCGGCGCTGCTGCACCTAGCTCACTACCTTGAGCCGGAGCAGCCTGCCCTTGGGTGGCGATTGCAGCTAGAGCCAGCTGATACATGTGCCGTAAATCAGGTGATGCAATAGGCCCCTGAGGCGACGCAATGGGGGGTGCCAGCATCTGCCCCTCTAGGGCTGTGCCCCACGAGCTCCGGCCCTGCTGCTGGGGTGGCTGCTGTGGGGGGGGCTGTTGGGGCAGGGGGGGCTGTGGAGGCGGCACACCTGCTGGCACAACTCGGCTGCACCCTGCTGCTGCTGCTGCTGCCACCCGTTGCTGGCTTGCATGGTCCCCCACATTCACCACAACCCCCCCTACACAGCAAGCAGCTGCTGTGGCTTTGCGTGCTGCTCTGGCTGGTGCCCTGGCTGAGGCTGCAGCCACCTCCTCCAGCCGCACCGCAGTGCGAAGCTTAGGCAACTGTAGCGTGAAGTCATGCACATCAACGCTGTTGAGGGTGGTCCACAGCGTGTGCAGGGACATGTGCTCCAGCAGAGCAGGCAGCTCCATGAAGCGACCAGCTCCATGCTTCAGCAGCTGTAGCAAGGACTCCACCGGGGCATTGGAGGTGGGACACGCCAAGAAGTACACCTCGAGGTGGAGGCGCAACCCGGTGCTGCATGGGCTGCCCTCAGCCATGGCATGGATGTCTTGTTCGAACTGTTGCCACGTGCAGTGAGGGTCCCACACACCCGGGTCAGACTGCCCATCGTCCATGCGCAGGGCGGCACACTGCACCACCTTGGCGGCTACCTCCTTGCACGACTGCGGGTCTGACCCCCCAAGCGCAGCCATGAGGTGTGGCATGTCCAGCTGCCGTTTGCAGTGCTGTGTGTAGTACTCCTCCATGGCTGCACAGTGCTGCTGCAAGTAGGTGGCCAGCTGTTGCTTCTGATGCTCCCGTTGATCGGCTGGCACTAGCTGTTGTAGCTTGCTGTGCAGCTGTGACAGCAGCTGCGCGTTGTTGGCCCATGGCTGCTGCAGGCCCTTGCAAACCTGCTGGATGTGGCGGTATAGCTGGAAGGCATGCAGGCCATCGTCCTTGCTGGCCCACAGCAGCTCAGGCATGAGGTAAGTCTGGCCCACCACTGCCACAACAGTAATCTTCAGCAGCAGATCAGAGTCCTGCAAGTGCTTGCAGAGCTCACGAGCCCAGGCAGGCGCCCGCCGCTGCTGGCACTCTACTACCTCAGCCACTGCATCCCCCGCATGCCGCCAGATTGCAAGCAGTGATGAGGCCGCAGTAATGTAGCTGGCCCACCTTGTGTCACATGGTGTCTCAGGTTTCGCACCCCACCGGTCGAGCTTCAGCGCCACCCAATGTTGCGCTAGGAGACTGCTGAGGTCAGTGATTGCTGCCCTGGTGCCTGGCAGGACCACCAGACCTTTGAGGAGGGTGTTGTGGATGCCGTGGCTGTAACAGCTTGCGGCGGCTGACTTGTGTCTGCAGCACCAGCCTGGCTGTGCTGAGGTAGTGTTGTGCAAGGTATGCAGCTGTCCTGGCCGCAGGCTTCCCACGGCGCCCAACTTGCGTGGGAATGAAGTTGGTTGTCAACGAGGGTGGGCCAGCCGGGCTGGGCTGCTGGGATGCACTGCCTGTGGGGTTGCCGTGGGTGTCTGGCCTGCCATAGCCATCCTCAGCACACCGCTGCAACACCTCTGGTGACACCCGGTGCCGCATCAGGATGTTCATTAGCTGCCGCTGATGCCGGGTGAGCCGGGGGCCACTTGGACGGCAGCGCCGGACGTTGCGTAGCGCAAGGGACAGCCGGCGCTTGTCTTGCTCCAGCAGCTGGATTGCATGGGTGCGCTCCTCAGCCAGCTGCTCCAATGACTCATTCTCACCCTGCACCTCTTGGTGTGCTGCCTGCAGCTGCTCCATGTCTGCCTGCAGCAGCTGATAATCTGCCACCGCATCACCGAGCTGCTGGTGGAGCTGCTCAACCTGTGCCCGCAATTTCATGGCCTCCACCTGTGCCTTGTTCCTTTGAGATTTCAAACCATTGGGGGTGCACTTAAACCCTGCCTTGGGTGAGGCATTCAGCTCTTGCAGGGATTGGCGCCGCGTCTTGCTAGGCCTCTTACCCCCCATGGTGGTTGCTAGGGCTGGGGGTTAGGCTGGGAGGGGTAGGGCTGGGAGGGAATGGCCTGGGAGGGGGGGGGCCTGTGAGGGGTTGGGCTGTGAGGGGGTGGGCTGTGAAGGGGGGGGGGGGGGGGTGAGGGGGTGGGCTGTGAGGGGGGGGCCTGGGAGGGGTTGGGCTGGGAGGGGGTGGGCTGGGAGGGGGTGGGCTGGGAGGGGGTGGGCTGGGAGGGGGTGGGCAGGCTCAATGAGGTGGGCTCCTGCAATGATGGGTGGAGGGGTGGCGGGCATGGTGGGTCGATGCATACCATGGTATAAATGTGCCTGGTGAACATGATGTAACTTTGAAAGAGTCAAACGGATTGAGGCCTGGGCTATTCAATGTGCGATTTGTTTCAAGAGATGCAGCAATGAGTCAAGAACAAACATTACGTATCGCTTTTTCTATGGGTGCAGCGGGTGCAACACAGTGGGGGACAGAGATGATGAGGGGGGGGTGTAAGCCGGTGATACCTTAGTGTGCGCCGACACAAATGGTGTATTCGGCGAAAGCGAATACGCCCAGATGTTTCAATCACCCCGTCAAGGTGCCCTGCACGCCCGGCAGACATCGCGATGGGTGTTGGCCGGACATTCCATTTGTGAAGAACCAGCTCACTACGCTAGGTAGATGGAGCCTCAGCGATGTGGCTCACCGTGCCAAGGCGACCCGTCTCGCCGATGTGATTTGTTCGCGGGCACATGTGGCAGTACGCGAGCAGAGACTCCAATGGCTAGCGCTGATGGTCAGATTACGCGGACTAAACCGCCAATGCCAATGTGATTAACGCTATAGAGAACAGTGCAGTTTTGAGAGAGTACTTGCATGAAGATTACCAACCCCATGTTGGGGCCGCCTGAGCACTGGGGCATCAGTCTGAGTAGCAGCTGTTGAGTAGCTGCTACAGGGAGCTGCTGCTGAGTAGCTGTGCAAATGAGGCTGCTGCATGCCATAGGGATCAGCTGGCAGAGGTACTGCAGCTAGGATGTAGCTGCTTTTGAACTTGCGTGCCTTGACTCTGAGTCTAGTGTCTCTAATGATGCACTGGTCGTCTGTAAAAGTGAAGCTGGCCCCATCATCTGTGGCAGCTGAGACAGAAATAAAACTGTGCCTGCTGGCTGGGACATGCAGTGCCTTGCTGAGCTGCCATGGACCACGCTGTGTGTTCAGCCACACAGTGCCCTGACCTACAGCATAGATGACATGCCCATCAGCTGCCAGTCTGACTGCCTTGTGCTCGTCTGGCCTGAAGGCTGTATAGCTGCTGAAATGCTCCCTGTCTGTGATCATATGCTGCGATGCTCCTGAGTCAATGTAAAACGGCTCGTACAGATCTGTGTTGTAGGTCTGCAGAGGCACCAGATAATCATCCTCTGCGTTAGCTGTGAACAGGTCATATGTGTCAGAGGGATCAACTGCGGCTGGCCTGCCTGGGGTCTGAGCCCGACCTCTAGGTGGGACGCTAGTTCTGCGCGGACTGCCCCCCCTGGCTGGGCTGGCACCTCTGGCTGGACTGCTGCCCTTGCCTGGGCTGGGACTTCTGACAGAGCTGACTCGCTGTCCTGCCAAACGCTGACGTATGTACTTGTCAAAAGTGAAACATTCAGCCATGATGTGCCCTGTCTTGTTGCAGTAGTAGCACAGAGCATCTGCATGCTGATTCTGCCTTCTGCTGCTGCTGCCATGCTCACTGGATCTGGTCGGAGAGGTCTGCCTGGGTCCCAGGCTTCTGCCCCTACCCCTACCTCCCCCCCCGCCTGAGCTACCCGGTCCCCGAGAGGATGAGGAGGAGAAGGCAAAGAGAGATGAGGGAGACGAGGCATGCTCCTGCTGCTGTTCCAGCAGCAGATCAGCTTCGCGAAATTGCATGACGCGCTTCACACGGCTGAGTGTCAGCCCTGTGGGACCGGTCTGCTCATACCGCAGTTGCTGAGCTGAGGGTTTGTAGTCCGAGGTGAGATTGGCGATGACTGTGAGAACGATGTTGGATTCTGAAATGCTGCAGTTGCACGCCTCGAGATCTGACTTGAGCTGATAGATGCGGCTGAAGAAATTGGCGACTGTCTCATCTGGCTGCATACGCAGTAAGCTGAGTCGCTGCTGCAGCTGCGTCTGTCTGGCCACGGAGACCTGAGTGAACTCGCTCTCAAGGCTGGCCCAAGCCTCTTTGGCAGAGGCTGCGTCATGGACGAGCTGTAGATAGGGTCTGGACGTATAGCGCTTGATCAGCGCCTTGGCTTTGGCGTCAGAGGCGAGTTCTGCACGGTGAGTGGACTGAGCTGCTACATAAGCAGCGCGCGCGTCTGCGCTAGCTGACGATCCTGGCGCAGGAGGGAGAGCGGTGACGCCGGTCTCGACGAGATCCCAAAGAGAGTTCTCAATGAGGAAACCTTCCACGCGCATACTCCAGTCGCGCCAAGTGGTATCATCGAGATCAGGTATGTGGCATCCTGAGCTGGGAGCTGCCATCGCCAATCAGCTTAGAGCTAACTGCACGACCCCTAGCCGGCAACTCACTGGCGTCGTTTGTACACGTCTGGGCGTGGGCCCATAACCTGTTGGAAGTGCACGGGCAGACGACGACACCAGATTCAGGGTTTACATAGATCTGCCACAACAGGTTAGCGCATAGCATGAGCCTACCTGTTGGAAGTGCACGGGCAGACGACGACACCAGATTCAGGGTGCCGTCTCCTACCAGGTGTCTACCATAAATACGGCAGTCACACTCGTACACTCCGCGGACAGGCCGCTGGCAATCACGCCCTCACATTCCGGTGCTATAAACAACTGCACCGGGAGGGCTCAAACTTCATCAGTGATGTGCCCTTCTCGCGAGAACTGCTCCGCCTTGCCTCGCCGCTGTATCTGGACGCAAAACTTGCGCGGGCGGCAAGGACCATGGCAAGCGCAACCCGAAAGCGAGTAGTCCGCGCAAACTCCAGCCCTCGCGACGGAGCCGTAGCTGACGACGTGTTGCCGACGCGAGCTCCTGCTCCTGCACATATGCTTGAGTTGGTCTGCATGCCTTGACTAGCCCCGCTAGGCCGCTAGTTGTGTACCTGCCATGCGCAGGCGGCTGATACTACCCGCCGTCAATGGCAACTGCTGGCGGGCCAGCTGTATCCAGTACACTGGCCCAAGCCTGAGCTGAGCCTAAAGGAGTGGCTGGAGCTGCTGCCACTGGCACACACAGTGAGACATGCCGCGAGCCAGCTTGTGGCTGTTGGCCTGATGGACCCCTACCTTGGCTCTTATGCGTGAATGGATGCATACTGGTGCGCTTGTAGGCTCATTGTCGTGGCACGGGATAATGTCACATGCATGCATATGATATTGCGGCATGCAGCATCCACAGCTACATCCACTGCATGCCCCGTAGCCAAGCATGTGATGGCAAGGACGGCATGGGTGCTACACGTATGGGCATGCAGTGTCCAGGCAGCCGAGGACCACCCAAGCCCTCTGAGCTTTCCTAGGAGCCTGGCTGCAATCCCTCCGCCATTCCATGGGGGGCTTTTATCTAACAGTACGTGCTATGGCTACTGTGTATGGCTCTTACCTTGCAGTAGGTCACCCCGGCCATTGGCCATGCCAATCCGTGCCAGGCGCGACGCTCACACCACGCGCTAGTGAAGGGTAGCTGAGGCTATCGCGGTAAGTCACGCGCGCTAAAACTCCCGTTTTCCACTGAAGCCTCCCAGATCACTCCGCCCGCCACCAGGTCGAAACTTGAGATAGCGCGAACAAGTTGCGACCCACTCACAAGAGCAGGGTGGCGAGGCGCTCCGTGGCGTCCGTAGCAAAGTTCGCACTAATGAGGCAGGCTCGTAGTGCGCCGCAGGCTATCGCAGTGAGCCGTGCTACCACGCCATGTCACTACACCACGAGACTGAGTCACGCCACGCTTCGCTCGGTGCAAGCTGGGTCGGTGCAAGTTGGGTGCATGGCACTGTCATTTTTTCCGTGGCGTCCGCGGCGCCCGCCACAATGGAGGTTTCCGGCACTGCCACTGCCACTACTTACAAGCTTGGCATGTATCGCATCTCCGCGTGCCAGGAGGGCGCGGCGTCGGGGTCCAGGAGGGCTCATCACATTTTTCGGTATCAACTTCGCGCCCAGTGCGAGAAATGCAACGATGAGGGCGCCCAGCGGCGACACAAGGTCCAGCCCGTCGGGGAAGCACCCAAGGACGCCGCCAATCACCTCCTGTGATGAGACCGCCCCATGCCACATTCACCCTCTGCCACATTTTGTCATTGTATGTACAACACAAGGTGATGGAGCATGCCCGGGGGTGCATCCCGCAATGTAGACCCGCCCAGCTATCCGACACAGGTGGAAGCACGCGGAAAGGACCACAGACCGAAAAGTTGATGGTCTTGACAGAAGCCCCAGAATGATGGGGACAAGGCTTCAGCAGGGTGCACGGTAGTGAAACAAAGTCCCACACGGTGCTGCTGACACCTCAGTGAGATGCTCTGCTTGCTTGGAGGAAGGGTTAGGCAGGTCTCGCGCCAGGTGTCAGGAAGGGCCCGGGCCATGAGGGGTCCCGACCCAACCCAGGGAATCTTGCGCTTCGGCCTGCGACCCACGTACGGTCGCACCCCGTTGAGCCCCGGGTTGCAGCCAGCGACCATGTTCACAGTTCGCGGGAATGGCGGGCGGAGTGATCTGGGAGGCTTCAGTGGAAAACGGGAGTTTTAGCGCGCGTGACTTACCGCGATAGCCTCAGCTACCCTTCACTAGCGCGTGGTGTGAGCGTCGCGCCTGGCACGGATTGGCATGGCCAATGGCCGGGGTGACCAGCAGCACTTGGCATCTCCCTCCATGCTGCCAGCACCACATCCTTCAGCCACGCCAGCCGGTACTGCTCAGCCACCCGCAGCCACTTGGCGATGTAGCCCACACTGCAAAGGTCCAAGCTCAGCTGGCCCCGCAGCAGAGATGTCAGCGTGCCACGTGCCTGGTCCTCGATGAAAGAAATGTGCTGCTGGTCACCCCGGCCATTGGCCATGCCAATCCGTGCCAGGCGCGACGCTCACACCACGCGCTAGTGAAGGGTAGCTGAGGCTATCGCGGTAAGTCACGCGCGCTAAAACTCCCGTTTTCCACTGAAGCCTCCCAGATCACTCCGCCCGCCATTCCCGCGAACTGTGAACATGGTCGCTGGCTGCAACCCGGGGCTCAACGGGGTGCGACCGTACGTGGGTCGCAGGCCGAAGCGCAAGATTCCCTGGGTTGGGTCGGGACCCCTCATGGCCCGGGCCCTTCCTGACACCTGGCGCGAGACCTGCCTAACCCTTCCTCCAAGCAAGCAGAGCATCTCACTGAGGTGTCAGCAGCACCGTGTGGGACTTTGTTTCACTACCGTGCACCCTGCTGAAGCCTTGTCCCCATCATTCTGGGGCTTCTGTCAAGACCATCAACTTTTCGGTCTGTGGTCCTTTCCGCGTGCTTCCACCTGTGTCGGATAGCTGGGCGGGTCTACATTGCGGGATGCACCCCCGGGCATGCTCCATCACCTTGTGTTGTACATACAATGACAAAATGTGGCAGAGGGTGAATGTGGCATGGGGCGGTCTCATCACAGGAGGTGATTGGCGGCGTCCTTGGGTGCTTCCCCGACGGGCTGGACCTTGTGTCGCCGCTGGGCGCCCTCATCGTTGCATTTCTCGCACTGGGCGCGAAGTTGATACCGAAAAATGTGATGAGCCCTCCTGGACCCCGACGCCGCGCCCTCCTGGCACGCGGAGATGCGATACATGCCAAGCTTGTAAGTAGTGGCAGTGGCAGTGCCGGAAACCTCCATTGTGGCGGGCGCCGCGGACGCCACGGAAAAAATGACAGTGCCATGCACCCAACTTGCACCGACCCAGCTTGCACCGAGCGAAGCGTGGCGTGACTCAGTCTCGTGGTGTAGTGACATGGCGTGGTAGCACGGCTCACTGCGATAGCCTGCGGCGCACTACGAGCCTGCCTCATTAGTGCGAACTTTGCTACGGACGCCACGGAGCGCCTCGCCACCCTGCTCTTGTGAGTGGGTCGCAACTTGTTCGCGCTATCTCAAGTTTCGACCTGGTGGCGGGCGGAGTGATCTGGGAGGCTTCAGTGGAAAACGGGAGTTTTAGCGCGCGTGACTTACCGCGATAGCCTCAGCTACCCTTCACTAGCGCGTGGTGTGAGCGTCGCGCCTGGCACGGATTGGCATGGCCAATGGCCGGGGTGACCTGCTGTCAAGCAGGCTTTAGCAGGCAAATTGGGGAAGGACCTGATGCAGTTGGCGCCCGACACCCTGGTCGAGGTCATGATGATGCGTGAAGATGCTCATTGCTCTCAGAAGACCACCCAAAGGTACGCTCTGATCATGGCCAACTGTCTGCTGGCACTGGCTGTCAATGGCCACAACATGTGTCTTTTACAATGCAACCTGTTTGTTGTTGATCTTGCACCATGACCAAGTAGGAGCAACAGCAGGAGGAAGGGGAAGAGCACTTCATCAGTCACCAAGACCAAGACTAAGACCAAGATCAAGCCTCAGAAACAAGCAGGAGAATTGAAGGAGGAAGTTTGACTTAACAAGTTTTGTTTGACTGAAGGAGGAAGGATGTTCTGGTTCAGCTGGTCGGATGAGAGCTTGCGATGTGGCTGTGTGTACTGCTTGCGACCTATCACCTGCATTGTGTCGAGCAACCTGCTCGCAAAGCCACGAGTGAGGAGGTGCCCAGTGGTCTAGGGGGACAGTTCTTGCTAGGGGTTTGAGTGAGTTTGGAGGTTGGGGTCTTGTGTTCGCCTAGTCAGGCAGTGGGGGCGGAGAGGCAGTGAGGGTTGAGCCTTGGAGCTGGGGGGCGTAGGGGTGAGTTTTGGATGGGCCGGGGGTCCCTAGGGTCGGCGAGGTGGAGGGTGTTGCTGAGGGCGGGGGAAAGTGCCACTGGAGTGGGTTTTGTAATCATAGAGGGTGCGACCGAGGATGCTTCACCCCACCCACAGTTGTTCCATGTTCGATCAGTTTTGTTTGACTGAAGCCTGAAGTCTGAAGAATCATCAAGATCAAGACGAGGATTCAGAATGATGATGGAAGCGGGCACCTGGCTGGCTGGCTTGTGAGGCTAGGTTGCCAAAACCAAAGATGCCAGGATCACACGTCATGCCTCTGTGTGCCCTCCTGTGTCTGCCCAAGCCCTGACGAAGCGAACTCGACTGCAGAGGGCATGGCGCCGCGGGTGACGGTGCAGTGCGCTGATGGCGAGGTGTCTTTTTCACGGGAGCTTCTCCGCCACGCCTCGCCGCTCCACCTGGACGCAAAGCTTGCGCCCATCGACAAGGGCGGTGGCAAGAGCGAGCTGCAGGCAAGCAAAACCCTAGTTGGCGAAGGGGCCTTCGCTCGCGACGCCCTGCTGCTGCCAGCTCTTTCATGCATTGATCGACCTCGCCAGACTGGTGCTTGCTGTGTGGCTACCTCATGCAGGCGCCTGGTACCACCCGCCGTCAATGGCAACTGCTGGCGGGCCAATTAAACCCAGTGAACTGGCCCAAGCCTAAGCTGAGCCCTGAAGAGTGGCTAAAGCTGCTGCCACTGGCACACACAGTGAGACACGCCTTAAGCCAGCATTCAGTCACAAGTTGGCAGCAATGAGCGATAGATTTATCACCGACTGAGCCTCTCGTCGAACAACAGAGCAAAATGCCACATAGCCACAACCAGACGCTGGTGCTCCTTGCCAGGTGGCAGCTGGGCTCTGGCCATGCTCACAAATACCCATGACATTGACAATATCTGTGGCAGCGCACCTTGTGGCTGTGGGTCGGCTGGCTCATGCATCATACCTGTGCTCTTACTCATGGTCGCATGTGATCAACAATAGTCTAACGTCAACTACCTTTAGTGCAATGGTAGTGCCTCACCACAGCAACCTACCTGTAATTGCCTGTCGTGTTGCCCTCTGATTGTAGGATACTGTATGTTGAGCTGTGCTGCAACCCCTCCGCCCTTTCATGTTTGGCTCTAACCTTGCAGTACTGCATCACTTCCGTCAAGGACCAGGCATGCGGTGCTCTGATCCCAATGCTGCGGGGCAAGCTGAGCTTGGGCCCTGGCAGTGTGGGCTACATTGCCAAGTGGCTGCGGGTGGCTGAGCGGTACCAGCTGGCCTGGCTGAAGGATGTAGTGCTGGCGGCATGGAAGGAGATGCCAAGTGCTGCTGTCAAGCAGGCTTTAGCAGGCAGGCTGGGAAAGGACCTGAAGCAGCTGACGCCTGGCACCCTGGTCGAGGCCATGCTGATGCGTGAAGCTGCTCAACACCCTCAGAAGAATACCCAAAGGTACGCTTCGCTCATGGCCAACCATCTGCTTGCACTGGCAGCCAACGGCCATGACATGTATTGTTTACAGTGCAACCTGCTTGTTGATGTTGTTGATCTCGCACCATGACCAAGCAGGAGCAAAAGACGGAGAAAGGGGAAGAGCGTATCATCAGTCACCAAGATCAAAGCCAAGACCAAGACCAAGCCTCAGAAGATGATGGTAACAGGTACCTTGGTGATGATGGCATGGCTGCTGGGCCCTGCCCATTAGCATTTGGCACTGCAAACTGGCGACCTAGCATGCACATCATTGAGAGTTGAGAGACCCTAGAGAGTTGGCAGCCTGTGCAGGCCATGTGCGCAGGGTGGGCGCAGCAGCAGGGAGGCAGCGGTGTACAGAGCCAGCTACCAAGTCAGCTACCAAGTCAGCTACCAAGTCTAGGTTGACAGGCGACAAGTGTAAAGCCCTTGCAACTGGCAATATGAAGTAATGTTGTGCGAGCCCGGTGCCACCTGGTAACATCTTGCAAGAGCATGTTGCAAGCCTCTTCATCTGCTATGTAAAGCTGTACGCCTCACTGTAGCGGCCTTTACGCGACTATTCACAAACGTACAAAACGGTTGCGAAACACCGGCTGCTGATCGCTACGCTACGCTGCTGCTGAAGCAGCCGGCCAGCGCCAAGCAGCGTATCAGGCAGCGGCATGCTCCACTTGGGTTGCCAGTGGCTTCCTTCGAGATGTCCCAGGTGCGTTTGGGCGGCGGCTTTCGCGCGAGACACATCGCGCATTCCGCCGCCAATCCCTGCATGTCCAGCTGCCAGCCCTGAGTTTAGCATGCCGTGCTCATTAGCATTTCCCTCTCTGTTGCTCCGCAGTTCCGTAGGCCTCTGCAGTCATGCAAGCCTGGGTCAGCCACCTCGCCCTCTCATGTGCCATGCACAAGCCCGCCCGTCAGCTGCCGGCACAGAACCCAGAACTTACAGTGACAGCAACGGCAGCCAGTCCCCTCCCATAAGGTCAGCTGCCCCTTACAAGGATGTGAAGGATGTGAATGCCAGCAATATCAGTGGCCCAGTGCAGGATAGCAGACAGCGGCTGTTCTCCGCCGGTGGCAGCACCTGGGGGGAAGTGCAGCCTGAGGAGGAGCAGCGCCCCAGCCCAGCCCGGCCACCGCCAGGGAGAGGGGAGACAGCAGCCATGCGCAGGGCAGCACAGCAGGGTGGAGTGATAAGCCCAGGGTCCCGCCAGCGCCTTCCTGACCACCCCACAGCAAGGCCAGGGCCGGCCTCCAGGGAGAGGGCTGCTCCACCCAGCTTCACCCGGGGCAGCGCCAGCAGTGCGAGCAGCAGCACCAGCAGCAGCAGCAGCAGCAGAAGCAGAAGCAGCAGCATGACTAGCAGCAGTGAGCGGCCCAGCAGCAGCAACAGCAGTAGCCCGACCAGCAGCAGCCTCCGTCCCAGCAGCAGCAGCAGCAAGACCACAGCTGTACGACCTCCCCCTGCTCCCAGCTCGGTGTGGGGGAGTGACGGCAGCAGCCGCAGTCAGCCAGGCACACGGAGGGAGGAATCGAACAGGGGAGCTGCGGCAAAGGCGGTGAGGCAGATTGAGCGGCTGGACATGGAAATGGAGGAGCCACCTGGTCAGCGCCGGGTGAGTGGCAGCCGGTCATGACATGATGCGCCCAGGTCTGTAGGCGCGGCAGCTGGTAGGGGCAGGCAGCAGGGAGCCGCAGCGCCGCCCCAACATGAGTCAGCTGGGCAAGGAGTGTGGAGGCATGCATGCATGCAAAGTGCATGCATCCTCCTACTCACCCGGTGCTGCCGTGAGTGAAGGGGTGGTCTAACGCCACCCCTTACACCGCCCCACATTCACACTGTCTCTGTCCCAGCTCCACTACACTTCATCTGGTGCTGGCACTTGCGCAAGCTGCTGCTGCTACTCCCTCTGCTGCTGGCCCCACTGCTGCTGCTGACCCTACTGCCGCTGCCAGGCCTGCTCTGAGCCCTGCTGCTGCCGCTGCTGCAGGGCTCATGCTACGGCTGCGGCGCCCGGCTGCAAGTCAGTGTGCCGCTAGGTCCTGGCTATGTGGCGCCTGAGAAGTACGAGCTCAAGGCGCTGCACAGGCAGCTGAAGCAGGTCAGGCATAGCACACCCATCACAAGCAGCTGCCGACCCATTCATCCTGAGTAGGGTTGGCCAGAACCGTAGCGGTGTATATACGTAGGTACGTATATACAGTATATACGTAGCGTACCCCGACCACCGTGTATCCGTAGGCAGCCGTAGGTACGTCGGTTGACCGTAGAATTCCGTAGGTTTGACCGTAGTTTTCGCGCTTGAACCGTACACGCGACGGCCAATTCGCGAGATTGCAAAGGACGCAGTACGCCGTAACCGCGGGTGTGACCGTAACCGCGGGTCAAATATAAGTCGCTGCGATACCCGATGGCATTCATTGCGATGGATGGTGCATACGAGAGATGTGGCGACCGGATACTGCAGCCAGGCCCCTCCGGGAAGAAGACGCCCGTAGAGCTGCTAGCCGAGCTCATAGCCTTGAAGGCGAATGGCACCGCCAGCTACTGGGATAAGCTTCAGCCTCTGCTGCGCAAGTCGAAGGATGGCACAGAGCTGTGTTACCTGGAGTGCAAGCTGCCAGGTTGTGGCAAGTTGCTCAAGCCCAGCAACCCCTCCCGTACCGGCAACACTCACTTTAAGAACACACCTCCCCATCCTTGTGCTGGCATCAAGCTGCAGCAGGCACAGGATCGTATGTCAACGCACTCTCCATCACTCCCCAACTCCCCCATTGCCAGCGGCAGCCCAGGTGGCAGTAGCAACAGTGCAGCAGCTGGGGCCAAGCGTGCCTCGTTGACCCGTCTCGCAGCATTCTCTGTGCCAGCAGCAAGTCTGGCCCAGTTTAAGCGTGCTCTAGGCAGGTTCTTCTTCAACAACAACATCGCCCTGCGCTTGGTGGAGGATCCAGACCTGTGCCAGGCCCTCGAGGCTTTGGGCATCAGTGGCTTGCACCTTCCCTCTCGCAAAGAGCTTGCCGGCTGCCCACGAGGGGTTTGGACACATGCACATTGCTAACAGCATGCATGGCTGGCTAGATGTGTCACGACACTGCTATTGGTTGAGATTCTGAACATGCTTACCCCTAGCGGGCGTTTTTCTAGTTGTTGTGCACCAAACTGCATACTTACTTTCGCAAAATGACGACCCTGCCCCTACGGAAGACACTACGGAACTACGAATACAGCAAATACGTATGTATATACCGTCTTTCTAGCCGCCACCTACGGATCTGGCCAACCCTAATCCTGAGACCTGGCTGGGGCAAGCTGACGACTCACATGCGCACACTGCATGCCTACATGCTGTGCGCAACGCCCATGCACCTGTGACGTTCAGCATGAAGCCATGATGATGATGATGAGCAGGGTGCAGTAAGAAGGCTGGGGAGACAAGCTGGTGAGGCAGAGTGCAGAGTCACGGCCTTGCCAGGTCCTGGCCTGCTGTTTGTAACCCACACCATGTGTACAGAGTGTGGGGCAGCATGCTCCAAGCAGCAAGTGGAGTAAAGGAGCCCAGGCCTGTAGGCTCCTGGATGTATGACAGAAGGCGACGCCGCTGTTGCCAACGGGCATGCCTGAAGGAGGAGGAGGGTGGGAAGCATGGCTGTGGCCCCATGTACCCCACCTCCCCCTCGAAGGGCGGGCTGCTGTCTAGGGTGGGGCTGCCCCTGTGCCTGCCCCTGCACCCCCCGGGCTGGCTGCTAGCAGGAAGGGAGTCCTGTGAGCCCCCCCCTTGCTGGCCTGCTGTGCGTGCAGGTGCTGTGTGTGCGCTGCCAGGGCTTGTCCCACGGCGTCATGATCCCCGGGGTGGAGGACTTCACGCAGAAGCTGCAGGCCAAGGTGGGCAGGCGGCTCAGGGTGGCGTGCAGCCAGCAGGCAGTGCTGACCTGGGTGGCAGCGGCTTGGCTTGGCTTAGGAGCATGGGCAGAGCAGCAGCACAGTGGCATGCTCCTAAACACGGCATTTGGTCCAGGCAGTGGTGTTTGGCTTGGCTTGGCTTGGCTTGGCTTGGCTTGGCTTGGCTTGGCTTGGCTTGGGAGTATGGGCAGGTAGTGGTAGTTTGGTTCGGCTTGGCTTCAGAGCGTGTGCAGAGCAGCAGCATGCATCAAGGTGGACCTGCATGGCGCACATCGCACGTCATGTCATGCGAAACCAACTAGGGCTCACAGGCGTTGCTGGGTCCACTGCCAGGCTGGCAGACCCAGCAGCTGGTAGGGCCCAGGCCTACTCAGGCCCCACCTTAGGCCTACCTGGCTCACTCTGCCGGCACGACTGCCAGGCTGCCAGCCAGTGCTCAGCTCAGGTCCGCCAGTGCTGCAGAGTGCTCTCAGCCCCCCTTGGCCCCCAGCAGGCCTTGCACCTGTCAGTCAGCCAGTCACCAGGCAAGTACCAGCCAAGCAGGCAGGCAGGCTGTCAGGCATGCGGCTTAGCTGCTGTATGGTGGTTGCAGGCGCTGCTGGAGCAGGCTGAGGCCACTGAGGAGGCCATAGAGCTGCTGGGCAAGGTGCTGATCACCCCCGAGCGCCTGCGGCTGCAGCTGCTGGTGAGCCTGGCTGGTTACGGGCCTGACCAGCCTGCACTGCCAGCCTGGTGTGACTGCCTGCTGCTGGGCGGCTAAGCAAGGACCAGGGCAGGGGGGCCATGTGCATGAGTGTGAGGGGCAGGGGAGGGCACACCTACAGCACAGCTGCTTGCCCGTGACAGCCTGACCTGCCCCACCAGGCCTGTTCCACTGGCTGAGCCTGCACACAGCTGGGCACATGCCTCTATCTGTGTGGGGTGTTGGGGGTCGGGGGGGAGGGGAGGGGAGGAGAGGGGAGGGGAGGGGAGGGGAGGGTGGGAGGGGAGGGGGGCCAAAGGGGGTGGGGCAAGGGGGTGGTGGCGCTGTACCTCAGGCCCTGTCTCAGGCAGCACCGTCAGCTGTGGTGCTCAGTGGCACCTGGCCCAGCCAGTCTCTAGCTTGAGTGCTGCTGCTGGGTGCCGCCTGCTGCGGGGCTGTGGTGGCTGCTGCTCCTACCTCTCGTTGCCTTGTCTGCTGCTGCTCTGCCTGGTGGTGGTGGTTGTGGTGTGTGTGGAGGTGAGCAGGAGGTGAGGGAGAAGAAGGCGATTGTGGTGATGCTGGTGGACCTCACAGATGTGGCCGGCACACTGATGGGCAAGGTAAGCCTCAATGCCGCACTGCTGCTCCCCCCTCTACACTTATCACACTGGGCGGGGGCCAGGGGCGGGGCGGAGGCGGGGGCGGGGGCGGGGGCGGGGGCGGGGGCGGGGGCGGGGGCGGGGGCGGGGGCGGGGGCGGGGTGAGGGTGCGTGGGCCCTGAGGTGTCTGCTGTGTGTCGTGTTGATAGCTGCTGCTGCTGCTGCTGCTGCTGCTGCTGCTGCTGCTGCTGCGTGCTGGCCCGCACTGCCCTTGCCTCTGCCTCTGCCCTTGTCCAGGTGCGGGACATGGTTGGCCGCAACCCCATCGTGCTGGTGGGCACCAAGATGGACCTGCTGCCTGAGGGCACCCACCCCCGGGTAAGCAGCGCATGGGCAGGGAGCCTGCAGTGCGGGGCACACAGCCTGCAGGGCACCAGGGCCCAGCAGCTGCTGCAGGGGCCAGACGACAGGATCGGGGCTGTGGCTGAGACAGGGTAGGTATTGATTGGGGGGCTGCGGGTCAGGTCAGGTCAGGGTTGGTGGCGCCAGGCTGCAGCCAGCACCCTGTTCTTGTCTGCTGCTGCGGCCCCCCCAGCTTCTGTTGTGCTGCTGTGGGTCAGGGCAGTCAGGGACTGTGGGTCAGGGCAGTCAGGGACTGTGGGTCAGGGCAGTCAGGGACTGGGGTCAGGGCAGTCAGGGACTGTGGGTCAGGGCAGTCAGGGACTGTGGGTCAGGGCAGTCAGGGACTGTGGGTCAGGGCAGTCAGGGACTGGGGTCAGGGCAGTCAGGGACTGTGGGTCAGGGCAGTCAGGGACTGTGGGTCAGGGCAGTCAGGGACTGGGGTCAGGGCAGTCAGGGACTGGGGTCAGGGCAGTCAGGGACTGGGGTCAGGGCAGTCAGGGACTGGGGTCAGGGCAGTCAGGGACTGTGGGTCAGGGCAGTCAGGGACTGTGGGTCAGGGCAGTCAGGGACTGTGGGTCAGGGCAGTCAGGGACTGGGGTCAGGGCAGTCAGGGACTGTGGGTCAGGGCAGTCAGGGACTGTGGGTCAGGGCAGTCAGGGACTGTGGGTCAGGGCAGTCAGGGACTGGGGTCAGGGCAGTCAGGGACTGTGGGTCAGGGCAGTCAGGGACTGTGGGTCAGGGCAGTCAGGGACTGGGGTCAGGGCAGTCAGGGACTGTGGGTCAGGGCAGTCAGGGACTGTGGGTCAGGGCAGTCAGGGACTGTGGGTCAGGGCAGTCAGGGACTGGGGTCAGGGCAGTCAGGGACTGTGGGTCAGGGCAGTCAGGGACTGTGGGTCAGGGCAGTCAGGGACTGTGGGTCAGGGCAGTCAGGGACTGTGGGTCAGGGCAGTCAGGGCTGCCAGCACCCTGTTCCTGCCTGCTGCAACCTTTGCTTAGCTCGCCCCTCACTGCTGACTGAGGTGCTACTACTGCTACTCCCGTGACGCCACTGGTTACACCCTCGTCACCCTGACCGTCAGTAGCTTGGGCATGGGACCTGGCCACCCGCTCCATGGTGTGACGCACACAGACGGCAGCAGCATAGGGACTGGAATGTGCATTGACCGCATGAGCCTGGGCATGTCGCTGCATGGGCCGCATGGTGCATGGTGGTTCAGGATGTTGCGGACTGGCTGATGGAGGCGGCCCTGCGCAAGCGCCTCAACGTCATCTCCTGTCACCTGGTGTCAAGCCACTCAGGGGAAGGTGCGGGCAACACACACAGGGGGTGGGGACAGGCGAGGGGCGGCAGCAGGCGTGGGCCAGGGGGAGGGTGGGCTTGAATCCTGTTGTGTGTGCCATCCCCGCTGACCCCTCTTGTGTGCCACCCGGCCCTAGCCCCCAAGCCCCACTGGCCCCCTGCCCCCCTTTGCACCCTGCCCCAGTCATCATTATGCGCGTGGGCAGAGTTTGGGTTAGTGTCAGGGATGGGTGAGGAGCCAGTGGAGGCAGGCTGGTGACGGTGGCATGGGGGTGTGTGCGGCTAGAAGCCAGCAGGACAGGGCAGGCAGGCAGGGCAGAGGGGGGGCAGGCAGGAAGGCAGGCACATCTGGGTTGACGACAGGGCTGCTGTCCCCCCTTCTGGCTGTGGTGCAGGGGTGACGGTTGTGACCCGCAAGGTCAGCCAGGAGCGCCAGGGCAGAGATGTGTACGTCATCGGTGCCGCAAACGTTGGCAAGAGTGCATTCGTGCGCGCCATGCTCAAGGTCAGGGCCGCAGCCCAGACCCCGGCTGCCAACCTGCTGCCAGGCTAGTCGGCCACCACCCTGCTGCCCTGCCCTGCTGCCCTGCCCTGCTGCCCTGCCTCCCTGCTGCCCGTGTGGAAGCAGCACACCGCCCTCACTGCAGACCCTCACTGGCACAGAGCCTCCACACCCGCTGCCTCAGATCCCTCCTAGCTTTGTTCCTGCCCCACCTAGGGTCCCTCCTCACCTTGGGCCCTCACCCTGATCAAGCTGAGCCCTCCCTGCCATGCCCCGGCCTGCAGGACATGTCCAAGTTTGAAGGCATGAACTTTGACCCCGCGGCCCTAGCGAATGCGCGCTACCTGCCCACTGAGTCCCCCATGCCCGGCACCACCCTGGGCCTGATAGCCCTGCAGGCATACGCCTCAGGCGGCACCCTGTTTGGTGAGACCCACTCACCCACTCGCAGGCAGCAGGCAGCACAGGGCCGGGGCTGCTGCACGACCTGCAGGCCCAGGCACTGCCTCTGCATGCAGTCCATGTGGACAGCTTCTGCACAGCTTCCTAGCAACAGGCTGCACTGTCCAAAACATGGTCTGGGGCTCGGTCTGTTTGGGGCCACCAGCAGCAGCAGCAGCACCATGATGGTCGCCTGGAACTGGGCTAGTGCACTGCAGGCAGCACGCAGTCAGGGCCAGGGCCAGGGGCATGGCTAGCTGAGGACCAGCAAGGCCCACGGCAGGGTCAGCACAGCGGGGCTGTGCAGCTGGCTGGCGTGTCGGGCAGGTGGCAGGCAAGCAGGCAGGTGGCAGGTGGCTGCGCCCCTGACCTCCTGCTTATGAGCTGGGATGCCTGCTAGCGGTTGTTGGCGGCTGTTGGCTGCAGACACGCCTGGGGTGCACCTGCACCACCGCGTGCCGCACATGCTGTCCCCCGCTGAGCTCAAGCTGCTGCACCCCCGCAAGCGCCTGGCCCCACTGGTGCCACCCACACCCCGCCAGCTCACCCCCCTGCCCCCTGCACAGCAGCCCATGCGCTCAGCAAAGGACCACAGGGACCTACCCACAGCCACAGCCACCAAGGTAGGCCAGCCAGCTGCTCCCCCACCCAGCCCCCCGCCCACCCACCCACCCACCCGGCTGTCCGCCCGCCCGCCCGCCCACCCCCTCACTCGCCAACCTACAGCAGCCATCCTATTGGTGTCAAGGTCTTGCTGTGCTCCTCTTCACCTTCATTTGTTGTTTGCAGGCTCCTCTTGTTTTGCAGCCACTGGTCACTTTCACCTCACCAAGGTCACGTTGCTAGTTTACTTGCATCCACTTGTTGATCATACTGAGCTGCATAGGAAGAGTGAATGAGTGAGTACCCGCATGTAAAGCACAATTTGCCGGATAGGATGCATGCATGACCCCACCTTGCGACATAGCCCACATGCACTGCTGGCACCACCCGGCACCCCTACTGCACCCGGCACCCCTGCTGCATATGCTGAGAGGGCACCAGGCACACAGACCAGGCACCAGGCACCAGGCACCATGCACACAGACGGCTACGCAGACGGCATCAGCCACATTGCTGCAGGCCGGCCGGCAGCAGCCCGTGGCCTGCACCTACGTGTGGAGTGACCTGGTGAGGGTGGATGTGGTGGGTGCGCCCCCGAGCACCACCCTGGCTTTCTACGGGCCCTCCTCCCTCAGGGTGGCTGCCCAGCCCCTGGCCAAGGTGGGTCAGCTCCGCACCCGCCTGGGGCTGTCTGAGCTGTCTGTGATCACCTGGAGCTGCTGTTGCTGTGCCCTGCCTCCCCTGGCTCCCTCCCCTGGCTGCTATCCGGGGCCATGTGAGGGGGCCAGCTGGTGGTGCCTGGCTATCTGCCAATGGCGCCCCTATAGCTCGTCATGAGGTAGCCCTGCCTGGCCTGGCCTGCGTGTCCTGGCCTGGGCCTGCTGTGCCCTCCCTGCCTCTGCTCCTAAGCCTTGGTTCCGTCTCCTGACCCTCAAGCCCCGTCCCTTTGCCTCCGTGCTTTTGTGACCCATCTCCCTGACCGGGCCCTGACTTGGGAGGGACCTGTGGCGGCCCAGTGCAGCGCCAGGAGCTGGACCCTCAGGGCCTGTGCTGGCTAGGAGCACAGCCTGCCCTGACCTTGTCTGCTGCTTGCACAGCCTGATACAGCACCTAAACCCTGGGCGCCCCACTTCACTCCTGGCCTGGTGCACCTTGGCTGCCACCCACACTCTCCACTGCTGCCCTACTCCACGGCTGGCGTCATCTACCTGGTTGCTGTCTCCACCCTCCCCTGCATGCCTGCTGCTGGGCTGTGCTGCTCAGGCAGTGGAGCAGGTGACCATGGCCAGCGCCAACCAGGCGTCCAGCCCCCCCAGCACCACCCCCTCAGCAAGCAGCAGCAGCAGCAGCAGCAGCAGCAGCAGCAGCAGCAGCAGCAGCAGCAGCAGCAGCCCAGAAGACGCTGAGAGCAGTAGCCCAGGCGCCAAGGTGCTGCTGTGTGGGGGGTCAGTGGCGGCGCGGGGCGGCCTGGTGCCACACACGCTGCGCATCAAGGTGGACGGCTCCCGCAGGCCCCTGGCTGACGTCTGCATCTCAGGTCAGTCCAGCTGCACCAAACTGCCCTGCACCTGGACCCGCCCCGCATCCCAGCCCTGCCCCGCCAGCCCTGCCCGCCCAATCCACACCCCACACTCACCCTGAGGCATCTCTGCACAACATCCCACCCTGACTTGGCCTGGCCTGCCCTGCATGTGCCCTTGCCCTGCCCTCCAACCAGGCCCTGACTTGGCCTGCTTTAGCCCCAGTCCTTCCTAGGCTCATCAATGGGACCATAGCAGGGCCACCTTGGCCTGACCCAGCCCTGCCTGCCCTGCCTGTGCCCTCACACTAACCCTAGACCTGCCCTGACGCAACGAAGCAGGATAGAGCACACACCCCAGTCGTGGCCACACAGACAGCCAAGGGCGGCAGGGGCCACAGGACCTGGTGCCCATGCCACGCACCCCCTGCCTGCCACCCACCTGCCTGCCACCCACCTGCCTGCCACCCACCTGCCTGCCACCCACCTGCCTGCTGACCACTGTGCCCCCCACCCCACCCACCCCACAGGCCTCCCAGGCTGGATCACAGTGTGGGCCCCCGGGGCGCGTCAGGACGTGCCGCTCAGGGTGTGGGCACCCAAGGGAGTGCAGGTGTTCCTGCGCCCACCACTGCCCTGCCCCTCCCCGCTGCGGGAACCCGCTTCTCAGCAAGGTGCGCATGCCAGCCTGCACCACGGCTGCGCTTTGCAGCCTACTTGCGTGCCCGCAGTGCCAGCAGTGTAAGAATGGTGGTCAGCGCAAAACTTGCCTCACCCTCACCTTCACCCTCAACTGGGGCTGACTGGGGCTCGGCCTTGTGCAAGGTGTGTGATTGAAGGCCCAGCGTACGTGTGTTGCCGCAGAGGATGAGGAGGGTGGCGAGCTGGACGACAAGGCGCTTGTGTCGCTGATGACTGAGTACGGCGCTGGCTCCGGCAGCATTGACATCAACAGCGCGGAGTGGTGGGAGGCGGCTATGGCTGAGCTGGACGGCATCGATGCCGAGAAGGATGAAGACGAGGAGGAGGAAGAGGAGGAGGAGAAAGATGAGGAGGCGGCGGCTTCTTCGGGGGCCAGGGGGTTCGCGGGACGCAGCAGGACGCGAGGTGCAAAGGGCGGTGGAAAGGAGCGTGTGATCATGTCGGCGACCGTCGAGGATATCCTCAGACGCCCGCGCTTGGACGCTGGGTTTGACGCGCTCATGGATGATGGTGCGGATGAGGAGCCTGAAGAGCGGAAACAGCGCCCAGCCCGCCGGAGAGTCGGGCTTCCGCGCCCACCGGTTGCCAAGGAGACCTCGGCACAGCCCGCTGTCAAGAAGGGCTTGGGAGGGCGCAGGCGGATACTAGCAATGAAAGGGGCTGAGAAATGAGGCGTCAGTGTAGCTGCGTTACTCGAGAGTTGATTGAAGCGTGGCTTCAAAAGCAAGACGAGCAGGCCAATAGGCCATAGTGGCTAGCGGGTCACCCCCGCCATTGACCGCAACCCTGGTGAAATCTAACTGATCTTTATGAGTTTTACAACAACTCCTGTGCAGGGCGGCGCAGCTCACCAGCGCGATGCTATCGGCTGCTCGGGCTGATGTGCACCTGTGCCGGGGCGGGCGGAGGTGCCGTGCGCTGTTCCGGGAATGGCCTGCTTGGTGGGGCTGGGATTAGCGAGCAGCTATCGCGCTCAGCAGCTCAACGGCATGGACGGGCTCATTTGCTTCGGGCGCAGGACCCCCCATGACATATGTTGATGACATGTTTGAAAGTGCGGATTGTGGTTGTGGCCTGTCCCTGCACAAGAACAGAGTGCAACTTGTGTCACGTCACCCCCTGCCAAGTTCCCCCGAATTTGAGCCTTTTTGCTCTCCACTTATCTGTCTATTCAGGACGTCAGATGATGGATTGCCAACTTCAATTGTATGATGATAGTGGATTCCCAACGTGTCTATTGTCCAGGAACGCGATGCCCTCCTTTGTGGGCCGTGCACCTTGCACCAAAGTGGACTCTCGTACACTTTGCACCAGTCACAAGTTTGGCCACTAGTACGCTGCCAACCAGTGTGGGCCGTTTTTCATCCTCCAGATTGAACCCCCGTGCACCTGTCACCCAACCACATCAACCGTGCGCCTCAAACTCAAACTCCAGCTCCTCACTCCAGCTCCTCACAATGCCCTACGTCCCACGGGCCTCCTCAACCTTTTGTGCTTGCGGTATTGTGCACAATGTGTATTGGTCATTTTGCCCCAACCCACCTCATCATGCATCAAATCGGGCTGGAAACGCATCAACAATGCATAACACTCTCTGACATCCCTCACCCCCTTCACAGTGTCTTGAAACATGGGCATGGGCACAAGTGGGGTGTTGTTATCAGGCTTCATGCACGACAGGCATGGCACACTCATGCACGTGCTGCATGCACAAGCAGCCATGGCCCAATGAGGCTGCTCTCTGTCAGGTGTGAACACCATGCGGTGCACCGCTCTGCACCCCTCCACATCATCATGCATGCGCTCCACATCAGCCTCAGGCATGCTGCATACAGTTCCTTGCCTAGCGTCGTCCAACACCAGGTAGCGCCAAAGCATGATGTGGCCACGTTGCCTGTGGCTGGCACTGGTGTTTTGTGCATGGCATGGCACAGCAAAATGCTCGTTAGCCCCATCTGTCAGCACAACAGCCCCACACACTTTCCCCACCAGTTCAAAATGGACTAACATCTGCTCATCTGGACTAACACTGCAGCCACGTTTTGGGCCTCGAGCTGTTGCGGCAGCCTGTGAAGCTGCTGCTGCAATGACTGGATGCGAGCTTGCTGCTCAGTCAGCAGGCGCTGCTCAGTTAGCTGCTGCTCCCTTGAGTGCAGGTCTGCCTGCTGTTGCTGCAGCTGGTGCTGCCTCTCAACCAGATCCTTCTCCCTCCGGCGCAGGTGCGCCTGCTGCTGCTGCAGCTGGTGATGCCGCTCAGTCAGATCTTGCTCCCTCCGGCGCAGGTCCGCCTGCTGCTGCTGCAGCTGCTGCTGTTGCTCGGCTAAATGTTGCTCCCACTGTAGCAGAGCTGCCTGCTGCTGCGCCACCAAGTCAGCCAGCTGCTGCTCCTTGCGCTGAAGCTCACCCCGCTGAAGGTCCTGAAGCTGTTGCTGTAGCTGCTGCAAGCGTTGGTTGTCAGCAAGCTGCCGCTCCCTGTGCTGCAGGGCTGCCTGCAGCTGGTGCAACTGCGCCTTAGCCTCATCAGCACCAGCATTAGCCTGGGCCCCAGCCTCGGCCTCAGCAGTAACAGCCTCTGCTTGCGCCGCCTCTGCTTGCCCACTCTCGCAAGCACAAGCCTGTTCCTGGGCCTCGGCCTCTGCGGCAACAGCCTTGGCCTTGGCCTCGGCCTTAGCAGCCCTGAGCTGTGCCACAACCTCCCTCGCTTTCTGCGCATTGGCACAACTAGCCTTCACTCCCCTTTTCTTGTTACCCATGGCCTTCACTGGCCTGCACAGCGGTAAACACAAGTATCAGCTCGATTTCTGCTTCTTTTCGACCGGATCTTGCTGCTCGTGGTTGCTCAGAAGCCACAGGCACCGATGCATTAGGCATCGTCTGCAACTTGCAATTCTGCAATTTGCACCTGGCAGCAGGTTCAGCAGCAATCCGCAGTAGCGGTCACGAACCCAGCTTGGGAGAGGGTCTCGATGCGTACTGCGACGCAGCAGCACTGTTGCGTGCTTACCAGAAAACTTGCAATGTCCAGCCAGGATGCGCCATTTACGCCGCGCTGGGCCCAGGCTGCCTATTGCAGTCGCTAAGAGTGTCTGCGAGGCTCCAGAACACGTCGCGTGTTAGGGCCAGCCACCCGGCAAACCGCTGGGGCTGGATGCACACTAGTCAGGCCATCAGCAGCTCATCGCATCAATCGGCGGCCTCATCCGTGCAGAAATTGATTTTTATGTCTTGGGCCATGGGGGTAGGGCCAACCGCGGCTAACGGTCAAACAAGGTGCTAGGTGCAGTACGTGGTGTTGTATCACCTTGCTTTGCTGCCCTCGACTTGTTAGCTGCAGGTGCCCCACGCTTACGTGACGTGCTTGCCGCTGCCAGCTGTTGCTGCTGCTGAGGGGGTGCACCAGCAGGCTCAGCCAGCTCAGGGGTGGTGCCTGCAGGTGTCAGCTGCTGCTGAGGGGGCGCAGCTGCAGCAAGCTTCCCACGGATGTGGGTGCACACGTGGCTCAGTAGCTTGGGTAACCCTCCAGCTCGTGTGTACCTCCTGCTTGTGAAACTGGAGGTATGACTGAAGCTGCTTTCCTGTCATCTTCATTGCCTCCTCGACAGTTGTGTGGCCATAATCATGCCCCCCCAAGGCAAGGGCATGGGCCGCTGCAAGCCGCTGTTGGCACGCATGGTCACCCACATTAATCACAACCCTCCCGACCTTGTGCGTTGCATCTGTGATCTGGCGCTCTGCCTTTGCTGACCGCTGTGCTGCAGCTGTGGCATCCTCCTTACGCCGCACTTCAGCACGGAGCTGACCCATATGCTGCTGCAAATCATGAACATCCACAGTCTTCATGGCCTCCTTGCATGTGTGCAGGGACATCAACTGCAGCAGAGCTGGCAGCTCCATGTACCTGCCACCACCATGCTTCAACAGCTGCAACAAGGACTCCACTGGGGCATTGGAGATGGGGCAGGCAAGGTAGTACTGTTCGAGGTGAAGGCGCAATGCGGGGCTCTGCTCCCAGCCTTCTGGCAGGTGCTGCGGGGTGACTGCTGCTGTCACTCGCAATACGAGCACCTTGCCATGGCGATCGCATGTGCACCCATCAAATTGCAGGTGTATTGCCTTTGCGCGCAATAGTTGGTCTGAAAGCAGGCAGCAGAGCAAAGACATGCGGTTATTCCCAGCCTCAGCCCCCCCTCAACCCTCCCCTCAGCCCCCCCTCCCACCCCCTACCACTCCCTTCCACCCCCTTCCACTCTCTCCCAGCCCCTTCCCACCCACGCCACCCTGCCTTCCCCTTTGCATCTTACCAAGGGTCTTGCGCCGCATGTAGGTGGACACGATGTGGAATTCACGCCCAATTGTGGATGTCTTGCCTGGCCGGTGAGGGTTGGGGAGGACGCACTGCTCAGAGACGAAGAACTGTCAGCACTTGGAGAGGGCACGGCGGCTGACACCGGTCTCTAGATTAGGGCGTGTCCGCTAATATTAGCTCCGAGCCAAAAATGGCCTAATAGCTAATATTAGCTAAAGTGGTCGGGGATCGACAGGTACAATGTTCTATCCCTGCCAGGTGCAGAGGTTTCGCCATCTTTCGTATTTGTTAAGAGATAGCTCTCCGTGTAACAGAAGAAACTCGCTACCGCAACCTTGCCAGCTGCAAGGGGCACGTGAGGCGCTGAAAGTTGACAACATGAAACTCCATGAAACAGCACAAACATGGGGCAGCCCGCGAGCAAAGACTGCAATGGCTTGCGCTGATGCTCAGATGACGCGCATTGAACTACAGCTACCAATGTGATGAACGCTATCCAAAACGATGCGATATTGAGAGAGTACTGAGAGACTTGCATGACCCATTTTGGGGCCCCATGAGTCCAGGAGGCGGCCTCCGACGGCGCATCAACAACGAGCTGCGCAGGGGCCACAGCGCCGCCAAGCACATCCATCGCGCTAAAAAGCGAACGAAGGCGCGACAAGGATCGGGAGCTAATATGAGCTAATATGGTTGGCTTGCTATTTTTGATATTAATAATATTAGCTGGGGGGGGGAACCGCCCTACTCTAGATGCAACCTGCACTCCATAGGATGAGCACTGGAATACGCTGCCTAGCTGCAACAGCCAAGCAACAACAGCTAAGCAAAGTTGACGTGCATGGTTGGCGGGTAGAGCACGACCGGACGTGTTAATGTTAATGGTCACCCCCGCAATTGGCTGCACCCCCATGGCTCAAGAGATAACATCTAACTCATTTTTGCACGGATGAGGTCGCCGATCGGTGCGATGAGCTGGTGATGGTCTAACTAGAGTGCAGCCAGCCCCAGCGGTTTGCCGGGTGGCTGGCACCCAACACGCGACGTGTTCTGGCGCCACGCAGACACTCTTAGCGACCGCTAGAGGCAGCCTGGACCCAGCGCGGCGTGAATGGCGCATCCAAACTAATGTTCAAACCAGCATGCAACAGCGCTTAAATATCGGGCTTCAACACGGGTTCAGTCCACATGTGACAGCAACTTCAATTTGTTCAATAGATTAGTGCCTGTGGCTGCTGTGCAGCCAAACCCGACTAAAACTAGTAAAAATGATGCAGAAACTGAGCTGATATGAGTATCACCCCCCCCAGATGAAACGGCCCACACATCAAGACAACGCGTTTCTGTCTAATAGACACGTTAGGAACCCACACAAGGAGCCGCACATAACTGTCAGTCCATCATTTGACGTCCTGGTTGGACGCTGTTCGGGTGCAGGGACAGGCCACGAGTTGCACGCTGTTCGGGTGCAGGGACAGGCCACACGCCATACAAACACCCTCAAACATGTCATCAGCACTAGCACTAGCACTAGAACACATGTCAGGGGGGGTACTGCGCCCGACCAAAAATTCAAAAACTTGAAAAGTTGGGCCGCTGAGCGCGATAGCCGTTCGTTGATCACAGACCCACTAAGCAGGCCATCCCTGGCACAACGCGACCAAGATTCTCAACACCCCCGCCCGCCCCGGCACAGATGCACATCAGCCCGAGCAGCCCGCTAGCTTCGCTTTGATGAGCTGCACCGCCCTGCACAAAAATCGCTGTAAAACTCTTAAAGACCGGTCGGAGTTTATCAGGGGTGCAGCCAATGGCGGGGGTGACCCCGTCTTGTTGAAGATGACCGCTTGGTCTTGATACGAGTCGTTTTTTGCTGTCGTTCTGGTCACGACACGGCAATGCACCCAGCGACACTATGCAGGCAGAAGTGGCCAGTGAAACGCAGTCCCAGGGTAGCAAAACGGGTATGTTAAAGATTTGTTAAAGATGTTGTTAAACCCAAAACATCAGGATGTTTAGGCAACCGGTCGTGCTCTACTGGCGGGTGAGGATTTACAAGTTTTAATCCTTACAGCCCTCATGCAACACCAAAATAAAGTGTGAGTTGTAATCAAACACAGGCTGCGAGATCGCTGTTGTAAAGGCTACTGACGGTGTGCCTAATGCCCACTCCAGCTCAGCCTTCTGGTGTGTGTGCCTCCAGGCTACTACTAGCAAGAGCTCTACCCTACTCTTTAGCTCTTACTCACACACATCCCCTGTGTGAGGGGTTTGGTATCTTGGTTTTGCTGTAGCTGGCTATTGCCGCCACTTGCGCCGCCACTTACGCAGCAGGGCCTTGTCACGCAAGTACACCCACTCCTGGCCTGGCTGGCCTGGCTTTGGCATGGCTGGGCGGCCATCCCAGTAGCACAGCTCAGTGGGGCGTGGGCCTGGGCCGACTGCACAGCGGCGGATGTTTAGCGCGGCTGAGACGTCCCGGTCATAGAACCTGCACATGGATGTGGGAGATGCATGAAGTCAAGTCATGTGCCATGTCATGTGTCACTTCATGTGGGATATGTTGCGGCCATGCACATGTGCAGTGTCAGGCCATTGCTTACCTGATGTTGTTGCTTGTTGAGCACATCAAGCCCCTGACTTGGGATCGCTTTGCCTCACTGTACACTGGCCGCAGCCACCTGCATGGACACATGGGGCGATGCACATTTGTAAGATAATTCCTTACCTTCCCAATCTTGACCCTACCAAGCCACCTTGACTCCACCACCTCCCAGCACTACCCTGACCCTCCACCACTGACCCTCTCACCTGAAGGCCTCTGGTGGCTGCCCAGGGAGGGCCTCATTGGGGTTGCTGTAGGCTGAGCTGACCCGGCTTGTGCGGAACTCATCCACCATCAGCACTCGCCCTGCTGGGAACTGCCTCAGCGCCTCCTTTAGCATCTGGCTGACTGGGACACCCCTGCAACCAATGCTGCCGCTGCCACTGAAGCCAGCAGCCCCATAGGCCAGTGCCAGGACACGGTCCGGCCGACGCTGCTTGGCCTGCTTGATGAGCTGCAGCCACACATGGTACAACACACAAAGCACACATGTGTAAGGTCAGGTTTAGCAGCAACAGCAACAGCAACAACAACAGTTGGCCAGGTGTAAGAGCATGAGCTGACTTTGGTTGGCTACTCCCTAGCTTATAAGCCTACTACTTATAGGCCTTACCTTGGACCAGAAGCCTGCCACCACGCGCTGCTTGCCACACTACAGCCTGAACTTGGCTTTGGCCCAGCGCGGCTTGGAGACCTCGGCCCACATGGCGTCGTACGTCGCCAGGACTGTGTCGGCGAACCGCCGGTACGAGGCCAGCGAGCTAGGCTTGCTGCTGACGTGCGACAGGGCGTTGAGCTGCGGCTTCACCTGGGCCAGCCACTTCTTGGTTGCCTGGGCTTGCCGTGTGATGCCGCTGTCGCGGTAGTACTGCCCGGCGGTTAGAGTTCTCTGCCACACGGACACCACTGTGCCGGCAGCGCTGCGCTCCTCGTGCGCCACTGTTGCCATGTTTGTTTTGCCGGGGTCCACGCCCAGCCACTCCGCGTCGAGGTGGGCCAGCGGGTTGACTGCGCCCATGTGCTTGCCCATCCGCGGCGGCTCTGCGGGTGGAGCGGCAGGCTTGGGCCGCAGGAACATCACGCTGAGGGCGACTCCGTCGGTGTGCACGATCTGCGCGAAGCTGTGCTTGGGGCTGGCGAGCTTTTGGCGGTGCGGGTCCGGCAGCAATGCATCCCATCGGTTGGCCACCTGCAGCCATTGATACACATACATGGCACCTCATCAGCCTGTGTAGGCAGCTGGCTGAAGGCTCACACGGCAGTTGACAGCACACAAGGCAGCTGACTGAGTACCCAAGGACTGGCTAGCACCTGACTGGCAACTCACTTGGCTGTCTTTGGGCCCTTCAATGTAGTGGCCCGGCCTCGCTGGGTCAGGTAGGGCACCGTTCCTGAACTTCGCCGAGGAGATGACACCCTCCTCCGTCAGCACCCCCAGCATGCCGGCGTCACGCATCATGCCTAGGGTTGGCCAGATCCGTAGGTGGCGGCTAGAAAGACGGTATATACATACGTATTTGCTGTATTCGTAGTTCCGTAGTGTCTTCCGTAGGGGCAGGGTCGTCATTTTGCGAAAGTAAGTATGCAGTTTGGTGCACAACAACTAGAAAAACGCCCGCTAGGGGTAAGCATGTTCAGAATCTCAACCAATAGCAGTGTCGTGACACATCTAGCCAGCCATGCATGCTGTTAGCAATGTGCATGTGTCCAAACCCCTCGTGTGGCAGCCGTGGATGCAGCTATGTAGTCAGCCATGGGCTCCTACTCAACCAATCATGTGTGCCACGCATGTGTGGCCATGTGCTCCTACTCTGCCAACCATGTGTGCATGGTTTTAATCCCCCTCGTGCCAGCCTCCTTTACAACATCACCACCTCCTCCTCCTCCACCTCCAGGCATGCTTGTGACAGCACCACCTCCTCACAAGGATGGGGAGGTGTGTTCTTAAAGTGAGTGTTGCCGGTACGGGAGGGGTTGCTGGGCTTGAGCAACTTGCCACAGCCTGGCAGCTTGCACTCCAGGTAACACAGCTCTGTGCCATCCTTCGACTTGCGCAGCACAGGCTGAAGCTTATCCCAGTAGCTGGCGGTGCCATTCGCCTTCAAGGCTATGAGGGCGTCTTCTTCCCGGAGGGGCCTGGCTGCAGTATCCGGTCGCCACATCTCTCGTATGCACCATCCATCGCAATGAATGCCATCGGGTATCGCAGCGACTTATATTTGACCCGCGGTTACGGTCACACCCGCGGTTACGGTGACTTGTGCGTACTGCGTCCTTTGCAATCTCGCGATTTGGCCGTCGCGTGTACGGTTTAAGTGCGAAAACTACGGTCAAACCTACGGAATTCTACGGTCAACCGACGTACCTACGGCTGCCTACGGATACACGGTGGTCGGGGTACGCTACGTATATACTGTATATACGTACCTACGTATATACACCGCTACGGTTCTGGCCAACCCTAATCATGCCGTATGGGTCCCGTGTGTCGATGAAGACATGCTGAGCCTGGCACTTGCTGGTGGGGGTGATGGCATAGGGTGTGGGGGGGCGGGGGGGCCTGGGCAGCAGCCCATGGCTGATCAGCTCAGCCTGCTGCCAGGGCACCATATCCAGCTGCCAGGCTGCCATTGCTGCCTCCATCTCTCTTGTGGTGTGCACCGCATGGATGGAGGATTTACAACTATTCCAACTTCAACTGCGCATGCGCAATAGATCAGGAATGGCATAGTCGCTTGAAGCAGTGCGGTGATGGTCTGCACTAGCGTGCGTTAGATATGGCACCGGTATGTGGCAAAGTATTGTGACTTCGAGACATGTTGAGACCTGCATTGACGCTGGGAATACATTGCGGTGCAGCTACGAGGACCTCTACGGCGATACTATACCCCATACGAGGTCGAGCATGCTGTGAAGATACGAGTCCACCTACAGCAAATGACCAACGATGCTGTTCTTGTAGGTAGCCCAGCACAACACCCCCGAGGATTGCTGGGTGTCCTTCCTTGGTGAGGTGTATGAGCTGACTCGGCTCATCCAGGTGAGGAGACAGCTACAGCATACGCCGAACAGTTGAGGTGCAGCAACAGCTAAGGCACAACAACAGCTGCGGCCAGCTGTTGCTGCAGAGGTTCCCAGGCAAGATCACAGAGCCCATCATCAAGGCAGCAGGCACTGACATCTCCCACTGGTGAGGCGTCACAGCAAGTGTCTGACAGCACGCAAGCACAACAAGCCAAGCTCAGGAATGGGATGGCCCTCTGGCACAGGTTTGATGCCAAGACACGCACCGTGAAGACCATCATCTGCCCAGTCACAGAGCTAGAGCGCTTCTACACACCCATGGTTCGTGGTCAGGCAGGCAGGACCCAGTCCAAGTCTCCCAGTGCTGGTGATGGGCACCCGGCATGACTGCCACCAGTGCTACTGCACTGTCTCCCTGATCCATGCTGACCCGGTCTTAGTGGCTGAGGCAAGACCAGTGCATGCCCAGGGCTCTTGCGGCATGACTGAACGACAGGACATGTGATGAACCAGCCAGTTGGCCAGCCATTAACCAGCCTAGTGGCTGTAGTGACCCAATGGCTGTAGCAGTATGAGTCCAAGCCCCACCAGATGCAGCTCCAGTGACCACCAGCCTGAGCAACAGCAGCTGGTGGTGGCGCACAGGGGGTAAGGGTAGGGTGCGGTGGTGGTGGTGGTGGTGGCGCAGAGTGGTGGCCTGCTGCCTGGCAGGGCCGCTTCCCCCATGTGCCCCCCATAGAGCCTGTGAACAACTGGGACACCAGCTTTGGCATTCCCTGGTGGAGGGACAAGAAGTACCAGGCGAGTGGCATGGCAGCCGGGGCGCCTGGCAGGCAGCCTGCTACCAGCAGCTGCCAGCACACGCTGCAAGACACACACTGCATGCTGGACACTGCACCCACCAACAGTTGCCAGGCGCACAGGACCTGTCAGGCAGCACGCTGCACTGCACAGCACAGCACATTGATCATCTTCGGACTGATCAACGTCTAGCTTCAACTGGGAAGCATGGGAAGGATGCAGCCCCGCAGGAAGTTGCGTGGGTTGCTGAGCTTGCCTGCAGGTTGGCCTGCTGTCAGCTCGCATCCGCATCATCCGCATCAAGAACGTGCTCACAGGGCAGGAGGACCACCTGGAGGCAAGTCACCCGCCGGCGTGCAGCCCATTGAGCAGCAGGGACAGTCGCAGTCCTTGTGGCTGGCGCCTGCAGATTGCACCAGCATCACAATGCCGCAGGCTCATGGTGCAGGGCGTGGCTCACGTCATCGAGTGATGCAAGTCTTGCATGGCAAAGGTGCCAAGCCTGGGTCACGTCAGGCAGGATGGTCACCTTTACATGCCCTGCCTCGACCCACATGCTGGTCTAGCTCACTGATGGATCACGGGGGTGTGGCTGCATGCATAGAGCAAAGACATAAGAAAAGGTACCAAGGCCAGGTGCCGGGTCATCATCATCACCGTCATCATCACGTGCCATGCTGCCCAGTTAACAATGACCCTACACACAATAAGCATTGCAGCACTGTACAGACCAACCATGCACCGCATCTGGCTTCCATTACACCAACTGGGCTGGCTGACTGCTGCTGCTGCAGGTACCCAGTGAGGAGACGGTGGTGGAGATCCGCGAGCGCTACAGCGAGCTGAATGCCCATGCCCAGAGCTACACCTTCAAAGCCTTGGTGACTGTGCCACAGCCAGGCAGCGACAAGGCAGAGATGCAGTTCCAGGTGAGGAGGGGAGGGGGCTTGCAGTCAGCAAGGCATGGTGGTGGGGGGGTCACCCCAGCAGCCTGGTATGGCTGCTGGCTTGAGCACGGCCATGATGAGAAGCACGACTGTGAGCATCATGGCACACTAAGAACAACGAGGCGGTCCGATGATCAGGCATAGAGTGATTAGGCATCATGTGCGGCTGCCATGTGCTGTCACCATCACATTTTGTTAGTAGAGATGGTGGTGTGAGAGCACTGCAGGGGCTGCATTGCTGTATCAATGCTGCGCTAGGTCCACTATGGCTGCATGCCGCGCTTCCAGCACAAGGGGAGAGGGTGGCTGTGTGTCACTGTGGCCACTGTGGCTGTGTATCTGTGGCTGTCGCTGTGGCCATGTCTGTCCCTGCGGCTGTGGCTGTGACTGTGGCTGTGTATCATTGTGGCCACCACCATTGCATGGCTCACCTACAGCATATGGGGCCAGGGTGTCGCCATGTTTGTGGCTTGGTCCGTGGGTTCAGGAGCTGGACATGAACAAGACGCTGCTAGAGAACGGTGTGCCAGACGAGACATCCACCTTTGAGCAGCTGATGATACCCACGGACGCCTTTGTGCCCGTGCTGCATGTCTACTGGAATGACGACTTGACGGCTGCATGAGACATGAATCCCTGGTGCCGTGACCTGGGTGGCAGGGGCATCTTGGTCCTGTTCACCTCACGCTCAATCCTGGTGCTGGTGGCAAAGCCAAGCTTGCGTCCTATCTGCCATACTTGGAAGCACTGCTAGCATGAGGTTGACAAGTGCTTTGCTGCCAGAGCATGGACTGCATGGTCCTGGCTGCAATGCGGATAATGTCCTGGGACAGAGCACCATGGCCAGCCAGCTCAAAGACATCCTTGCAGTAGTGTGCCCCCCCATTTGAGCTGTCATCAGCTTACACTTGGCGCATGTTTGCCATGCCAACTCTACACTATAGCCCTCGCAGTCAGGCAATATTGTAGGTGGTAAGCACTCAAGCACCATGTCCATGTGCATTGGGTGTACTCCACACAGCCATCTAACACCATTTGAGTAGCCCCGCTATTGATCACTAGTGGTCCCTAGTGGGCCGACTTAAATGGAGGCCCTAATGTGGGACAAGAGGGCTGTGGTGCCGGTTTGAGTCGATTTGGGTTGGCAGTCTGGCCCTGGGCCTTGCCTTAGCCCCTAAGCAGCCCTTACCATGACAAACAAAACTCATTTAACAAGGAATAACATGTTTGACTGTGGGTAATCTCACTCAGCTACTCCAATCAAGTTGAAGCAGCCTCGGTTGCACCCTTGATGACTGCCACCCCACATCCATGGCACGTTCCATCCCAGCCAACTGGGGATCACTGGGCACCTCATCAAAACTAACAGCTTAATGCTTTTGTGAGGCTAACAGCCTGTGTAAACTACAAGGGCCTATGCATTCTTGCGGGCCCGTCCATTAATGCCCCGCCGGTACTCTGCAGCCCGGTGCAGCTGCTGCCTGCCCTTGGGCAGCCGGTCATTGACCAGCTTGTAGCCCTGCTGGTACTCATCGCTCACAGGGTGCAGAGCCTCAAGGCCCTCATAGCTGCACAGCTCCAGGGGGCGCTGCATGCTCTCCCCGATGCGCTGCAAGTTAAGGCACGGATTGGTGTCCCGGTCCAGTCACCTGCCCCGTGGGGGGGCCTGGGGTCGTGGCACTGGGCCAGGTGCAGCAGGTGGCTGGTCCTGGGCAGGCTTGCCGCTGGCTCCAGGCTTGCACTTGCGTTTCCTCTTCGGAGGCATCTCAGGGATCCAGTAACATTATCCAAGCGGAGTGGCCGTGTTAGGGTGTGCATCAGGTCGCCATCTAACCGGAGTGCCGGCACGCGGAGTGGGGTGAGGTCCATTACATATGTATCATATGGTGTTGTCGCTACAGTGGCCGAGTTCTCGAGTGACCCCTGCTATATCTTGAACACCACAGCTGCTGCAGTGCGGCCTGATGCATCGCGGCCTGATGCATACGTACCATCCAGCGGTACCGGAATCAGCTATATCAGCTACAGCCAGCCCGCCTACAGCATCATCGGTGCCACCCTTGATGGCCACAAACCCATCCCTGACAGCGCCCAGCCCAGCTTGAGGTCATAATGCTGCCAGGTCCAGCCTGCTCCTCCTTGCCTGCAGGCTACTACAGCTGGCCACCTCATGATAATGTCGCCCCGCTGCCCACTGCCCGGCTGCCTGGCTCAGCGCTGTACACAGCGGCCCGGCCCCGCTGCCCTTCAACTGCCGCCGCCGCAAGCTTGGGCGCCGCCCCTGTGGTTGAGCATGGCGCCAACACAAGGCCAGCAGCGCTGGGAGGTGGGCTTCAGGCGCAGGGCACGCAGGCCAGCAAGGATATAGCAAGCGCACAGCACACCAGCGTCGGAAACTTTCGGAGCTCTAAAAACCAGCTGCTTAGACGTTTTTAGAGGCTTTTTAAAGGTGTTTTATTATGATAAGGCTCTGATGAGGTGCGAATCAGAGGTCCGAAGCTTTCCGACGAGCTGCAGCCACCCCTCAGCCAGCCCCCACCCTGCCCCAAGCTATCACCTCCCTCTTGCCCCTGGCGCACCTGCCACTGGCGCCTCCAGACCCTGGAACGTCCTATGCTGGGTCAGGTAGCCGGCCGCATCCCGCGCCTTCACCTGCCTGCCCCCTGACCCTGACACGCAGCTGAGCTGCAGGCCAGCCACTGCCAGCAGCCCCCCCTCCCCTTCACCCCCCTCTTCATCACCACCACCCGCCACTTGCAACTTCCACTCCTCACTGCCTGACCCTGTCGCTGCTCCAGCACCAGCTCCTGCATCACGACAGCTTGAGCCTTGGCATGCCCCTGCATTGCCTGCTGCCCCACTACCCTGCTGCCCTGCTACTGGGTCAGTGTGGCCCCCAGGGCTCAGCGGCTGTTCCCCTGCTGCTCTCCTGCCCTGAGGGGACACCAGGTCCAGCAGCGGCTGGAGGCCCAGCTGGTGGGGGGGGGGCTGCTGCCCGATGGCCAGGGGAGGAGCCAGCGCCAGGAGCGCCTCATAGGGGGTGATGAGGGGGGCCAGGAAGGGCTTGCTGTCCAGGATGACGGCGGAGGGGTCAGCCAGGTGCACCCACACCTCTATCTGGGAGGCACCAGCAGTGCAGGGCGAGCGGGGTGCAGGGGCAGGGCAGGGTAGGGGGGCAGGAGGGCGGGGAGAGGCATTGTTGTGGCACGCAGTGAATGGGAGATGTCTGGGCTCCTGCCCTGCCCTGATGAGGGGGTCAGCAGCACGTCACCCCACCCTCACCCAGGTCAGCGCAACTCCCCGTTCATGGCCTGACCTGCCGGCAGCCTGAGCCTGCTGCTGCACCTCTCAAGACACCGCCATGATCACCAGCACTCCTGGGCCATTGCCCTCCCCTACCTGACATGCCCTGCCCCAACCCCTCCCCTTCCCCTCCGGATGGCCCTGCCCGACCCCACCTCAGGAAAGTTGGCCAGCTTGGCGGGGTTAGGCTTGCCTACCAGCATGGTGTAGCTGCGCTTGCCTGCAGCCAGCAGCCGGGACAACACACCACTGCACAGTGGCCAGCGCTGCAGGTGCAGGCCAGCAGGGGTGCAGGCAGCCAGGCTCCTGTGCTGCCTGACACCAACAACCGCCCCTGCAGCCTAGACCCACCTTAGCTGCTGACAAGCAGGAGGGCGGGATAGGGCGCTAGTCAGGGGGAGGAAAGGAGGTGCCCCTGAACCCTCAGAACAACCCACACCTGACCCACACCTGACCCACACCTGACCCACAAGCCTTCCCTCTAAGGGAGATGCAGGAGGCCCCTAGGAGGCTGCAGCTAGGCGCATCAAGCAAGCAGCGGAGCTAGCACACACGTCTAGGCATGCATCAGTCATGAGGGTGGGAGCTACGAAGAAGCTGCAACATGCTGGCAACACCCCCAGCCCTGCAGCTGCTGCTCCTACTGCTCCTGCTGAGCACCCCATCTTACAATCAATGCATGTTGGTCATGCCAAATCCAGGCTACAGCCCTGTCACAGGGGTCAGGCAATAGTGTAGGTGGTAGGTGGCCATGCCATGTGCCATGGGAACATGGGAACATGCCATGTGCAAGGGAACTCCACACAGACAAAACACCGTTTTGTAGTTGTCCCTGGTGGTGCATGCCGATGTAGGCACTAGTGAGGGCTAAGGTGCTGAGCCCCCCATCTGTGCTATTGTGCAACCTGGTCAGCAGGGCAGGCGGTGTCAGTGGTCATCACCACCTTTGGTTCCCAGAGGGTGAGGAGCCCAACCTGACATACCACTGAGCTGCTGTGTGTGGCCAACCCTTGAGCTAGGCGCCCCTCAGCCCCACAGCCCGTCCAACAGCAGGTGACCCACACAAGGTGCCTGCCCTGCTTGCCTGCAGCCTTGATGAGGTGGCGCAGCGCAGCCATTGCCTGGGCCAGTCCAGGGCTGGCCGTGGTGCCCACCAGGATGCCCACCAGACTCGCCTCACGAGCCTTCTCCACCAGGAAGTACCTGCGCCCGCAGCAGGCTGGGCTGGGTGAGCAGTGGTGCAGGAGGGCAATGGCAGCAGGCTCGGCTCAGCAAGCGGAGGGAGGCAGGCAGGAGGGCAGTGGGTGGGGTCAGAGGCGGCAAACACTGCCAGAGGGTGTGGCTGAGCAGTCAGGATGAACCATGATGTCCCGTGATGACCATCAGGACTGTGGGCAGCAGCAACTGCCTGAGTGGAAGGCAGACAGAGAGAAAGACAGGCAGGCAGGCAGGCAGGTTGGGTTGTTGGTGATGAGGGCCAGGGCAGCTGCTCCCGGGGCAGGGCTTCCTCACCTGCGCTTCAGCAGTGCCCGGGTGGCGGTGTCCAGCCCCTCCTGCACGCACTGCGCAGCCGCGGACACCCCTGCTGCCACACAGCCCTCCCCCACCCCTGACCCCGTCCCTGCCCCGCTGCAAGCTGCATCCCTTTTGCCACCATCACTAGCACCACCACCATCACCACCACCACCACCACCACCAGGTTCTTGACTGGCTGTGCTACTGCGGATGTCTTCACTGCTGCCGGTCCCTCCATGTGCGTTGCTGCTGATCTGGGCTTTGCTGCTGCTGGCGCTGCTGCCCTCTGGTGTGAAGTAGGCCAGCCAGGCCTCCGTGCTGAGGGCCAGCTGCAGGGCCTGCAGGGTGGGGGTGCTTGGGGGGCCTACCCACACGTACACACACTGGCTGGGGGGCAGGCCGCCAGGCAGCTGCCAGCGGTACCCGGCTAAACACACACCGCCTGCAGCGCGGGGGCAGGAGGGAGGCAGGCAAAAGGGTCAGGCAGGCAGGCAGGCAGGCAGGCAGGCAGGCAGGCAGGCAGGCAGGCAGGCAGGCAGGCAGGTGCTGATTAAGGAGCTATGATGCGCACCAGGGCTTGGCGGCGGCTCCACCTTCTGCTCCCCTTGGCACTGCTGCTGCTGGTCGTCTGCCTCCCTTCCCTCCTGTTGCTGGCTGCTGACCCTTTCTTGTTCCCGCTGGCTAGTGCGCAACACCTGCTGCTGCTGGCCAAGCTCCCCCCGCTGCTGGTGACCCTGAGGAGGGCTGGGCTGGGTAGGGGTGCCGCTGGTCCAGGCAGCCTCAGTGGCTCCCAGGATGATGCAGTGCGGGGCGGGCTGGGGCAGCGCCAGCACCACCTCCCAGCCTTCCTGCATCGCCCACGCCTGGACAGCTGTCAGGGAAGCACAGGTTGGTATGGCGCCAGGTGTGGTGGCGGCTATGAGGATGCAGGGAGCTGTGAACGGAGGTGGAGGTGGAGGCGAAAGTGGAGGTTGAGGTGGAGCTGTGTAGAAGCTGGTGTGTGGTTCTGGGTGAAGGTGCTGCTCAGGCGGGACCTGCCATGACTGACTACCCCGCCCCACCCCGCTCCGCCCCGCCCTGTCGACCCCACCTGACCCCCAACCCCACCACAGCCAGCCCCTGCTCCTCACCTCACCTCACCTCGCGCAGCTGGGCTTGCAAGCAGGAGGCGAGTTGGCGTGAGGCATGCAGCAGCCCTTGGTCTACCAGCAGCACAGCACAGGCCCCAGGCGCTGGCTGTGCTGCAGGTAGCCCAGGCAGCTGAGGGCTGCTGGGCTGCAAGGCCTCGGGGCTGGGGCTGGTATGGTGGGGTGTGAGGGGGGCAGCAGGAGGGGTGGGGGGTGGGGGGGAGGGATGGGTAGGGGCCAGGCGGCGCCCTGGTTCAGAGCGGCGCAAAGCGGCGGCTAGGTCCTGGGCAGCGGGGAGGAGTGGGGGCGGGGGGTGGCGGGGTAGGACGTGGATGGCGGGTATGTGGGCGGTGGGGGCCAGGGAGGAGCGACCAAACTGGACCTACGAAAGTCAAGGCAGGGGGGAGGCAGGCATTGGGGGGAAGGCAGCAGGCAAGCATGGGGAAGATGGCGGCTGAGTGGAGAATAGGCTCATGGGCAGAGAAAGCATCACATGGCTGGCAGGGAGGCTTGTGTGGATGCTATGACAGCATGCTACATGTGCTTAGCTGCATGTCAGGCACTGTCCCAGCATGGAAAGGCTGTGCAGTCAATGTGCCAGGCCAGGCGGCTGCGGACAGCAGCAGCAGCCCTGCTTGGCTGCTGTTTGTCTGATGTCACGTCTTAGCTGCTGATGCTGCACCTGCCCGCATGTTGCCGCTGCTGTGGTTTCACGTACCACGCAGTCAGCTGACATGTGCTGTGCCGCCACCTCGTCCACTGACTCGGCATTGAAAGCGGTGTCAGCCAATACAGCCACCTGTGGCAGGGCAGTGTAACCGTAACTGGCGACAGGGCAGGCCACAGCAAGAAAGCAGGAAGGGTCAGTGCCTGACAGCAAGGTCGCCGCAGTCCTGAGGCCGCAGTCGCATGGCCTCACCGAGTGCCCTGGTCCCAACAGCTCCTGCACCGCACTGGCCACTCGCGGGGAATGCGATAGAAGACTGTCCGGAAACTGCAGAGCGAGGCGCTTGTAACCTCGCTGACGGACTATTGCGGCAATGGCGGCCGCATCAGCCCAATCCATCGCAAAGCAGCGCAAAACTTCCCGTCCCCTGTCAGACCCAGGTTCTTCTTATCTTATGCGCTGTGTCAAAAACCTGCAGCGTGTCCAAGCTCCCCTTCACCACCCGGCTCCTGAGCGCTGCTTGCAAGTCCTATTAAACATGCATGGCAGTGGGCAGTGGGGAGGTGGGCAGTAGGGAGGTAGACAGTGGAAACAAAGAAATATGTGTTGTGCTGAGCTGTTGCTTACATCAGAGCATGCCATTTATGCCAACGTCTAACGCCCCACAGGGGGGGTGGGGGCAGAGTGGAAGACATTGCCCGGGTTCATATATTTATTGGTTTTTTTAGCCTTGCTAGGTCTATGAGACTGTCCAGGTAACACAGCCCTTGTTAGTTTGTAAGGAAGCGTGTGCTGAATAGGGATCGTCCCGACCCATCTAACGTTATACTAGATTAGACGATTCTAACGTTAGATTGGCTTGTTAGATCTAGTCTAACCATCTAATCTAACGTTAGATCTACGTAGATCTACGTAGATGGGACGGTCCCTAGTGCTGAACATGCATGAAAAGCCATTATTCTTGAATCAGTGCAAACAAAAGTCATTCAACAGGGAACAACATGTTTGCCTGTGGGTAATCTTACTCAGCTACTCCAATCAAGTTGAAGCATCCTCGGTCACACCCTTGATGACTGCCAACCCACAGCCAGCCCGCCTACAGCAGCATCGGTGCCACCCTTGATGGCCACAAACCCATCCCTGACAGCGCCCAGCCCAGCTTGAGGTCATAATGCTGCCAGGTCCAGCCTGCTCCTCCTTGCCTGCAGGCTACTACAGCTGGCCACCTCATGATAATGTCGCCCCGCTGCCCACTGCCCGGCTGCCTGGCTCAGCGCTGTACACAGCAGATCATTATTGAATCAGGTTCCTGCACATATGTACAATGTGTACGAGTCAGTGTGACCAGCCCCAGCCGCCAGGCCGCGCCAGTGCTCACACTCGGCCCCTCCCTGCCGACTGCGAGCCCCAGGCCAGGCCCGACATCGGCAGCTTGGCCTTGCTGACAGCCGAGCTGCTGGATGTGGCTTGCCTGGCCACAACTGGAGCCCCGCCCCGCCCTTCCCAGCCGACCCCCCTGACACCCGACACGGGCTGAGGGGTGCAGGCCTGTGGGCTCTGCTGCCACGCTGGCCTGGGACTGGCGGCAGTACCAGCAGCAGCAGCAGCAGCAGCAGCAGCAGCAGCAGCAGCAGCAGCAGCTGGAAGTACATGAGGCCGGGCTGTCATTAGCCCCTCAACAGATCCATGAGCGGCAGCTTGATAGGGGGTGCTGCCACCAGGCTGGGTGGCTGGGTGCGGTGCCTGCTGGTGGCTCAGTGTGGGCTGCGGCCCCAGCAGGAGGCTGCTGCCCTGCTGGGTGCGAGGCGGGGTGGGCCCAAGGGTGGGCCCCGTGGCTGCTGCTGCATGGGCCTGGGCTGCACTGGGCCTGGGCTGCTGCCAGGGTGTGGTCCTGGCCCAGCTTGGCTGCGTGAGCTGCTGCTGCTGCTGTTGCTGCTGCTGGTAAGGCTGGTGCCCTGCTGGTTGTTGGGTTGCACTCGGCTGCTGCCAGCAGGCTGACGGCTGCTGAGAAGGTTGCCAAGCCAGCGGTTGTTTGTATTGCTGCTGCTGTTGCTGCTGCTGCTGCTGCTGCTGCTGGTGTTGTTGAGATGGAAGGGCTGGCTGCTGCTGTGGCCCTCGCTGCTGCCATTGTGCTGCTGTGGGCTGTGCGGTGCTTTGGTAGCTGTGATTAGCTGGAGGCTGATGACAGGCTGGTGGGCTGTGCTGGTGCCAGGATGCCGCCGGCTGTGTGTCAGGCCTGCTCAGGCCTGGTATGTGCAGCTGCTGCTGCTGCTGCTGCTGCTGCTGCTGCTGCTGCTGCTGCTGCTGCTGCTGCTGCTGCCCTCCCTGCTGCTGCTGCCCTCTCTGCTGCTGCGGCGGCGGCGGCTGGTGTGCTGCTGTGGGCTGTGTGATTTGGTTCCCATGTGCCTGTGGTGTGTGCGGGTGTGGGTGTGTTCCTTGCCATGAGGGTGCCTGCTGCCAAGCCTGCTGCTGCTGCTGCTGCTGCTGCTGCTGCTGCTGCTGCTGCTGCCATTTGGGTGCCTGGACCGCCCCCTGGTGCAGCCCCTGGGACTGCTGCTGCCATGAATGCTGAGATGGCAGTGGCTGAGCGTGCCAGGCCTGAACGTGTGCCTGCTGTGATGCTTGCTGTGCTATGAACACCGGCATCTGGTGGCCTGACTCAGCATTAGGCAGCGTGCCCCTGCTGCCATAGGACTGGGAGCTCAGCCTCTGGCCCGCCACTGCACACGGCAGCGTGGTGTGTGCGGGTAAGACGGCAGCGACAGGGGACCTGGCAGACGTGGGGCCAGGCCCAGTAGGGGAGGGACTGCTGAAGCCGGCAAAGGCCACCGCTCCTGCCGCCCCTTCCCATGTCCTGGGGCCTCCTCCAGCAGCAGCAGCAGGTGTGGGGGTGGTGTATGCAGCAGATGCAGGGGCCAGCTCAGTGGCAGCCCAGCCCAGTGTGGCAGGTGTGGCAGCGGCATGGCTCCAGATGGGGGTGGTCGTAATGCCTGGAGTGATGGCTGCTGTTGCTGTTGCTGCCACTGCTGCTGCTGGTGGTGCTGCTACTGGGGAGCCAGCCCAATGGCTAGAACCATGGAATAATGGTGGTCCTGCCCCTGCCCCTGCCCCTAGCCCTGCCTGTCCAATTGGCGACAAGGGACCCCCAGGGGAGCAGTGTGGGGCCAGCGGTGCCGGCCAAGAGTGTCCACCTAGTTGCTGCGGGACAGGCTGCTGCGTCTGACCTCCTGCAGAGCACTGACCGCCGCCTGACGCCCTGCCCTGCACAGCCGGTTTGCCCAGCTTAGCCAGCTTCCCTGCAACAGCCTTATCCAGCCTGAACTGACCGAAGATGTCGCTGCCCGCCCGTTTCTCACCAGCGGCATGGTGATGAAGCTCTGGCTCTAAGTGGGTGGCAGAGGCTGACCCAGGCTCTGCCTTCACCCACGCCTGCCTGTTTGCCTGGTCCCCCCCGACCCACTGCTGCTGCTGCTGCTGCTCATGAGGTGGGGTGTTCTCGTTGCTGCCAGGCGCCCAGGCAGGCGGCGGCTGCCCTGGTACCCCTGGTGCCTTGGCCCCTCCTGCAGCGCCGCCTGCTACACTGCTGCCTGAACCTCGACGCAGCCACCACTGCTTGCCACCCGACGCCCGCTGTGAGGCAGGCTCCCCTGCCCTGCCGGCTGACACCACGCCCTTCAGGCCCTGGGCTGCGGCATCGCCGCCACCCTCTGCCTTGATTGCGTGGTGTGCTGGCTGCTCCTGGTACTGAACAGCTTCCCCACCGAGCTCCACCTTCACTCCAGGCCCCGCCTGCAGCTGTCGCTGCTCCAGCTGCTGCTCATACTCCACTTTGATGCTCGTTCGCATGTTTGCTATGGCTGGGTGGTCTGGCGCTTGGCCCTTGACCAGCAGGCAGCCTGTGGCAGGCTGGGGGGCGGAGGGGGCCTCAGCCGCCAGGGGCGGGGGGCGCCGGGGGGGGTCCAACAGCAGTGTCTTGAAGAAAGCCCTGAGCGAGGTCAGAGCCTCGGAGAAGTCATCAAACACCTGCGGTGCCAGGTCAGCAGTGAAGGCCAGGCAGCCAGCAGCTGGGGACGGCAACCTTTGTGCCGTTGTTTACATCAAAGTGCCAAGCAAATGTTTGTTTGTGTGCATTAGTGGAGCAGTGCGCATAGCAGTGCCGGTGTCAAAGTGTGGCACACTGTGTGTGGCAGGGTGGTACAAGGTGGCGCACATAGCCTCATCCCTGCGAGGGCCCCCGCTGCAGGTGAAGCCATGGTGTGTCAAGGCAAGGCGCACGCGTTCAGGTAGCACATACACCACACCGCCAGAACGCCATGCCACATTGCCATGCCACTCCTTCCATGTGCCCAGTGGCCAGCACCTCCATGAAGATTGCTCAGCGACTCATAATGTCCTCGATGTCCACAAGCTGCTCTGGTGAAGTCTGTGGATTCCTCAAACACTCAATGATCGTCATGTATACAAGTTCATACCATGACCTTCTCTACCTCAGCACCAGCACATATTTACATACACAAGCACAGGCCGTGGCCCTGCACTGCTGTCAGTGTGCTGCTCCTGACCTTAATGTTGCCCCGCACCCAGCGCGGCAGCTGTTGCTGCGACCGAGGAGTCTTGTAACGCACGTCCAGCAGGATGATGGCGCCGTAGTCGTAACGGTGCCGGATGCAGCGCCCCACTGCCTGCAAGTAGGCCAGTGGCCAGCAGCCAGACACTGTCGGTGGCTAACTGGGAACTGTGAGGTTCCGTGTCAGGTCTGTGTGGTTGGGCTGCTAGACAATAAGGGCCACAACTGGAGAGCAAGGCATGTTCATGACCCCTGGCCCTGCCCCTGCGCCCCTGCCCCTCACCGGGTTGAGTGCCCCTGCCGCCCCTGCCCTGCTGCCCCTGTGTCCCTGCTGCCCCTGCCCTGCCCCTGCCCCTGCTGCCCCTGCGTCCCTACTGCCCCTGCCCCTGCTGCCCCTGCTGCCCCTGCTGCCCCTGCTGCCCCTGCTGCTCCTGCTGCCCCTGCTGCCCCTGCTGCCCCTGCTGCCCCTGCTGCCCCTTCGCCCCTGCTGCCCCTGCCCTTTCTCTTGCCCCTGCTGCCCCTGCTGCCCCTGCTGCCCCTTCGCCCCTGCTGCCCCTGCTGCCCCTGCCCTTTCTCTTGCCCCTGCTGCCCCTGCTGCCCCTGCTGCTCCTGCTGCCCCTTCGTCCCTGCTGCCCCTGCCCCTGCCCCTGCTGCCCCTGCTGCCCTTGCCCTTTCTCTTGCCCCTGCTGCCCCTGCTGCCCCTGCTGCTCCTGCTGCCCCTGCTGCCCCTGCTGCCCCTGCTGCCCCTGCTGCCCCTGCTGCCCCTGCCGCCCCTGCTGCCCCTGCTGCCCCTGCCCTTTCTCTTGCCCCTGCTGCCCCTGCTGCTCCTGCTGCCCCTGCTACCCCTGCTGCCCCTGCTGCCCCTTCGCCCCTGCTGCCCCTGCCCTTTCTCTTGCCCCTGCTGCCCCTGCTGCTCCTGCTGCCCCTTCGTCCCTGCTGCCCCTGCCCCTGCCCCTGCTGCCCCTGCCGCCCCTGCCCCTGCCCCTGCCGCCCCTGCTGCCCCTGCTGCCCCTGCTGCCCCTGCCGCCCCTGCTGCCCCTGCAGCCCCTGCTGCCCTTGCCCTTTCTCCTGCCCCTGCTGCCCCTGCTGCCCCTGCCGCCCCTGCCGCCCCTGCCGCCCCTGCTGCCCCTGCTGCCCCTGCTGCCCCTTCGCCCCTGCTGCCCCTGCCCTTTCTCTTGCCCCTGCTGCCCCTGCTGCCCCTGCTGCCCCTGCTGCCCCTTCGCCCCTGCTGCCCCTGCCCTTTCTCTTGCCCCTGCTGCCCCTGCTGCCCCTGCTGCCCCTGCTGCCCCTGCTGCCCCTTCGTCCCTGCTGCCCCTGCCCCTGCCCCTGCCCTGCTGCCCCTGCCCCTCACCTGGTTGAGTGCCCGGAAGGCTTGGGCCTGGTACCACTGCTCGCCACCCAGCACCTGCCCCACCCCAGTGCCGTACCCCACCCCAGCTGCCGCCATCCCCACCGAGCTGGCCAACTGCGCCTGGCGAGCCAAGGCAGCAGCCGGCCCTTGCGCCACACGGGTGTCATTGTAAGCCTTCTTCAACATGACCTGCTCATGCAGCAGGGCACACACTTCAGAACTGGCATGCAATGGCGCTAGGGCTGGCGGTTGGGCTGGGACTGGCATGCACTGGCCCTGGTGCTGGTGCTGGTACTGGGCCATGCAGTGGACCATCCAGTCTTTTTCAGCCTCAGCTAGAAGAGTAGCTGGACTGGGCCAGCCCTTGGGCACCTTAGGCACCAGGCAGTGCTCCTGGCAGCCGCTAGAGCTGTCCATGTGTTGTGGCCTGATGGCGGTGTCAACTCACCCGAGTGTCCTTCAGGGCGGGGTACGGTATGCCCACGATGACCACACCGCGAGCATGGGCGTCTGCAAAGTCAATGCCCTCTGACGCCTGCGACCACCCAGATGGACAGTGCGCCCTAACGAGGCAAGGATTGCTGCGTGGAATCCAACCTTTGAGCATTGAACTGGATGCATGGTTCTTGCGGCTGCTTGGCATGTTGGAGTGCAGCCTGGGCTCACCTTTCCCCTGCAGACCGCCAGCAGCAGCGCCCCCCGGCCCTCATCCACCACCTTCTTGTAGTGCAGCATGGCCTGCTCAAAGGCCTTGCCCGCCTCCCGGGGCTCCACCACCACCTCCTTCACAGCGCTCAGGCCCTGCCACACGCCAGTGGCCTGCAGCACACACCCAGCAGGGCACGGCCTGTGACCGGGGCCAGGCAGGGATCCGCACACAGACACAGACACGGCCCACACTGGGGTCACACGGGGGTCACACAGGGGTCACACAGGGGTCACACGGGGGTCACACGGGGGTCATACAGGGGTCACACGGGGGTCACACGGGGGTCACACGGGGGAAACACAGGGGTCACACAGGGGCCGCATAGGGGTCTGTGCACCCAATATAAATCAGGCAACCCCTGGATGTCTTGAGCTGCAGCAACGCCAGCGGTATCCAAATGGACCCCACAACAGCGAATGCCATGCGCTGCTGCTGCTGCTGCTACTGCTGCAGGTCGTGATGATGCGACAGATACCAGAGGCAGTGGCCACCCGCAAGGCCACACCCAGCCAGGCTCCTCCAGTGCCGCTGCTCTCAATGCCCCCTCAGCCATGCCCCTGCCACCCATGCATCAATGACCTGACCCTGGCCCAGGCCCTGGCAGACAGCCTGCGTCCCCACTGCCCTCAGCATACAGGGACAGGGGCGCCTCCGTAGCCCTGCTCCGTAGCCCTTCTCCGTAGCCCTGCTCTCTCCACACTGCCTACACTACAGGCCTGCACACAGCCTGTGGCCCCACTGCTTTCAAGAGACACGAGGCCTCTGTTCCCTGCCAACGGAGGCAGTGGCCACCCGCAAGGCAAGGCCCCACCCAGCCAGGCTCCCCCAGCGGCTCTGCTCTCAATGCCCCCTCAGCCATGCCCCTGCCACCCATGCATTATTGACCTGACTATGGCCCAGGCCCTGGCAGACAGCCTGTGTCCCCACTGCCCTCAAGGGACACGGGGCCTCTGTTGCCCTGCCCTTCAGCATGAGGGGCAAGGGAGACTCTGCTGCCCTGCCCTGGCACTGCTCAGTCCCCGCTGTGGCTCTGCTGCCCTGCCCTGGCCCCCATGCCGGCCCACCTGCCACCTCTGACTCAGCTTCTCCAGCATGCCATAGGAGGGCAGGAAGACCAGGACGCCATCAGGCACGGAGTGCACCACTTCCAGCAGCCCCTGCAGCCCAGCCAGCCAGCCAACCAGCCAGCCAGTTACTGCAAGCCATGACAACTTGCAGTGCCCATAGGGTGCCCATAGAGGCCATGAACTCCAGCTCACCAGACCTGCTGATCATCCAGTCACCCTGCTGATCTTGGGTGCTTGGCCAACCACCCACCCACCTACCCGCCCACCTGCCCACCTGCCTCCCTCACCTTGCCCTTGCCTGTCCCCCTCACCCACCCTACTGCTTGCTCCCCTGCCTGCCCGACCACCTGCCTTCCTGCCTGCCCGACCACCTGCCTTCCTGCCTGCCCGACCACCTGCCTTCCTGCCTGCCCGACCACCTGCCTTCCTGCCTGCCCGACCACCTGCCTTCCTGCCTGCCCGACCACCTGCCTTCCTGCCTGCCCGACCACCTGCCTTCCTGCCTGCCCGACCACCTGCCTTCCTGCCTGCCCGACCACCTGCCTTCCTGCCTGCCCGACCACCTGCCTTCCTGCCTGCCCGACCACCTGCCTTCCTGCCTGCCCGACCACCTGGCCCCTCACCTGCCCCACGGTGTCCTGAAAGCTGAAGGTGGCGGCCTCCTTGAAGGTGGCCTGCACACGCACCTGGCCGGGCCCGCTGCCCAACACACTGGACCACACCTGCGGGGGGCAGAGTCAATGGGAAGAAGGTTGCCGCCTACCCCGCCCTACCCAGGAACTTACCCCGCCCCGCCCCGCCCCGCCCCACCCCGCCCCGCCCCGCCCCGCCCCGCCCCGCCCCACCCCGCCCCGCCCCGCCCCGCCCCGCCCGGCCCCGCCCCTCCCCTACCTGTTTGCGCATGTCCACCACATGCGGTGCCTCCAGCTGCACGTCAAAGTGCATGCCCAGCTCACAGGCAAAGCTGGCCAGGGGTGACAGGGTGCCGCTGGTGAGCACCACACTGTGCGCACGCCCCGCAGCGGCCAGGAAGGCCAGGGCAGGGTTCAGGCACCACAGGCCCAGCTGCACATGCTCCTCACCTGCAGGCGGTGCGTGGCGGGCAGCTGGGGAGGCAGCTGGGCAGCGAGGTGGGCAGGTAGTCCAGCAGGTGGGTGGGTGTGCATTGGGCTGCTGAGCAGGCATGGTTGCAGTGTGGCAGGGGGGTGGGGTAAGGGGCAGGGGAAAGGTGGGCGGGGGGTGGGCAGACAGGTGGGTGGGCAGGCCCTATCTCAGTGTTGATCTGCCCGCACCTGCCCCTCCACCAGCCTCCTGTCCATCTGGCCTGCTCCTCTGACCCCTGCAGCCACACACCAACCCCACACCCCACACCCACACTGGTCAAGCCCACCGCGTAACTAATCAATGCAAGCACATAATCACTCCACATAACCACTCAAGGCAGCCACACATGTACTCAGGGCAGCCACACACACTGCCACGTCTGCCAGCAGGTGGTCTCGCAACTGGCAGTGTTGCATGAGTCAATGGCTACATGGCGGGCCATGCCCCTAGCAGCGCCCATGTCGACCTGCCTGCATGCCATGGCAGTGGTGCCAGGCCGCCTCACCCAGCTGGAGGTTGGCACGCAGCGCAGATTGTGGACGTCTCACCTGACCTTCTTCCGCTTCTCGCCCCCCGCCCGCACCCCCCGCTGCAGCACCATGCGGTAGTCAGGCACCCCATGCATGTCAGCCGCCACCGCAGGGGCAGCAGCGCCCGGCTGGGCCTCCCCACGCAGCCCGTACATCAGGCGCAGCACATTGAGCAGGCGACTGAGTACACCCAGGGCTAGGCCCCCTGCACCGGCACGCTGCACGTCCTCCGGCACCGCCTGCTGCCCCGCATCGCCCCCTGCGAGGAACACCAAGACGGCTTGTATCAGCTGATGGCCTGATATAACTGCTATGAACAGGCTACAAGCGGGTGCGAGATAAGCCCCCCGAGGCCCAGCAGCAGCAGCAGCAGCCTGCTGAGGCACAGTAATGTGTGCCCCCTTTGTTGAGCTGTCATCACTTACAATTAGTGCATGTTTTGTCATGCCAACTCTACATCATAGCCCTCGGGTCAGGCAATAGTGTAGGTGGTAGGCGGCTCATGTGCCATGTGCACTGGGTTTACTCCACACAGCCCAATAACACTGTTTGAGTCGGATCTAGTTAATGGCTGCTAGTGGCTGCTAGTAGGTACTTCTGATCCGGCTCAAATGGAGGCCCTAGTGAGGGACAAGGGGGCTGAGAGAGGGGTTGAGCGTTCATCAAGCGTGAGCGTCTTAGTCTTACTAAGTCAAATTAGACACCCTGGAGCACCCTGCAGCATTATAACCCAATCAGAACTAAGCCACTTATACACATATATAACCCAAGACTATAACCCAAGCATGGCATGGAACCTCATGGCTATGCGGAGATTGTCAGTGCGCATGTTTGTGCCCCGCACCAGTTTCAAAGGTGGCACTGGCCTCAGCAGCCCGGGCGGCCTGATACTCCTGCCACAGCTGGACCACTGCCTCTGGCCCCAGCCCTGCCTTCTGCAGCGCCTCCACCATCTGCGGCACAGTAGGCCACACAGGGTAGGGCAGGCAGCGGGCAGGCAGGGTGGGACCCAGCCCTAGGACACAGCCAGGACAGCCATGTCGCCTGACAGCACCCCTACAGCCCGGCAGCTACAGTGAGGCAGAGCGCAGACCAGCCCTGGGAGCCCATCCCCTGGAATGGCAACGAGGGTAGGGCAATAGATACTGTCAGGGTCAGGGTTAGGGTAAGGGTTCTTAGGCCGCAGCATCAGTCTGCTGTTGACATTGAGCAGCATTGTTGACGTTGAGCAGCGTTGACATTGAGCAACAATGAGCAGACTTAAAGCCCTACTCGTGGCCATCTCCTATACCCCACTATGGGTACACGCACTAAGGCTACTCTTGGCCCTGGTTTCCCCCTTACAGCAAACCTCAAGGCCTAAGGCAGAGCAAGGGTAGCAGAATAAAGCACTGAAACATGAACCAAGCACAGAATAAAGCACTGAAACATGGCTGGTGAGCACAGCGGCTGAGACTGTGGCTGACAGGGGCGGGACATACCCTTGCCCTGCACCCCTGGCCTGCTGCACTTTGTGGATGAGAGGGTCATAGAGGCAGACCCAAAGAAGGCTCAAGGGAGGTGTCCGTATGTTTTTGCATGGCCATCCTTCCCTTGCCATCCTAGCACATGATTCCCCTACTATGGCGTAGAGGCTGTGTTATCTGTTATCCAAACTGTTTGCATGCAGCAAGCATCCGGCACCAATACCTGATTTTCTACCCCTCCCCCCTTGCGAGAGTCAGGCAACCAATGTTGGCATGACGTTAGATGGTACTTCGCGGCTGTATCAACTCTCATGACTCTCACTCTCGCGACTTACATTGTAAGTCGTCCACTGTTGCCAGATAACAGATAACTCAGCCATAGTTAAGCTTGTTCGGATATCAGATAACACAGCCTCTACGCCATGATAGGGGAATCATGTGCTGGGATGGCAATGTGAAAAATATGAGAGGGTCACAGAGGCAGACCCAAAGAAGGCTCGTGGGAGTTTGGCATCCCAGCGGCCCACCTGCTGGCCCTGCAGCACAGCCTCCACCTGGCCAAAGCTCTGCCCTGGCCTCATGCACGGCCCCTGGACCACGTCCTGCAGCCACAGCACCAACTGGCCCAGGGCAGCATGCAGGTTCCTGCACAGCCACCAACAGCAGAAGCAGCAGCAGCTGATCCGCAGTGTTATCAAAGTGTCACACAGATGTCACACATAGACATGGTTTCAGTGGTATGTGTGTAAGCGTCAGGTTAGTATGTACGCTCTGCTTGCTTGTGTTGGCAGGGTGTGCTACGTTGGTTCGACAGGCATGATCTGTGCTTGCGCTGCTGCCAGAGGTCCCTGGTGGCCATGGTGTCGTGTGCAAACGTAATCCTCAGCGACCTGTTATCCTGATAGCGCTTGGGTAGGTGGGGTAGGTGGGGTAGGTGGGTGCTGGGTAGGTGGGGTGAGCACACAGGGTGTGTGCCGGGGCCTTGGCTCCCTCCCTGGAGAGGTCCTGGAGCCTCAGCTGCTGGTTAGGTGCCTCACAGGGAGTGCTGACATATACCTCACAGGGAGTGCTGACAGGCAACGCAGCGGTGGTGAACCCAGCCCAGGAGGGCTGTGGAGCACACCCATCACCTTTCATGCTGCTGCACAGCTGCTGCACAACAGTTGCGCAACAGCTGCTGCAACAGCCACAGCAACTGCAACAGCTGCAAGAGTGCTGCACAACAGTTGCGCAACTATTGCTCTGTCATCCCTTAGGAAATTCACAATTACGTCTGCATGCTTCACATGCAGCTCACGACCATACTCAGTGGCAGACTTGATGATATGTGTGGTTGGGTGTGAGGTAAGCTGGGGTGAGGTGATGGGGGGTGGATTGTCAAGGGTGGGACTGTCATGGCATGAGGCATGCATGCGGTGACTCAGCGCAGCGCACTTGTAGAGCTCAGGCTTGGTGCTGAAGTCCATGGCAATGCCTAGGCCAGCATGCGCCTCCCGCAATACTCCCAGCTCAAGGTCCATAGACCCGGCCTCCCTGATTGGCCGAGGCAGCAACACACACCAGGCAGCAGCAGCAGCAGAGTCAGCAGCGGCAGCAGCAGCAGCGGCGGCAACAGCGGCAGTAGCAGCGGCGGCAGCAGCAGCAGCGGTATCGGCAACGCATCCCCACACCTGGCAACGTCCTCAATGTTGTGAGCCTCGTCAAAGATGAGGACGGCATTGGCCAAGTCCAAGCCCACTGCCGCCCTGATAGCTGCACAGGCACAAGCAGCAGGCGTGTCTACGTCCACAGCCAGCTATCACTGTGCTGCATGGCGGGTCATGGTGGCAGTAAATCAGGCAGCAGCAGCAACAACAGCAGGAGAAGGAAGAGTAGATGACCTTGCCCAGTCAGGACGGCAGCTAGCATGGTGTCTGCGCAGGAGAGCGGCGTCTCTGCAGTGGATAATGGGGGTGAGCAGTGGGGTGGACGCAACGCAGTGTGAGAGTCACACAACCACTGGGTGTGATAGCAGCTGGGTCACACCTGGATCACACACGTAGGAGTAGGGGCAGAAAACCAGGTCAGCGGCAGCAGCCAGATCTCTAGCGGTGAAGTAGGGGCAGCACTTGTGGCTGGCACCCGCCTTCTTCATGTCTTCAATGTCATGCACCTGCCCAGGACATACAGACCATCAGACAAGCAGGCACCAAGATGCGTGACCCCCTATGCGTGACAGGGCACACAAGGTAGCACTAGAGCAGAGCTGCAAGGGATAGGTCAAGCTTGTATGGACTATCCTCTAGGGCTAGGCTTGTATGGCCTTGTATGGGATATCTTGACTCAGAAGCAGCAGCTGTCGCAGCAGGGCAGCATTGAACAGTCGCGCAGCATTGAACAGCGAGAGCCCCATCTTTCATTGTCTGGTTTTCATGTGATCAGGGGAACAGCACATAGTTCCCCTACATCTAGGAAATGCGTTATCTGTAACTGAGCTGACTTCTGATATAGGAGATGCGTTATCTGTAATCCGAACTTACAAGGGTGGGGCGATAGATGTTGGCATATAATACATGCTCTGATGTAAGCAACAGCCTCAGCATTGCCAAGTGCTGTTGTGCTACAGGCTGCTGGGCTTGGGCCTTGTAGTAGAAGTTGCTGTAGTAGACGGCACTTCGCAACTCTCTCGACTCTCAAGATTCTCACTCTCACTTTCCTTCATCATAACAATAGTAAGTAACATAAATACGTAACATATAGCATACTATATATAACATACATACCGTACTGATATGCCCTGTTGGTGATTTCACCAAATCAAATCGTCACCAAATTGTATCACCATTTGTTTGAGATGCGACTGTCACCAAATTGTAGCAGCACCCTCAAGTTCACCATAACTCTATGGTATATGACGCCAAGCTGAAGCAGAGCCTGCTGACCTCGATCTACAGCCTATAGATGCAGCGAATCAAGAGGCAGCTGTCGCACGCGATGAGGCTGTGATGGAAGCAGCCACACGCTTCGGTGCTCGAAGGCGGCTTCCCCACTAGTGAACAAATACATATGTGGACAATGTGCTATTGCTAGGTGTTGCACTTGGCAGCCTCTGGCTTCGTTGATCTATTAAGAATAGGGATTCACCAAACATGTATCACTTCAATGTTTGAGCCAGGCACTGTCACCAAATATGTGCCATAAGGGCCTTTGGGACCCTTATTCGGGTTTCACCAAATCAGCATATCACCAACAGGGCGTATCAGTACGGTATATATACATATTTTGTATATATATTCATCTGATCAGGGGAACAGCAGCAGCCAGCATGGGCTACGCCCTGCATGCAAGGCCACACCCACCGTGTTCTGTAGTATGGGGGTCCTGCTCCGTTCCTTGCTGCCAGCGAACCTGCATCCAAACTTGCCCTGCATCAACTCCTCGCAGGCCTCGTCTATTCGTCCTGTCTTGATGACTGCCTTGTTGATGCAGTAGTGCTGCTTTGCTGCCTGCGCCAGCCAGGGCCAGTCAGGTCTGCTGGTGGTGGCAAGCGTGTGCGAGCCTACTGTCAGCAGCTTCCACAGCAGCCTGATGCAAGCTGTGGCGAGCACTCCTTTGTGGGGCGAGGCGGTAGCAGCAACAGAACAGACAGTGACAAGCTCGGCCAACAAACATGCGACAGCTGAGAGGCAGCAGCCCAACCCAGCAAACTGTGCCAGGGCAGCACCCCATGCGTGCCAGCCAGCCATGCACAGTAACGTCCCAGCCAGCCAGCAACAAGCAGCCACATGTCCACATGGTCTCATGCCATCGTCAACATACCACATGGCCAGCCCACGCCCGGCAACAGTCAGCAAGCCGCAGTCAGGAGACAGCAGGCAGCAGGGCGGCCTGCCCCAGGGTTGCCGGCCTCACCAGTATAGCCATGCGGGGCTTGTACTCAGAGCGCTTCAGCTCCTTCACCACCTGCAGCACCACATGGCAGCAGCCCACCCAGGTCTGGACAAGCCATACAGGGGCTGTGCACTGACCGGTAGTCAGAGCCACAGGGGACCAGGGGGAGCCTCAGGGCAGCAACCGCTGGTACGCTTGTCTTGATGCAGTGCTGCAGCTTGGCTGGAGCTCAGCAGCCCAAACCACCCCAACCACCAGCAGCCACAGCCAACACTGTGGTGTCCCGCATGAGTCACTCGCATGCACTAGGGGCAGAGCCCCAGGGAGCTATTGAACATGGCGCATGGGTCAAGTGGCTGCCAGGGAAGGTGGCAAAGAGCAGGAGACGAGATGCCACAGCTGACAAGGCACAACACCAGGTTGTGTACATCCTTAGCATTGTGTTCTGGCTGGGTAACGGCAGAACCTGGAGAGGGGCGAGGGGCAAGGGTTGGGCTGACAGTCATGGTCAGGGCATCAGAGGAGGGGCTGGGGATGGCTGGCAGAGGCAGACCTGCTCCCTGGTGGCTGACTGCTGGCTCCCGACTGCTGGCTGACTGCTGGCTGCTGGCTGACTGCCGGCTGACTGCCGGCAGACTGCTGGCTGGCAGAGGCCTGGTGGCTGGCAGGGAAGTGGTGGGCAATGGGCCTGACGTTTGAGGCGCACCTGAGCAATCTGGGAGTGTGTGCGGGTGGCGAAGAAGATGCGTGGCACAGTGGGCTTTGCACTCCCACTGCCCCTGCCTGGGCTGCCTGCGGAACTGCTGGCAGTGCTGCCGGGGGAAGTGCTGCCAGGGCTGGGCGCAGCATCCGCCTCGCACTCCATTGCCTCCTCCCCACCGTCCCCCTGGCAGCAACCCTTGGCCTTGGATGGGTTGGCTGCCTTGCCCTGGCCCAGGACCTCCTCCCCGCCCTCTGTCTTGACCTTGTTATTGGTGGCTGCCTTGACCTCGGCCTTGCATGGGCCCAGGACCTCTTCCCCGCCCTCGGCCGGGCCCTGGGCCCCACCCTCCTCGGCCGGGCCCTTGGCCCCACCCTTTGCCGCCACACTGGCTGCCAGCAGCATGGCAAGCTTGGCCTTTGCCGCTGCTTGCCAGGCCAGGGCTGAGCACAGCAAGCACAAGGTCTTCCCACTGCCTGCAAGCGTGTCAGCAACAGGTGCAGCTGTGGCGATGCAGCAACACGCCATGGCGGGGGCTGTGAGGGCAAGTGAAGCGCTACTGGCTCTACTGAAGCTCCACCCCAAGATTACCCCTTGCACTACGGTAAGGTCCTGGAGGTGCAAGAGTGATGTGGATGTGATGGTCAGATGTACCTGTTACATATGCGGGTTGTGGCATTTTGGCAAGACCCGGGTAGGCATGCCAGGCGGGAATTATGCACTGCCACAGCTAGGCCTGGAACTGCAGCACTTTGCATGGGGAGCCAGGAGAAGCCAGACTTGGCTCGGCTCCGCAGGTTCAGCTGGTTTGGGCTGCACTCTTGCAAGCTGACACCCGCTGACACACAAGGTGCTAATTTGAGCTGCTTTTCAGTTTTTAAAGTAGCTATGGAGTAAACATGATAAGCGCTGCTCACTGCCGCTACTATAATACTAAAGCTGCACTGCCGCTGAGCCATGCATGTGCTGTGATGACTGCACCGTGATGAAGGGCAAGGAGCGCAAGGGCGCGGATGAGCCCAAATAGCCCAAACCCAAGGTGCCCAAGCTCAAGCCCATGGAAAGCCTGACAACCTGGGCTGGGTAGGCCCTGTCAAAAGGGGGGAAAAGGGCCCTGTAAAAAAAAACAAAAGGGAAGGCGTTGAAGGATAGGCTGGAGGAGCAGTCCAACTCGAGGCTCTTGTTCGTCAAGAGCTACATGAAGGACTTCATTAGGTGGAGGACCCGCAAGCAGCTGGTGGTGTTCTTTGGCAACGCAGGCATTGGCACGCGGGGTGGGTGGGGGCCCAAGGCTGTGCTGCAGGCCTGCCGCAAGGTGGTGGAGAGGGCCAACAGCGGCAAGCCAACAGACAGGGTGCCAGGCAAGGTGGTGACAGTGGATGAGTTCCGCACCAGGAGGGTCAGCTCAGCTATGAACAGCCCCCAGCCCTGTGAAGCGGGGCTGGACCGCAGCAAGCCCACCAGGCTTGAAGGCTGGAAGCCCCAGCCAGGTCAGGTGCAGCACCGCTTGTTGCAGTCAGCCTGGAGCAAGCGGTTTGAGGCGCCGGTGCGGGGGCTCATGTGGTGCCCTTGGTTGCACCAGGCTACCCCTGGGGACCTTGGCAAATGGGTGGACAGGGACTGCAACGCAGCCCTCAACCTCCAGCGGGCAGGGGAGAGCAAGTGGCGCCCACTGGAGCTGTGCAGGTGGCAGCACCGAGGAGCGGCTCCTGCCAAGGGCAAGGAGTACCCAGCATTGGGCTTCGAGAAGCTGCGAGACCCAGCACCCAAGGCCCAAGCCCAGCAGCCTGTAGCACAGTAGCAAATGTGCACCAGGCAATGCTTAAGCTGTTGCTTACATGTGTTTCATGCCAACATCGATCGCTCCACCCTCGGGTGGGGGTAGGAAATTAGGTATTGTACGGGCTGTAGGTCAGACACTCAGTTCGCATTACAGATAACACAGCCGCTACCCGTTAGTAGGGGATTAATGTGCTGCTCATCTGTTTTCACAATTCTTTTCCTTCCCGCCTGACCTGTGGGCGCTTCCAGGAGGGCATGTTGCTTGTTGGAGAGTGCGTGGATCATTTTGTGCATGAACCTGCATCAGCCAGCGCAGCATCAGGAAGCAGGCAGTTAGAAGCTCATGCTCACACTGCCCAGCCCTGTGCAGGTGCTGCCTCAGGCTGCTGCCTCAGACTGTGTTAGGCCTAATCACAGACATTGGCGTCAAAAAGGCAGTGGCAGTACAAGCAGCTGTAACAGAGCACTTGTGTATTTTCACACAACCGAGTATTTTTCACGGGAAACCCAAGTTGCTTGAAAAGGCCACCACCCGTCGCACTGCGCATCGCGTGATGGCTAAGAAGGGCAGCGGCAAGCACGCCAGAGGGTAAGGGACTGAGTACTTGATTGTGCCATGCCTAACATGGTGTCACCATGTCAGCCACCATGTGTGTGCCTTGTGTGCATGGCTGCAGCTGGAGGAGGAGATGGCTGAGCTGTCCATGAAGCGCCACAATCATGCCAAGCAGCTGGTGGTGTTCTTTGGAGCAGCTACCATTGGCACTGGGGGTGGCTGGGGTGCTGATGCGGTGCTGCGAGCCTGCTGCAAGGTGGTGTGCAGGCCCAGGGGCGCAGGCCAGCGGCGAGGCAGGGTGGTGCTTGTGGATGAGCACCGCACCAGCCGGGTCAGCTCAGCAGTGAATGGCCAGCAGCCCTGTGAGGAGGAGCTGGACAAACTCAGTGCCACAAGACCCGCAGGCTGGAAGCCACCAGCAGGGCAGGTGGAACCCCGCCTGCTGCGCCCAGCCTTGAGCCAGGAGCGTGACCAGCCAGTGCGGGGCCTGATGTGGTGCCCTGTAGTGGCCCCCCGCAAGCCCCCACAGGCCCCACGGAGCAGCCAGGCAGCCACACAGCCAGCAGCCTCAGAGCCAGGGCCCAGCACTCCCCCTCCAGCCAAGCGCAGCAAGCCGGCAGCTGAGCCCACCAAGGGCAGAGGCAAGGGCAAGGGCAAGGCTACCAAAGCCAAGCCAGCACCACAGCCAGGCAAGTGGCTGGACAGGGACTGCAATGCAGCATTGAACATGCAGCGCATTGGGGAGAGCAGGTGGCGTCCACTGGAGCTGTGCTACTGGCCAGACCAGGGAGCTCTGCCAGCCAAGGGCAAGGAGTACCCTGGCCTGGGCTACAAGCGGGTGCGAGATAAGCCCCCCAAGGCCCAGGAGCAGCAGCAGCAGCCTGCTGAGGCACAGTAATGTGTGCCCCCTTTGTTGAGCTGTCATCAGCTTACAATTAGTGCATGTTTTGTCATGCCAACTCTACATCATAGCCCTCGGGTCAGGCAATAGTGTAGGTGGTAGGCGGCTCATGTGCCATGTGCACTGGGTTTACTCCACACAGCCCAATAACACTGTTTGAGTCGGATCTAGTTAGTGGCTGCTAGTGGCTGCTAGTAGGTACTTCTGATCCGGCTCAAATGGAGGCCCTAGTGAGGGACAAGGGGGCTGCCATCAGCTCAAGCCCAAGCCCAGCCCAAGCCTTCACATCAAGTGGCACATGTGCAGGCCCTGCCTTGACCACGCCATGACATGCCAGTACCAGCAACGCAGCTGCAGGGTTCCATCTTGGCATACAGCTGCCTTTCAGCTAGCGGATGGCAGGGAAGTAATGTAGGGGCTAGCAGGGCAAGGGGTGCGGGTGTGAGGGGACACTCACGTGAGCTGTGAAGCGTAGGGTGGGAAGGGAAAGCGCACGTCATGACCAGCCACTGACAGGGACACCATAGGGGTGGATGGCGCGCTGCTACAGCGTCCCTAGTGAACCTGGGAAGGCTGGCCTGGCCTCACGCTCTCACTCAATAGCCCGGCTGGCTGCTTGGCAGTTAGGTCCTCAGTTTGACACCTGCCGGCAGCCAAAGTGTACAGATGACAAAGGCTGCGGGCAGCGGCCGTGGCAGGAGAAGCAGGCCGCAGGGCTAGAGGTGCATTGAGTAATTGGAACTAGAGTATTGAGCCTAAGGTTTTCTTCATGGGAACTAGAGTATGGCGCACAGTGCCTCAGGGAGCATTGATGGCCGGATCCACAAGCTCGTGCAGACATGCAGCAGCGAGCACAAGCCTTGGAAGATGGCAACCTTACACTTACCGAGTACTATCATGTACCGTGCAGGTCTGCCAACGCCGATGGCGTGCTGGTGTGCGGGCTGTCGCAGCGAGCCTTGTAACGCTTTTGGGCGGAGCCACGTGGTTGCAGCGAATGTTGCAGCGGACATACGGTTCGAAGTACAGCATGGGCGGACATGTCTAAACATATTTCAAATCATATATTTAATACCTTTCGAGAAACTAGGTTTAAGACATGTATCGTAATCACTTGCTGCATTCTGCCATGTCTGTCTGATGTCATAGGGCGCTGTATCGACACAGACTGACATGGTGATCGGCTGTCGGCCTCTAGCTGACAAGAGCAACTGCCTCTAGCCACACAGAAGATATAGTAGGGGTCACTCGAGAACTCGGCCACTGTGGGGAACTCGAGGCCACTATGTAACATGTATGTAATGGACCTCATTTCCGCCCCACTCCGCGTGCCGGCACTCAGGTTGCACATCCCAAGACGGCCACTCCGCTTGGATAATGTTACTGAATTCCTGCGATGCCCCCGAAGAGGAAACGCAAGCGCCCCGTGTCCCCCGCGCAGAGTGCAGCCGGTTTGCCGCAAAGCTTGACGAAAGGCTAGCCCGCCCCGAAGCCGACTGACGACGCGACGCAGTGTGCACCACGCGACATTGCGACTCCGTGCATCAAGTCCTGCCGTGAGTGTGATGTGCTTGCCCGTGTGTGCAGGTGCCAGTGGCAGTGGGCGACAAAATGATGAGGGGCAGGGGCAGGCTGTGCAGGAAGTAATTGGAGAGAGGCGCCAGGTTATCAAGGCAGCATTTCGTGGCCTTGTAGAGGCAGCGCGGCCTGATCTCAGCCCAGCTCAAGTTGACGCTGTTGTGGCAGAGGTCAACAAGCGCATGACCATGGGCAGCAAGCAGTGCGTCCTGGCAGCAGTCCTGTGTCTCTCTGTGCTGCTCCACTCCTTCCTAGGCCATCCCACTCCAGGGTTCCCATCAGCAGATCCAGCCCCAGGCCCTCCTCCCCCACCTGACCCAGCCTGCCCTCCCTATGCTCACCCCCGCCTTGCCACACGCAGCTCACCCCGCATTGCAGCCGCCCCAGCCCAGCTGGCTTCAACAATGCAGCTGAACATCTGGGACGCAGATCAGGGATGCCATGGAGCTGCTCACCAATGCCAGAGTGCTGGAGCACCTGATGCGTGGGCCCCACCACCGTGGCATCAGGCTGCTGCCCGGTAAGGTGGCTGTGTTTGAGCAGCCTAGCAATGCTTGGCTGATTGCCATGCGAGGTGCACTTGCGGGGGGGCAACAACTCCCTCAACGCAAACGCCACCAACATCATCACCAGCATCAAGGAGTTGTACCGGCACCCGGGGCGCCTCATCAATTGGTGGGGCAAGGCGGTTGGGGTGGAGTATACCCAATGCACATAGACATAGTGCTCGAGTGCCTACCACCTACAGTATTGCCTGACCGCGAGGGTTATAGTGTAGAGTTGGCATGACAAATATGCGCCAAATGTAAGCTGATGAAAGCTCAAATGGGGGGGGGGCACACTACAGCAAGGCACACATTACTGTGCCACAGCAGGCTGCTGCTGCTGCTGCTGCTGCTGGGCCTTGGGTGGCCGGTCTCGCAGCCGCTTGTAGCCCAGGCCAGAGTACTCCTTGCCCTTGGCTGGCAGAGCTGTCTGGCGCCACCTGCTCTTCCCATTGCGCTGCATGTTCAGCGCTGCATTGCAGTCCCTGTCTACCCACCTGCCTGGCTGCGGTGCCGGTCTGGCAGCCTTGCCCTTGGCCTTGCCTGCGGTCTTCGCATGAATCTAAAATACAATCATCCAAAACCAAAGAATGAATAAAATCCCATGGACCTCCCATAAACCTCCGGGACAAGCCAAGTTGCTGTAAAATGCTACAGCCGTCTTACAACATCGTGCAATGGCTCGGAAGAAACGGAAGATCCCCGCCAAGCAAAAGCAGGGTCCGACAAAGAAATCGAAAGGTGCGAAGACTGTAAGCTATGTGAGTTACGCGCTGTGTGATAATCCGTCGCTCCTGTGGGTTCCGTCGCAGCGACTCGCTCCGCTCAAGGAAATCAACGACAGGATCGCAGGGATGGCTGGAAGACGCAAAGGCGCCAGGTACGGGGCCGCCCCCGCCTTGTGTGGCCCCGCATTGTGTGTCCGCGCATTGTGCCTTGGCCTGTCAAAGTGGCCTGTCAAAGTGCTTATTGTGCTTGCCTGCAGGTCATCAAAGTCCCTGGTGGCGCAGTCCCCGGGGCTGCAAGAAGACAAGCGCACCTCCAGCATCGGGCTGAGGTTCACTTCCACCTCCACGTCATAGCCTCATGCCTTGTGTGCATGGCTGCAGTTGCAGAAGGACATGGCGGAGGTGTCCATGCAGCGCCATGGGCGTGCCAAGCAGCTGCTGGTGTTATTGAGCACAGCTAGCATTGGCACCGGTGGAGGCTGGGGTGCTGACGCGGTGTTACGGGCCTGCTGCAAGGTGGTGTGCAGGCCCAGGGGCACAGACCAGCTGCGGGGCAGGGTGGTGCTTGTGGATGAGCACCGCACCAGCCGGGTCAGCTCAGCAGTGAATGGCCAGCAGCGTGAGAGGCAGCTGAACAAACGCAGGGCCACCAGGCCTGCAGACTAGAAGCCCCCAGCAGGGCAGGTGGAACAGCGCTTGCTGTGACCAGCCTGAGCTGGGCATGATGTGGTGCCCGGCAGTGGCACCACGCAAGCCCCCACAGGCCCCATGCAGCAGCCAGGCAGCCACACAGCCTGCAGCCTCGAAGCCTGGGTCCAGCACTCCCCTGCCAGCCAAGCGCAGCAAGCGCACCAAGGCTGAGCCGGCAGCTGAGCCCACCAAGGGCACAGGCAAGGCCCAGGGCAAGGCTGCCAAAGCCAAACCGGCACCACAGCCAGGCAGGTGGTTGGAACGTGACTGCAATGCAGCGCTGAACATGCAGCGCATTGGGGAGAGCAGGTTGCGCCCGCTGGAGCTGTGCCGGTGGCCAGACCAGACAGCCTTGCCAGCCAAGGGAAAGGAGTACCCTGAGATGGGCTACAAGCGGCTGGGAGACAAGCCACCCAGGGCCCAGCTGGCGTCTGCGGCACAGTAGTGTGTCACCATTTGAGCTGACATCGGTTTAAATTTTTCAATCAGTGCATGACAGTCATGCCAACTGACTATAGCCCCTGTCACAGGTGTCAGGCAACGATGTAGGTGGTAGGCACCCGTGCCATGTGCATGTGCATAACGCCACACAGCCTCATAACACTGACTGAGTGGTTGCTAGTGGTTCGACTCTAATGTAGTCCTTAGTGAGGGACGAGGGGCCTGGAGTATGGATGGGTTAGTGTAAGTGCAAGTTAAAGGGATGGTGTAGCTGGTGAACAAACAGGAAAACACAAATAACTCAACATGGAACTATTGTCTGACTGACAGTGACTGTTGGTAGTCTCACTCAGGTACAATCCAACTATAGCGTCATCAGTCGCACCCTTGATGACCACCGAGCCTCACACCGATGGCACGTTCACTCCAAACACCTGGAGACCACTGGGCCCCCCCATTAATACGTATGAGGCTAGCAGCCTGTCTAATGTGATAGGCCCTGTGGGTTGTTGTGGGCCCGACCATAATGCCCCGCTGATGCAACCTGTGCCTGACCTTGGGGGGGCGGTCATTGACCAGCTTGTAGTGCTGCTAGTACTACTCGCCAGGCAGAGACTCTGGGCAGAGACTCTAGGCCCTTCCAGCTGCATAGCTCCAGGGGGCGCTGCACACTCTCCCCGATGCACTGTAAGTTGAGGCATGCGTTGGTGTCCCGGCCCAGCCACCTGCCCCATGGTGGGGGCCTGGGGTCATGGGGCTGGGGAGGGGGAGGAAGGGGCTCCGGTGCAGGGGAAGGGGTATCCTGGGCGAGGGGGCCTGGGCTAGGGAAGGGGTGGGTGGGCGCGGGTAGCCCTTGGTCAGCTTGCACCGGTGCTAGTCCTCGGTCACAAGCATGCCCCTCACCCTCAGCGCCCACCCCCTCATCAAGTCAGGGTCAAACAGGCCCTTGTGCATCATGAGGCATGCGGGAGGGGGGTGCTGAGGCTGCCAGCTGCAGGGCTCTTGCTGCTGCAGGAGTGGTGATGGAGGAGGACAGGTAGGGGAAGTGTGTATGCACGCACATACGGCTCCCGTCTCCACTGCTGCGTCGCTGAAGCTCATTGCCGGGAAGCTTGCGTGTGCTGAACCTAGACACGGAGCTACAACCAAAGCTCGCAACCCCCGTGCGGCCCCCGATGGCCACCTCGTCAAGAATCCTGTTAGATATCACTCCATGCAAATTTGAGGACATCATTATCGCCCTCCGCCGACACATACAGACCTCTAGTTATCACTCCGCGTTAGCCCGGCTGCTGCGCAGGACTCAACAGACAGCAGTAGATCCTCCGGTCCCCTCCCTCCCCTACCGACCCCGTGCTCTTTGCGGCACGCTGGCGTCCCTCCGTTTACCTGCGCAGCTTATACTGTCTACTGTGAAAAGTAGACAGGCACAAGTAACCAGGTAAGCTGCCCGGATGAGGATGTACACTGCTTAATGCATCATTCAGCTTGACAGCTAGCTTGGGCTGCCTAGGGGCCCTCGCCGCCACCCAGCCGAGTCAGGGGGTTGGAATGTCCAGCGGGCAGACTTGCTGCGCTGGCACGGAGCTGAGAGCATCTCTTACTGCTGTCGCAGGTTCTTCACCACATCCACCGAGGCCATGGCTCCTCCTGCAACTACTGCTGGCACAGTTGAGATCCTGGCGCAGCAGCCGGTGCTTGGCACCAGCCAGCCCCTGTGCGGGCCGGCTTCAGCTGCAACAGCTGCTTCCATGGCAGTGCCCGCTGCCAAGGCGGGCTGGCGCGCCGAAGCGGCCCGAGCAAACGTAAGCTTTTCTACTACGCGGTGACGCGCATCTAGCACAGATTGCACCATCATCACGCCGTTGGGCTCTGCTGTTCTGTTACAGATGGGAGTTGTTTCTCTGCTGGACCTCAAGGCTGAGCCGCAGGATGTGGTAGTGCTCGACAAGTACGTTCAGCCCGTTGACCGTGGCCCGTCCTTGCTGGGCTCCTGGCAGCTCAAGGCGACTGGTATCCCTGCTGCGGCAGCTGTGCTACGCGACCTGAAGGTCGAGCGCATCAAGTCAGGTCGGTCTAGACGCCACCTTTTGTTCTGCAAGCTATTATTGCCCTCTCCCCGTGTCTTGCTACGTTTGATAGCTCACCTGGGACTGCCCTGTGGTTACAGGTGGTCCGGGGGGCATTACGCAGAAGGCATGCAAGGAGATTGCTGCCTTGGGGCTTGACGACACATTCTATGTGGTTGATCTTGCCAACGTGCTGCGCATGTACAAGGTGGGGCATGCGTGGATATGTTTTCTTCGCAGGGAATGGGGGTCTATCTCATCCACATGCATTGCATGGCATCATAAAAATGTGTGTATATCTGTGAATGCCAAGCCCTGTGTGACCATAATTTTGTGTGCTTTAAACCTGCAGGCAGCTTTGCCTGCCTCTCAGTCACATGCTCTGTGCTGCGCTCCCGTGCCCCTCCTACACCAACCCAGTCCAATCAGCCCAGCTGTCAGCACATTGTGTTGCACTCGCCGTCCCCTGCTGGTCCACTGCCAGTCGACGGAGCCTCCAAGCTTCCAGACTGGCGATGCAAGCGACACCCAGCATTAGCACCCTGGCACAGTGATTGTGGGCGGCGGATGGCTCCTCCCTGGACGCCTGGACAGCGGCGCTGACCAACCAGGATTCATCGGGCCTGGCCCGCACACACCACTGCTGCTGGCCAGCCAAGACGTTGTGTCGTGCCTCGCCCACCTGGTAACCTGCCTGCACACCTGCTGCTCACACTGTGGCACGTGTATGGGGGGTGCCATCAGGGCAATACTCACATGCTGCCACTAAGAACCTGCTTGTGAGTGTTTGTCCAGATGGCTGATGGTAAGCACACACTGTTCCACACATTGTCAGCTGGCAGCCAGTCAGCGGGTGGAAGAGGTAGTTGCCAGAGTCATAGGTCTGCATAGTTGAGCATGTCAGCTTGCAGTGCTGTGTGTTTGTATTCAAAACCTGAAGCCATGCTGTCCCAGCTACCTGCTGCTTGTTGTGATGTGTCGATTGTGCTGTTGCAACTGTGCTGTTTCTGCCTAGAATGTGTAAGGTAGTAAGGTGGGGATGGCATAGGTCAGCGAGGTGCAAGTAGCAGCTGCAGCGGCATCACACTATGCATCCACACACCCTGGGCTGCGCCTTCTTCGCGCGCCACGCCGAGGAAGGTTCTGCCTGCTGCCACAAGTGGCCCAGGGTGCTGGTGGCGACCCCGGCGCTCAACCCCCCTCAGCATCCTGGCGGGGCCCCTCCCTCCCCCTGCCACCCAGCCTGTGCGCAGGGGGGTGGGGGGTGGTCAGCTGCCAGGAGTTGAGGGGTGTTGCAGACTGCCCACTCCAGCTGTCATTCACATGGGGTAGGGCTGCATGCTGCTGGTTGCAGGCCTGGAAGGCTGCTATGCCCCGTGTCACCCCCTTCTACGCTGTCAAGTGCAACCCAGAGCCAGGCTTGCTGCGCCTGCTGACTTCGCTGGGCCTTGGCTTTGACTGCGCCAGCAAGGGAGAGGTGGACATGATGTTGAAGTTGGGCGTGCACCCCTCGCGCATCATCTTTGCCCACCCTTGCAAGCGCCCATGTGACATCCGCTATGCCAAGGTTGGTCTTGGTCTTAGATGGGTTGTAGTGACCAGGTTTGTACTGCCTGTATCATGCCACTTGCATTATTATTGTATTGTACCCCTATGCTGCAGTACTACTTTTGACACAGTTGGCATATTTTGTGCCTGGGCTTTGTGTGCAGGAGCACGGTGTGGACTACACCACCTTTGATACTCTGAGCGAGCTGCACAAGATTGCAGCCCTGAACCCGGCTTTCCAGTGTGTGCTACGCATTCGTGCTGACGACCCAGATGCGCGTGTTCCCCTGGGCCTTAAGTATGGTGCAGACATTGAGGATGTGCCTGAGCTGCTGGCAACTGCCAAGCAGCTGGGACTGGCTGTGGTGGGCGTGTCATTCCATGTGGGCTCAGCTTGCCAAAACCTGGCAACCTTTTCAGGAGCCATTGAGAATGCTTGCACGGTGAGTGGTTGTGGTAGCTTCCTGAGCCATAGCAGCCTCAGGTAAGTGTGTGTGCCAGCAATGGTGGGTTGTGTTGACAGTGCATTATACTTGTTTGTGCAGTATAGACCATTGTGTGGTAGACAAATGCCTGGGCTCTTTGTGTTTGTTGCAAGCTAGATGTACACACTGTGCTTATGCAGGTGTTTGACATGGCTGAGGCGCTGGGTCACTCGATGGAGCTGTTGGACATTGGCGGAGGCTTCACTGGCCACTTTGACTGCGATGGCAACGTGAAGTTCGGAGACATTGCGCACACCATCAACTCTGCGCTCGCAGCCTACTTTCCCATGGACCGCTGCTCGCACGTGCGCGTCATCGCTGAGCCTGGCCGGTACTTTGCTGAGACGAGCTCGAGCATCCTGACCCCAGTGTACGGACAGCGAGACCGCGTTGACCGTATGGATGGCAGCGTGAAGAAGGATTACTGGATCACGGACGGCCTGTACGGCTCGTTCAACTGCATCCTGTACGACGCACAGACGCCTGAGTACCAGGTGGTGCGCTCCCCACTACTGCCCCCACCAACAAGCGTCAACAGCTTCAAGTCGACAATCTGGGGACCCACCTGCGACTCGGCTGACTGCGTGTACAAGGACCACGAGCTGCCTGAGCTGCGTAATGGCGACTGGCTGCTGTTCCCTAATGCGGGAGCGTACACCGTGGCGGGCGCTTGCGACTTCAATGGCATTGAGGCGACCCACCCTAACAAGTTCTATGTGTTCTCAGACTCTGCAGTTGACACAGCGGAGGCGGCGGCTGAGCCACAAGCCATGAGTGCATGACTAGTGCATAAGATGCACTGGATAGGGTTTTTACGTTACAAAGCATAAGGTGAATTGGGCTTGCTGCATTGTTCCTTGACAATGTGAGGGTAGGGTGCATTTTTCTTCCATTCTTCAGGAGGGCTGGCCATTCAGCGTTGAGCAATAGAAATAAGTGCATAATGAATTCCAAAGCAACACACAGTGATCATGGTATATGATCACAACTTGTAGCTGTGTTCTCCGTGCTGCTGGCATTTGTAAAGCTGGGTTTTGCAATCACATAGCTGTGTATTCCCCCCGCGCTTCTGTCATTAGAGCATTAGAACATGCAAGTTATCATTGCTGCTCTGGAAAGTTATGGTACACTCCAAAGATGCAATTCATGGCGTCATCTACAACCCCTCTATGCATCTTGTGCAAAGTAAGTCTGTTCAGCAGGTGGTCACCCCGGCCATTGGTCCCGCCAATCCGTGACAGGCCTGCGCATCGCACCACGCGCTAGTGAAGGGCAGCTGAGGCTATCGCGGTAAGTCACGCGCGCTGAAACTCGCGTTTTAGACTGAAGCCTTGTCCCAGATCACCGCCCGCCACCAGGTCGAAACTTGAGATAGTGCCATGTGATTGATGCCAATGCAGCATGCGAGCATCTCTCCCGATTAGGGTGAGTCCGCTATTATTAGCTCCGAGCCAAAAGTGCCGTAGTAGCTATAGTAGCGCTACTATTAGCCCATATGTAGTAGATAACGACAAAACCGCCAGTGCTAAAGGGTTTAAACACGCGAGGCCGAGCACCGGCGCTAAACAGCTCGAGACCGAAGCCAGCGGCCGCGGAGCGTAGCGACGCGGCCGCTGGCTGAGGTCGAGCTATGCGTTGTTGATTTGCATATAGCGGAGCCGCGCTGGCCAGATAGATCACACCGTTGAATTTCTCCGCGGGGTTGAGAAATTGCTACCCTGTGGGGGAGAGAAATTGCCCCGACCCCTTCCTCAGGCGTTCTGCCGCACCCACTTCGTCGGCTTAGTGTGGGATGTGCGGCATCCGCACCAATGCGCCTCAAACGGGCAGATGGCAAAGATGTGACCGCTCACTGCGTTGAACCCCGTGTTGAACTTGGTAAGCTTGTGGGCCCTTCGCTTAGCCCCTCGCTGAGCTATCTGCGGCTGCTCCCCCCCACAGGGGGACCTTTCAACCGTCCAACCGTAGCCCACTCGCTCATCGGCACCACCTTTGCACGCACGCCTGCACCCTCCGCTACAGCTCTGCGGACAAGACGGCTGCGCAGCGGGGTAAAGAATGCCCACGGTATCCTCTCCAGTAGCCTCAGCACCAGCAGCTCCTATGAGCACCAGGCAAGGCGCAGCAGGCGCAGTGGACAAAGCAGCTGCTGGGCCAACGCTACGTCCGTAGCAGTTGCTGCGGATGTTGAGGATGGACTGCGGTCACAGCGGCCAACGCAGCTCGCGCAGTAAGACACGGTCGCTTCAACCCAGGTATGAGCTGCGTTGTGCCCCCAGTTGCTGGTATACCCGCACATGCTATTGCTTGCTGCTGTTGTTGCACCTCACCTGCTCAAGTGCTCAATGCACAGCTATGCGTTGCATTGCTTCACTCCTATGTGTGGCATCGTGATGATCGTGGTGCACGTCCACAGGTATGGCCACACAGAAGCGTACTGCCCGTGAGCAGACATTGCCCAGCAAGGGGCAAGGGCATGTTGGCATCACAGCAGGAGCATGGGCCACAGGGGGCAGGGGCAGGTATGAAGCGCAGACGGGGCAGGTGCAGCAGGGGTAGGCAGACAGCATTGCAGGAGTACGCAGGCACAGCAGCAGGGACAGGCGCAGGCGCATCATGGGTATGCGGGTTGCATGCAGCTTGGGGAGGCAGGTGGTGAAGGGGCAGCAGAAGCCAGGCAGGACAACAGTATACATTCAGGGCTGCAGTGGCAAACCTCAGAGAAAGGCATGCTTTGCTTATTGACAGAGAAGGATATGTCCATGCTTGTGCCTACTGGTGCTTGTGCAGATGCCCGCCCTGGGCGCATGATGTGATGGCGGCAGCAGTGGGGGAGGCAGTGCTGGCAGCAGCAGCAGCAGCAGTAATGGTGGCAGCAGTGGCGGCAGCACAACAGGAGTAGGCCCTTGTAACAACGATGGCAAGCACAGAATGGCTAGGTATGTTACAGTTCAACTTCAGACCTGGTATGCATGAGATTTGAATGCGCTTGCAAGTCTTTTTAGCCTTGCATGCGTGAGATGTGACTTTCGGTTTACTTAAGCTGAGACCAACCAGGCCTTGGGGAGTTTTTGGATTGGATTGGGGATCACTGATTTGAGAGCTGAGAAGAATGTAGTTCAAGACTGAGACATGTAAGGAGGGATCCTGTCTACTCGATGTCTGAAGCGCGCTACTTCCAGAGTACGAAAGCATCAGCAACAGCCACTACGCAGCCACTACCACTGTCGGAATAGATTCTGGCCTCCGTCGCCAGCCATGTATACTGCTGCCCCGGCTATACTCTAACATTTGGTTTCCGACCATCGATCATCAGCCTGTGCTCTTCCCTCACGCAACGCAGAATAGTCGAGCTGTTGAGATATTTTGGGGCAGTACCTCCGGTGCAAGAACGCCGAAGGCTCAAGCTACCGCTGACCGCTGACCCATCGCAATGTAAGCTGGCCCAGCTGCTCAACTCGCAGCGCTAACCTGCAGTGGTTGTACCTGCAGTGTTTCAGATGCCTACCCGCGAAAGCGGTGCCCACCTGCGTTAGCAGTGTTTACCTGCGAAAGCAGTGCTTACCTGCGAAAGCAGTGCTACCTGCTGTTTGCAGTGGACTCGCTGGACACATCCGTACCTCGCTGGACCTTGCTGGACATCGCTGGACATCGCTAGACACATCCGTACCTCGCAGCCCAAGTTCGACACGCAGCCCAAGACAGGCGGGCTGGAAGCCCTTCGTCAGCTTCGTTTACATGCAGCCTAGTTACAGTTTGCTAGCAGCCTGCGTGCACCTCCATCAACCCCGCCACCACCCTCACGATACGTTGACATTGTAAAGCCAGCCATGTTTAATTGGCCTGTCTCAGCTTCTACCAGTCCATCAGGGCACACAGTCTGGCCAATGCATCAAGCACGGTACCATCAAAGCCATCAGCACGGTTACAAACCATTACAGTTCACTGGCTCAGCCTCCCATCATGCCATCTCCTCCCCCTAACCAACCATCATGGCACCAATCCTTCTCACAACAACAGAACCACAAATGACGCCACCACACGGCTGACACAAAACAAGCACAGACCATGACCACTGGCTACAACACCAACACAATCAGCATGCACACTCCTTGCACAACCTTCCAATCTGCTCCTTGCAGCGTCCCTACACAACCTGCCCTATACATAGCCTCATCTCTATCAACACAACCAGCCTGCTCAAGCAGAGAACACATAGCTGCACTCCTGCCCTAAGTAGAGGCACCTTACATTGGCAACAACACATACCTGGCCACCTCTATACACAGAACCACACCCAGCATGTGATCACCATGAACATCACCCTGCGGTGCACCAGCCTGTAGAGAGCTACAACATACAGCTGTAAGTCTGAGTTCAACCTACCAGGCATCGTCTCAAGCTGACAGAAACGACAAGCAGGGCAAAGTGGCATGGGGGCCAGCCCAGTAGTCATATCTCGACGTCTCAAGGCATGCACTCTCATCTGACCCATTCGCCACCCTTCGCCGCTTCTCCAAACCACAGTCTACTGTCGACATCGCTCATGTTAGATTCGGTCGACGCACTTGCAGCCCAACCCACAGCACACGCGGAGCCCCACAGCGGAGAGCTCAGTAGCCTTTCTCCGCTTCTATGAGGAGAACACGCAGTAAGCTGTCCTCGCACCGAACCTGCAGCACAGTCGCATCGTTGCACATCCCGAGACCTCACAGCACAGTCGCAGTCCCATTACACCCTGTTGGCATCAGCCACAGGACAGCACATCACTCGCTTCATGCACCCTGCTGGCTTCAGCCACAGAGCCACATCGGCTTCAGCCTACACTCTTGCATTCCTTGCAGAGGCTAGGGCAACATCATACACAACATGGCAGCACAGCTACCAAGCCCAGCAGCCTGCCAGAACACTCAAGCCGCTTAGCTACACAGCATGCGCACATCATGGCAGCCCAGGTAGCACCTGAGGTAGCACACATACATCATGGCAGCAGCGCTACCCAGCCCAGCAGCCTGCCAGAACACTCAAGCCGCTTAGCTAACTACAGCTGCCCAGCTGAGCGCACCATCATGACAGAACATCTAGCTACAACAAGCATCTCCTGCTACCCAGCCAGGATCAATACCGTGGACAACCTGCACAGCAGGTCAGCACATCAATGGCATGACAAGCAGAGCTAGGCCAGCTCAGCAACCAGCCACAACAATCAAGCCGCTAGCTGCATAGCTTGCGCACACTCACACGCTTAGCACCAGTCAGCGGACGCGCTGTCACGCCGAGCTAACTTCCATCTGATCACCTCCGTTTTGGGAGTGAACACAACTGAAGGGCGTTCCGTCGTCCTGGGCACACATACCCAAACACTCCGGGCATTCCATTGGCCCCAAACACTCCGGGCATTCCATTGGCCCCAAACATTCCAGGCATTCCAACTGCCACGGGAACGGAGTCGCTCTCCGCACCCCATCCTCAACTGCACATCGATGAGCAATCAGCGACTGCAGATCCACAGTACCAGCGCCTCCTAGCGGCTGCACTGGCTGGCAAAGCACGCCAGTTTCAAATCCAGGGAAACCTCATGTACCACACTGGACGGGGGACTCGCCGGCTTTACATCCCGGTGGGACCCATGCGCACCGCCCTACTCCGTGAAGCACATGACATCCCCATCTCCGGACATCTCGGTAGGGACAAAACCTACGCACACCTATCACGCCATTTCTTCTGGCCCCGCATGGCAGCATCAGTTTGTCTTACTCAATCACTACCATCTCATACTATCACCATCTTCTCTTACTATCTTCTCGTGCTACCACTATCTTTGCTTTCTTATGCTTCTCTCCATTCGGCTCATTTCATTCCTGGACGATGTCTTCACCGTCAGCTGACACAAGCTCTTCTGTGGACACCGAGACAACATCAAAACCTTTAGCTCGTGCTCTCTTGCATGAGACTTGCATGAGATTTGCATGATTGCTTGTTTGCATGTAGCCTGTGCATGTCTGCTTTTCACTTGCCTGCTTGCTCTGTGCTCGCATGACTGTTTTTCCCAGACACTGGAAGCTCCGGGACGTAGCTTTTTGGAGTGGGGGAGAGTGTTACAGTTCAACTTCAGACCTGGTATGCATGAGATTTGAATGCGCTTGCAAGTCTTTTTAGCCTTGCATGCGTGAGATGTGACTTTCGGTTTACTTAAGCTGAGACCAACCAGGCCTTGGGGAGTTTTTGGATTGGATTGGGGATCACTGATTTGAGAGCTGAGAAGAATGTAGTTCAAGACTGAGACATGTAAGGAGGGATCCTGTCTACTCGATGTCTGAAGCGCGCTACTTCCAGAGTACGAAAGCATCAGCAACAGCCACTACGCAGCCACTACCACTGTCGGAATAGATTCTGGCCTCCGTCGCCAGCCATGTATACTGCTGCCCCGGCTATACTCTAACAAGGTAGGTAGTGGGGGACAGGGGCAAGCGGACAGCACACCAGAGGTAGGCAAGCAGGACAATGGCGGCAGCAGTGGCAGAGGCGACAGCGACATCAACAGGCATCGACAGCGGCAGTGGCGGCAACAGCGGCAGCAGCGGCGGCAGCAGCAGCAGAAGTGTTGATACAAGTCAGCAATGTCAGCAATCTTTTACAAATGTCCAGGTACACATGCCTTGTGCTAGCCTGTGCTTGTGCCTGCGTGTTCCTATCTGTGTGTCCCATCATGTGTGCCTATCTGTGTGTCTATTCCCAGCACAGCATTCCCAGCACAACACAGTACAGTCAGGAGCGGCAGCCAGGCGTTGTCGGGGTGTTTGGCCAGCCTGCCCACTTCTAGTCATGCATGTCCTTGTTTTGTTGATCACAAGCATGCCCCTTGCTTGCTGCAGGTGTAACAGTCACATAGCAACCCCTAGGACCCTTCCCCCTGACCCTACCCTGTCCCATCACCAACACCTCCAAGTCTCCTACGCCCCCACTTCCCCACTCCCCCTCACCCTCCCCCGGACATCGTAGTCCTCTCCCTACCCTACCCTAGATAGATCACACCGTTGAATTTCTCCGCGGGGTTGAGAAATTGCTACCCTGTGGGGGAGAGAAATTGCCCCGACCCCTTCCTCAGGCGTTCTGCCGCACCCACTTCGTCGGCTTAGTGTGGGATGTGCGGCATCCGCACCAATGCGCCTCAAACGGGCAGATGGCAAAGATGTGACCGCTCACTGCGTTGAACCCCGTGTTGAACTTGGTAAGCTTGTGGGCCCTTCGCTTAGCCCCTCGCTGAGCTATCTGCGGCTGCTCCCCCCCACAGGGGGACCTTTCAACCGTCCAACCGTAGCCCACTCGCTCATCGGCACCACCTTTGCACGCACGCCTGCACCCTCCGCTACAGCTCTGCGGACAAGACGGCTGCGCAGCGGGGTAAAGAATGCCCACGGTATCCTCTCCAGTAGCCTCAGCACCAGCAGCTCCTATGAGCACCAGGCAAGGCGCAGCAGGCGCAGTGGACAAAGCAGCTGCTGGGCCAACGCTACGTCCGTAGCAGTTGCTGCGGATGTTGAGGATGGACTGCGGTCACAGCGGCCAACGCAGCTCGCGCAGTAAGACACGGTCGCTTCAACCCAGGTATGAGCTGCGTTGTGCCCCCAGTTGCTGGTATACCCGCACATGCTATTGCTTGCTGCTGTTGTTGCACCTCACCTGCTCAAGTGCTCAATGCACAGCTATGCGTTGCATTGCTTCACTCCTATGTGTGGCATCGTGATGATCGTGGTGCACGTCCACAGGTATGGCCACACAGAAGCGTACTGCCCGTGAGCAGACATTGCCCAGCAAGGGGCAAGGGCATGTTGGCATCACAGCAGGAGCATGGGCCACAGGGGGCAGGGGCAGGTATGAAGCGCAGACGGGGCAGGTGCAGCAGGGGTAGGCAGACAGCATTGCAGGAGTACGCAGGCACAGCAGCAGGGACAGGCGCAGGCGCATCATGGGTATGCGGGTTGCATGCAGCTTGGGGAGGCAGGTGGTGAAGGGGCAGCAGAAGCCAGGCAGGACAACAGTATACATTCAGGGCTGCAGTGGCAAACCTCAGAGAAAGGCATGCTTTGCTTATTGACAGAGAAGGATATGTCCATGCTTGTGCCTACTGGTGCTTGTGCAGATGCCCGCCCTGGGCGCATGATGTGATGGCGGCAGCAGTGGGGGAGGCAGTGCTGGCAGCAGCAGCAGCAGCAGTAATGGTGGCAGCAGTGGCGGCAGCACAACAGGAGTAGGCCCTTGTAACAACGATGGCAAGCACAGAATGGCTAGGTAGGTAGTGGGGGACAGGGGCAAGCGGACAGCACACCAGAGGTAGGCAAGCAGGACAATGGCGGCAGCAGTGGCAGAGGCGACAGCGACATCAACAGGCATTGACAGCGGCAGTGGCGGCAACAGCGGCAGCAGCGGCGGCAGCAGCAGCAGAAGTGTTGATACAAGTCAGCAATGTCAGCAATCTTTTACAAATGTCCAGGTACACATGCCTTGTGCTAGCCTGTGCTTGTGCCTGCGTGTTCCTATCTGTGTGTCCCATCATGTGTGCCTATCTGTGTGTCTATTCCCAGCACAGCATTCCCAGCACAACACAGTACAGTCAGGAGCGGCAGCCAGGCGTTGTCGGGGTGTTTGGCCAGCCTGCCCACTTCTAGTCATGCATGTCCTTGTTTTGTTGATCACAAGCATGCCCCTTGCTTGCTGCAGGTGTAACAGTCACATAGCAACCCCTAGGACCCTTCCCCCTGACCCTACCCTGTCCCATCACCAACACCTCCAAGTCTCCTACGCCCCCACTTCCCCACTCCCCCTCACCCTCCCCCGGACATCGTAGTCCTCTCCCTACCCTACCCAGCAGCCAGGAGGAAGCCCTCTCTTGCCCCTCTTCTCCCTGCCCAATCTCATTCCTCTTCTTCCTCTCCTGCCTGCCCTGGCTGACCGCCCGCCGGCAGTGGCCTCCTGCCCCTTGGCTTCTTGCTCCTTCCCTCTGCTGTCCCACCACCACCACCAGTCCGCAACCCGTCTACTAGTAGTAGCCCTCTTCTCCCTCTTCTCCCTGCCCCTCCGTCCCTTTCTAGCTAACCGCCTGCCGGCAAGTGGCTGACACCCAATACCCAGCCTAATCTCCTCCCTCATGTGCATGCCCCTTGGTTGCAGGTCTGATGGGCACCTCCCCCCCCCCTTCCTTTTTCAGCCCTACTGGCCTCCTGCCCCTTGGCCCCTTCCTTCTTCCTTCCGCTGTGGGACAAGTGAAAACAATTGCGCTATGTATGTCTTGGGCTTCTTGACTTCCTTGCTGTGTGGACAGTAGCACCCACAGATGATGACGAGACATTGGGCTGCTTGGCTTAGTGATATTGAAAAGGATTGGGGTGATGTGTGTCATGTCCTTGCCATGCATCATAACTTTGGCTCCTGTAAGATCATGTTGAGTATGCAACATCATGTTGATGCAAGCGTATGACACAAAGCCTCAATGATACCTAGTCTTCTAATGTAATAGTGGGAGGGTAGGATGTTTTGTGTAAAGCTGACAACCGGTTAGTGCATGGATGGCCCGGTTGTACGGATAACCCATCTTCGCGCCGTTCTCGTGTTCTTGCCCTTGCTAGCATAACGTGCCTTACTAAGCCTTAATGTAGTGCACTACTCACGAGACGCAAGTGATAGCATGGTTTGCAGCTGCAAGCCTGATACCCCTAGTGTCGCCCTCATGCACCGACCACATGCACACACTACATTGTTATGGATGCGTCTCCAGGACCTAGCTGTGTGTTGTTGTCCATACAAGGGGCATAACACGCACCACACCATAGCATGTGGCTGGATCACTGTCATTGTCGTTTGCAGCATTAGCGCATCACCGTGTGGTGGTGTTGTCCATACAAGGGGCATGTGGCGCACCACACCCCAGTATCAGGCTGGATTTGGTGAGCCTCCACTATAGGTACCATCCGTGGTCCAGTTAGCTGTGACACATTGGGTGTGGATCACTGCCAGGCCTGCACATGCTAAGCATGACCGTGATGCATACACGTGGGAACTTGCATGACTTCATGTTGAGCCCATGTGCACCTTTGTTTGTGCACATTGCTTTGAAGAGCGTTACAAAAAGTCCCAAACCCCTAGAGGGGGAGGGCGGCCAAGCAGCCTAACGGCTGACGGTTTGAGCGGTGTAAGCCACCTATCATACATGCAAAGGGTGTGTGTAGCAGGTGGCTACCACGTTTGCGGCCTTAGCGCATCACCATGTGGTGGTGTTGTCCATACAAGGGGCGTAAGGATCATTTGAGAAGAGGACCTGACCACCACCGTCTTCTTCATTACATTTTGACCATTCACAGCTTACAAATCACGTTGTGTGGCATGGAGCTGAACGGAATCTCAGGACAGCCTTTTGAAAGCTTTTGTACCATGCAACATTCTTCTCAGATGGGCTCTGACTGCACTGGGCATCTGACTGGGCACTGCTGCTACCTGCAGCCTGCACTGCCACACACCTACAGCCTGCTGCTGCTGTCCATGCACTGCTCATGCACTACAGCCTGCTGCTCTTGCAGCTGCTCATGCACCGCAACACACCTACAACCTGCTGCTGCTCATGCACTGCAGCACACCTACAAACAGGGCAGGGCTGGGCAGGGCAAGGCAGGCAGGGCAGGGCAGGGCAGGGCAGGGCAGGGCAGGGCAGGGCAGGGCAGGGAGGGGCAACGCAAGGCTGGGGTGGGGTGGGGCAGGGATGGGATGGGGTGGGGCAGGGCTGGGATGGGGTGGGGCAGGGCTGGGATGGGGTGGGGCAGGGCTGGGATGGGGTGGGGCAGGGCTGGGATGGGGTGGGGCAGGGCAAGGCAGGGAGGGGAGGGGCAACGCAACTGATGCCACTGTTGCCGCCATGTCCGGGGGAGGGTGAGGGGGAGTGGGGAAGTGGGGGCGTAGGAGACTTGGAGGTGTTGGTGATGGGACAGGGTAGGGTCAGGGGGAAGGGTCCTAGGGGTTGCTATGTGACTGTTACACCTGCAGCAAGCAAGGGGCATGCTTGTGATCAACAAAACAAGGACATGCATGACTAGAAGTGGGCAGGCTGGCCAAACACCCCGACAACGCCTGGCTGCCGCTCCTGACTGTACTGTGTTGTGCTGGGAATGCTGTGCTGGGAATAGACACACAGATAGGCACACATGATGGGACACACAGATAGGAACACGCAGGCACAAGCACAGGCTAGCACAAGGCATGTGTACCTGGACATTTGTAAAAGATTGCTGACATTGCTGACTTGTATCAACACTTCTGCTGCTGCTGCCGCCGCTGCTGCCGCTGTTGCCGCCACTGCCGCTGTCAATGCCTGTTGATGTCGCTGTCGCCTCTGCCACTGCTGCCGCCATTGTCCTGCTTGCCTACCTCTGGTGTGCTGTCCGCTTGCCCCTGTCCCCCACTACCTGCCTGGCCAATCTATGCTTGCCATCATTGTTATGACTGTCTACTCCAGTTGTGCTGCCGCCACTGCTGCCACCATTGCTGCTGCTGCTGCTGCCAGCACTGCCTCCCCCACTGCTGCCGCATCACGTCATGCGCCCTGGGCGGGCATCTGCACAAGCACCAGTAGGCACAAGCATGAACACTACCTTCCCTATCGATAGGCAAAGCATGCCTTCTTCTGATGGTCTATCCCTGCTGTGATTGCCACTGCAGATCTGAGTGTATACTGTTGTCCTGCCTGGCTGCCGCTGCCCCTCCACCGCCTGCCTACCTAAGCTGCATGCAACCCTGTTACGCTTACTGCATGCCCCTGATGCACTGCTCGCATGCCTCTGCCCCTCTACTACTCACATACCCATGATGCGCCTGCGCCTGTTCCCGCTGCTCTACCTGCGTACTCCTGCAATGCTGCCTGCCTACCCCTGCCGCACCTGCCCCGTCTGCGCTTCATACCCTGCCCCTGCCCCCTGTGGCCCATGCTCCTGCTGTGATGCCAACATGCCCTTGTCCCTTGCTGGGCAATGTCTGCTCACGGGCAGTACGCTTCTGTGTGGCCATACCTGTGGACGTGCACCACGATCATCACGATGCCACACATAGGAGTGAAGCAATGCAACGCATAGCTGTGCATTGAGCACTTGAGCAGGTGAGGTGCAACAACAGCAGCAAGCAATAGCATGTGCGGGTATACCAGCAACTGGGGGCACAACGCAGCTCATACCTGGGTTGAAGCGACCGTGTCTTACTGCGCGAGCTGCGTTGGCCGCTGTGACCGCAGTCCATCCTCAACATCCGCAGCAACTGCTACGGACGTAGCGTTGGCCCAGCAGCTGCTTTGTCCACTGCGCCTGCTGCGCCTTGCCTGGTGCTCATAGGAGCTGCTGGTGCTGAGGCTACTGGAGAGGATACCGTGGGCATTCTTTACCCCGCTGCGCAGCCGTCTTGTCCGCAGAGCTGTAGCGGAGGGTGCAGGCGTGCGTGCAAAGGTGGTGCCGATGAGCGAGTGGGCTACGGTTGGACGGTTGAAAGGTCCCCCTGTGGGGGGGAGCAGCCGCAGATAGCTCAGCGAGGGGCTAAGCGAAGGGCCCACAAGCTTACCAAGTTCAACACGGGGTTCAACGCAGTGAGCGGTCACATCTTTGCCATCTGCCCGTTTGAGGCGCATTGGTGCGGATGCCGCACATCCCACACTAAGCCGACGAAGTGGGTGCGGCAGAACGCCTGAGGAAGGGGTCGGGGCAATTTCTCTCCCCCACAGGGTAGCAATTTCTCAACCCCGCGGAGAAATTCAACGGTGTGATCTATCTGCGCTGGCTCTGTCTCTCACATCTGGTGTGACATGTGTAATGCTGACCGCCGCGCATCTATTCCCTGCTGTCTTTGTTCGATGTCCGGGCATATCTCGCCTGCATCTGACTACGATGACGAAGACTGTGATCGCGACGGTGGTTGCCCTGTTTACAAGTCCCCTCCGCTACTAACAGCCACAAACAAGTCCCCTCCCCTACTAACAACCACAAGTTTGATTTGTGGCTGTTAGTAGCGGAGGGGCCGCGTACTAAACGTTTTAAGGATAGGGCTGCTAACGTTTTTAAACGCGTGAAAACGCCACTACTAGCTCTTAGTTCCGTTTTCATGCGTTATAATAGTTAATAGCCTGCTTTTTAAGAGACTTAGTTCCCTATTATGCTCTTAAAACCGCGGGACGCGGGCCATTTTAGAAAAGTGCATAGCTGGTTCAAACTGGCTACCGTTGCAAGTCGCGTATGGTGCTACCACGCCCCGCCCTTCGCTCCAAAACAAAGTGTTGCTCCGGAAGTGCGGCTTCGCCGCACAGAATGTAGCCACAACGCACCAAAAACGGAACTAAATTAGATAGTGGAAGCGCCTGGGGCGTTTTAGGCCCCCAAAAACACTCGGCCTCGGCTCTGGAGCGTAACAGCTCTCGACCTCGACTTCGGTCTCGAGCTGCTACGCTCCAGCGCCTCGGCCTCGCGTTTTTAGGGCGCCTAAAACTACCGGCGCTTCCACTATCTACGTAGTAGATAGTTGGCAAACATGGAGTGTTAAGCCCGCCTAAAGACGCGAGGCCGAGGTCCGAGCGCGTAACAGCCCGAGACCTCAGCCAGAGGCCGCGGAGCGTAGCGACGCGGCCGATGGCTGAGGTCGAGGGCTGTTACGCGCGAGGACCGAGGCCGAGCGTCTTTAGGCGCGCTTAACACGCACATGTTTGCCAACTATCTAATGTAGTTGGGTGTTACGCGCGTTTTAACGTTCGTCGACGCTATTTTGGTCGTTTTCCACCCCGCTCAAATCTCACATTTCAAAAGTGAGGCGCAGATGTGGAAGCCTGGCCTCTCTTGCCGACTTGTGTTGGCGGTATGGAAGAGCCGTTGGAGAGGCGTAATAGTGGTTCAACACATCCCTTGGCGTTCTTCGGGATGGTAAGCCAACCGTACATCAGCGGCTGCTTTGTTATTCGCGTTGCTAAACCTGCATTGCTCCTCATTTGCAGCCGCACCCATCTCCAGCCCAGCCGAAAAATCAGCCGCTGGTTCAGCCGGAGCTGCAGGTGAGCTAGTTGCTTTAGCTCTAGTTGTGTTTTAGTCTCTCTACAGTAGCGTAGTAGAGTGTGTGCTCGTAGTCGCTTCTTCCGCTGCTCCACAATTTGCAGCGGGCCAGGCATGCGGGCCAGGCATGCCTAGCTGCAGCTAGTGGACGAGCAGGTGATGTGCTGGAGCTGGTTTGTCGGAATACGAACGGTGTACATCTGTACTGTGCGTGTGCGCAGGACTGTTCACGCTGTTACGGTCTGACCCGGCTATCAGCAAGGCTCAGCAAACAAGCACGGTGAACAAGAAGACCAAGGACACGGAGGTTTGCCCTTTGCAGCGTAGAACAGTGTTTATGTTGATGGCGCTCCAATGCCTCCTGGTTTTTAGCGGAGTGAGCTGTATGCACAGCCTAGGGACTGTTAGCTTGCATAGCCTAGGAATAGTTGCCATGCTTGCCTTAGCTTGCCTTTTCTTGCTTTGCCTCTAGCCTTTATCTGGCGGTAAGAGTTGTATTTATGGTGTGCGTGTGTGTGTGTGTGTGCGTGTGCGTGAATGTGTGTGCGTGTGTGTGTGTTTGTGTGTGTGCATGTGTGTGCGTGTGTGTGTGTGTGCATGTGTGTGTGTGTGTGCGTGTGTGTGTGCATGTGTGTGTGTGCTTGGTGTGTGCGTGTGCGGTGTGTGTGTGTGCGCATGTGTGTGAGTGCGTGTGCGTGTGTGAGGGGGCTGCGTGTGCGTGTGTGAGTGCGTGGCGGGTTGTGTGTGTGCGCGTGCGTGTGCGTGCGTGCGTGCGTGTGTGTGCTTGGTGTGTGCGTGTGTCGGTGTGTGTGTGTGTGCATGTGTGTGTGTGCTTGGTGTGTGCGTGTGCGGCGTGTGTGTGCGCGTGCGCATGTGTGTGAGTGTGTGCGTGTGTGGCGGGGCTGCGTGTGTGTGCGTGTGCGCATGTGTGCGAGTGCGTGTGCGTGTGTGGCGGGGTTGCTGTCAGGGCTGTCAGGGTTGTCATGGCATGTTTCCAGCATGCTAGCCCAGCTGTTGCAGCCGCAAGCGTAATAGCTGTTTGCGCAGATTCTGCTAGTGCAGGGTGCTTTGTTAATGCCGAACATGCGTAAGGATTAGAGAGCTCTGGCTGGTGCGACGTCTCTTAAACACGCATGTTTAAAATTTCAAACGGTTCTTAAACAGCGAAAAGCGTATCTTAAACAGCGAAAAGCGTACCTTAAACAGCCCTCACCCCCCTATTATGGCCTCCTAAATGAGCCGTAAATGAGTCTTTAAACGCTAGTAACACCCAACTACTACATAATAGCTAAGGGACTTCATATTAGCTCAAGCGACAGCCTTGGCGTTTGTTTACCAAGAGGCACAGAGCTCAAATCCTGCTAGATGCCAGTTTCTCGGCATCTTCCGTGCTTGTCCAGAGTCAGCCTTCCGTGTAACAACAGGAACTTGCTACTGCAATCTTACCAGCTGGAAGAAGCACGTGCGGCACGTGCGGTATTAAGAATTGACAAGAATTGCATGAACACTCCATGAAATCAACGCAAAAGGGATGCTCGGTCACTTCGGCACTGAGCCACTCCCATCTGCCCATGTCTGACGCTGCATCATTCTATTTGTCACCCGGGTAAAGTGCCTTGCAATCACCCCGTCCAAGTGCCTTCACCCCATCCACCTTGTCCATGTGCCTTGCACGCCCGGCAGGCATTGTGTTGGGTGTTAACCGGACATTCCATTTGTGCACCACCAGCTCACTGCGCTAGCTAGGTGGGGTCACAGGGATGTGGCTCGCCGTCCCAAGGAGACCCGTCTCGCCGCTGTGATTTATTTGCGGTAACATGGGGTAGCCCGCGAGCAAAGACTGAAATGGTTGCGTTGATGGTCCGACAGCGCGCACTGGACTGCGGCTGCCAATGTGAATAGCGCTATTGAAAACGACGCAGTATTGAGAGAACATACCGGTCATTAGGCCAAGCCTCGTACCTGGTCAGGCACGACCGTGGCTCGGTCATTAGGCCAAGCCTCGTACCTGGTCAGGCACGACCGTGGCTCGGTCATTAGGCCAAGCCTCGTACCTGGTCAGGCACGACCGTGGCTCGGTCATTAGGCCAAGCCTCGTACCTGGTCAGGCACGGCCGTGGCTCGGTCATTAGGCCAAGCCTCGTACCTGGTCAGGCACGACCGTGGCTAGGTCATTCAGCCCATGTTGGGGCCCCATGAGTCCAGGAGGCGGCCTCCGACGGCGCATCATCAACTTGGTGCGCAGGGTCGCAACGCCGCCAGGCGAGGTATCGCGCTAGAAAGCGAACGAAGGCGCGACAAGGATCGGGAGCTATTATTAGCTAATATGGTTGGCTGGCTAATATAGCTATTGTTAATATTACCTAGGGGGGGGAACCACCCTACTCCCGATGCACCGTCTCAGGCAGTCTAGGGTCTCCCTCAAACCCAACCGAATGCGTCCCCCACCTCTTGAGCCACTTGATGATGATGTGGCTTACACCGCTTAAGCCGTCAGCCGTTAGGCTGCTAGGCCGCCCTCCCCCTCTAGGGGTTCGGGACTTTCTGTAACGCACTTCAAAGCAAGGTGCACAAACAAAGGTGCACATGGGCTCAACATGAAGTCATGCAAGTTCTCATTATTGTTCTGTAAGGTCATGGCAAACTCCGGCTGCTCCCTGATGGAACTCGTGGCAGTGCACTTAAAGATGAAATGCATGGCGTCATCCACTACCCCCTCTGTGCATCTGGTGCATGTGCGATCAATGAAAGTTACCCCCTCAAACCGAGCCTTCTCCACCCCCAGACCGCTGTTGCCTAACCTGAACCTAGTCAAGCTCGTGCGAACTTCTGTAGAGAGCTGTCTGTTGAGCAGGTGTGGGTGCCATGCGATTGATGCCAATGCCGTCCCCATGCTTGAACCATGCAGTATACGAGCATCTCTCCCGATGCACCGTCTCAGGCAGTCTAGGGTCTCCCTCAAACCCAACCCAACGCCTCCCCCACCTCTCGAGCCACTTCACTTCCATAGCCTTGGTGCCTAGGACCATGTCCGGGCTCAAGGTGAACTCACCCCCCATCAGCTCTCTGGCGGCAAGCTGGAACTGAGCACTCCAGCTGGCCTGGCACCTCCTGCCTAACTCCACATCTGCCTTGATGACCCTCATTAGCAAGTCACTGTGGGATAGTTTGGCAGTGTTCCAGAACTTGCACGCAGCCCTAAGCCAGTAAAGCTGGAGGGGCAGCTGCCCCAACTCATGCAACACCATCAGGCCTGACACTGAGCTACGCCTGACACTGAGTACCCTGGCAGCAAACCTGAAAAAGCTGAGCATGCGTGTTTGCACTGGGTTAGAGAGCTGCATACCGTGCCCAAGGAAGGCAGTGCCCCATACCTGGCTGCCATACAGCCCTAAGGGGAGCACAAACGCTCTGATGAGGTGACACAAGGCATAAGGATCCTGTAGGACCCCATACTCTCTAGCACGCTTGCACGCCTGGCGCATGGCGAGGAACATGCCAGCCCTCATATGAGTGGCAGCAAAAGCAGGGGTGGCGCTGGGATTGAAGTGCATGCCTAAGTACTTGAACTCTCTTACCACAGGCAGGATCTCATGCTTGTACCCAATCCTAGGTGCTGCAGTTTGTGAGTTGCCATTGAAAACCATCACCTTTGACTTGCCCACATTGACTGTAAGGTGTTCCCTATCTGCAAAGCCTTGTAGCTGGCAGACCAGCCGCTGCAGCCCGTGGGGCGAGGTGCTCACTAGGGTCAGGTCATCAGCATACATGAAGTGGGTGACAGGTGTGCCTTGCACCCTCACAGCATCAACAGGGCCTAGAAACTCCTTACTAATGTCGTGAACATAGAGAGCAAACAGGAGTGGGCTGATGGGGCAGCCTTGCTTGACACCTTGGTCGGGAGTCACAGGGGGGGTGCGGTGGGGGCCATCTATCAGCACATAGCTATCATCCCTATACAGAACCTCCAGGCAGGCAAGCAAGGGCTGTGGCAGCTTGACCCCAACCCGCAAGTGCTCCCACAATTGTTGTCGAGGTATGTGATCATAGGCCTGTTTGAAGTCAATGAAGGCAGTGAAAAGCTTGCGGTGCTTGGCATCTACGCTAGCCTTTTGAGCGTGGACAAGATGGCGGAGAATGAACATGGGTTGCATGGTGTTGCGTCCTGGGATGAACCCAGACTGCTCAGCTGGCAGCACTTTGTGCCACATGCACCATGCAGTCAGCACGTGCCGCAAGACGTTAGCATACAGGCACACACTACTCACAGCAAGCATTCTGTACTTGTTGGGGTCTGTGGGGTCTGTGTCTTTGACAAGGGGGTTGATTCTAGCTACCTTCCAAGCCCAACCATGCGGCAAGCAGAGGGAGCAACAGGTCGCTACGCTCCGCGGCCGCTGGCTTCGGTCTCGAGCTGTTTAGCGCCGGTGCTCGGCCTCGCGAGTTTAAACCCTTTAGCACTGGCGGTTTTGTCGTTATCTACTACTTAGTTTTGTTTTCATGCGTTATAATAGTTGGTAGCCTGCTGTTTAAGAGACTTAATACCCTCGCCGCAGGCCCTTTTAGAACAGTGCAGGTCCACTTCAAATTCGTTCATCCCGCATCCGGTGCTACTTCATACGGTGCTACTTCGCCTCCGCCCTTTGCTCTGAAACAAAGTGTTCCTTCCAAAAGCCGCTGCCCTTCTTAGCCATCATGCGATGCGCAGTAAGACGGGCGGTGGCCTTTGCGGTATACGGTTGTGTGACGCTTTAGCAGCGGCCAAGGTATACAGCCACGCTGTGGTTTGGGTCCCTATGACAGCCATGAGCCTGGCCGAGCTCAACCTCTTGTCTGCCTCTTGACCCCCTAGTGCATCCCCAAGTCATGGCCCACCCTCACCCACCTACACTCACACCAGTGCACAAGTGTAGCTCACAAGTGCAATTGAGCAGCCCTGCTGGCATTGAATGGTGCCATGATGGACAGTATTGTCACCAGCCTTTGAGGTTTGCAGCCCAGCCCTCGGCCTTGCCCATGGGAGGGCTTATCATCCAGCTCTGCCTTGCTGCTCTTGGTTGACTGGGGTTTGTTAGGTCCAGGCTGCGAGGCTGCTGCCTGTGTGGCTCACTGTCTGCGGGAGCTCTCCTGTGGATATGCCAAGTCACTCCATAGGGCCAGGAGCTCAATTGTCACACTAATGGCTCCATGCTGGACGGGGTAGTGGTCCTTGACCCAAGGCTGGTTCACCACCTTGGGGCAGGCCCACAGCATGAGGCCAGGGGCTAGCTCGTCACACTGCTGGCCCCATGCAGGACCGTCACACTGGGCCTGCCCTGGTCTTGCGTGGGGCGCTGCCCCAAGCCAGGTTGCAAGCACTACCAAGCCCAGCCCACCCATTCCGCAGCCTCAGCCAGCACCTAGGACTCCATCGCCAGCCAAGCACGCCACGCTCCATGCAGGTCACAACAGGCAGAGCACCTGCTCATCTGCCGGGGCCTTCACCCTACAAGCCTCGTGACCTATGACCCCCCAACCGCTCCCCTCACTGCTACTAACTCTGCTTTGCATTCGCTGGCCTGTGCCCCTGGGCTGACTAACCACCTTGCAGCGGACTCGCTTGTGTGCTAAACCTACCCTTCATTTTTTCTTTTTCTGTTTCTTTTGGTTCTTATCTTTCTTGTCCTGTTTGCTGATGTCCTCGCCCCCCTTCCCCTGCATGCGCTCTTCCAGCTGCTTGGCCTTTTTGGTCTTGCTAGTGGGTTCTGCTGTTCGAGGGTCATCGGGCCTGCAGGCAGGCAGTGGGCACCGTCCATGCCTTGCACAAAGAGAGAGTCTATACTAGAGGTTGCATGCTTTGTGTGGGGCTGGTCGTCATGGATGAGGTCACCCTTGTGACACTACATTTTCCAACATCTGGACAAGTCTCTTAGGAGAAGGCATCCCTCACCAGGCCCCTTTTTCTGGTCAACACCCTCCCACCACCCCCAGCATCTGGATGTTTTGTAATCCATTTGGGAGCACGGAGCTCGCTTTCGACGCATCTAGAGCAGAAGAGTACCAGCGCATTGCGGTGCACCTTGATCCCTGCCCCTGGCGCTAGCACCATCTTGCCCTGGGGCCCACAAACATTGCTCCATGCCCCTGGGGCGGGGTGTTGCTTACCAGAAATGCTTAGGATAGCGGCGCTTGGCGTCCGCTATGGCCCCCTTGTAGGAGTTGGTCCAGAACCCGGCGATGTCAGACGTTTTCTGCGCACATGACAAACCGGAACCCTTGACCCCACTCCTGCCCCCTGCCCCCTGCCACTTGCCCCTTGCCTCCTGACCTCCACCCCCTCGCCCCCAACTCCTTGCCCCCTGATGACGAGGTCAGGTGGAAAAGTGTGAGGGTAGCAGCCAGGGTGTGAGGGTGTGAGGGTAGCAGCCAGGGTGAGGATGTGGGCGACACGGGGTGGTGACAGCTGGGGTGAGTGCTGGCAAGCTGCTGCTTCAGCTTGTGAAGGTCTTCTTGTCGAGTTTTCCAAGATGTGTTCAGAGGAGCAAACCACAAGCGGCCGCGTTTTAACAGCGACAGGCAGCACTGACTCCACTGCACCTCCACTGCACCTGCACCTCCCCCTCCAACCCCTGCCAACAGTGCCCTGCCTGATACGTTGCACCGCCAGTGGCTGGCTGGCCCGGCTGCACTGGGTGGCAATCAGGAGACATGGCTTGACGAGCTGCGGCTGAGTGAGGGCTGCACACCACTGCTACGGCTAGACAGCGCTATTGGCTCATGGCATGGCATGGCATGGCATGGCATGGCATGGCATGGCATGGCATGGCATGGCATGGCATGGCATGGCATGGCATGGCATGGCATGGCATGGCATGGCAGCGCAGCGCAGCGCAGCTCTAGGCAGCTCCATTGCAGTGTGCAGCCAGGAGGTTTTGGTGAGACAGCTGCAGCTGCTCTGGGGCTCTGGGCCCGCAGCTGACAGGCGACTGAGGCAGGTCACAGCAGGTAGGGGGAGCTGGGCGCTGCCAGGCACAGCTCAGCACACACCAGCGGTGGCAGCCCCCCACCAGTACCACGCCTCCCCCACCCCCCACCCCCCACCCCCCACCCCCCACCCCCCACCCCCCTGCTCTGGGGAAATACCCCTAAAGCCTTATGCCGCATGCTGCCCTTCTGCCAGGCTTAGCGTAGGCCCACAAGCCTGAGGGTAGACCCCCCCACCCCCCCAACCAATCCCTGACACCCCACCCTGCCCCTGCCCCTGCCCCTGCCCGCTGCCCCCTGCCCCCTCACCTGCAGGGTCTTGCCATTGGGGGCCCTGAGCACAAAGGTCAGCGGCACCTTGGCGTGGGACACCGTGGGGTTGACCGTCAGCCCAAACACCTGCAGCCGGGTGGAGCCAGGGGGCAGCAGCAGCAGCAGCAGCCGCAGCAGTGGCCATGGCTGTCGCATGAGCAACCACAGGCGTGAGCAAGCCAAAGTATTGGTGGAGGGAGCAATTGGAGGCGGAGGCCGGGCACAAGCAACAACCGGTAGGGCAACAACCCACCCCTGCCGTACTACGCCCCCTGTCACCCCCTGGGCCCCCCTTGGCCCCCCCTGGCCCCCCCTGGCCCCTGGGCCACCCGCCCCTGCCTTTACCCACCCGCCCCCTGCCTCTGGCCCCCTGCCACCTTGCCCCCCTCACCCCCCGCTCTCCCCCATGCACACGGCCAAGCGCCCCTCTCACGCCCCCCTCACGGCCCCCTCACGCCTCCCCCACGCCCCCCTCACGCCCCCCTCACCTCCTGGACGCGGCAGGCCACTGTGGGTGTGTCCTCGTAGCTGATGGGAAGTCGGCCACCGGTGGGCAGCTCCAGGTGTGAGGGCGCTTCCCACTCCACCCTCTCCTGGTCCATGTACTGCACTTGGTCCTGCGCGGCAGCCAGGGCACAGCCACCTGCCTGGCCTGCCTGGCCTAGCGTGCCGTGGCTGTGCTGAATGCTTGATGCCAGGGCCATTAGCGGACATGCAGCTTTGGTTCACCTTTCCCAGCTTACACTTCGGCCAATGACCATACTATCAGTGTGACCACCAGTGTCGTATATTATTCTCGTGTAAGGTCGTGTAAGGTGTGATGGTTTGGCAACTTTTGTGTGACTAGGAGTGTGACGACGCTCATGTTGTTCACATGGGGGAGGCATAAGTGGTTGGCAGTAAGCATGGATGCCGCCACGTTGCCGCCACGCTGCTGCCACGCTGCCTGCCTCCTGCGGCCCCCCTGCTGCCCCCCTGCCACCTTAATTGCGCCGGACAGGTCAAGGCGCATCAGCTGGGTCTTGGTGCGGACGCCCTTAACCAGAGGCCGCAGCCAGCTCTCAATACTGCGCTCAACACACCGCACAGGCAGGTGAGCCAGGCACAGTCATTGGCCAGGCGAGCGTGATGGGTGAGAGTGATGGGTGTCAGGCAATGGTGAGGATGGTGGTGGCGGCAATGCTAGCGCTGGCAACGCAGCAGCAGCAGCAGGACCCTTTGCCAGCTGCTCGTGGCCCCTGCCCCTGCCCCTGCCCCTGCCCCTGCCCCTGCCCCTGCCCCTGCCCCTGCCCAGAGTACCCCTAAGACATAGCACCCCATGCCCAGCCCTGTGCCATTGCCCTGCATGCCCAACTAACCAAACAAATGAAAACAAGGATGCATGCATGGACTGAGTTGCTGCTGCTGCTGCTGCTGCTGCTGCTGCTGCTGCCGCCGCCCCTGTTGCTGTTGTCATTACTGCCAGCTGCATGGAGTGGTGCATCATTGGCGCCAGGCACCTGTCCATGAGCGCATCATCTGACAGGTCTGGCAGGTTGCTGGTCCCCTCTGGTGAGCGGGCGCAGTCCAACCGCCTGTGCAGGCAGTGCAGCACGGAGCAGGTTCTGACGGTGGATGTGGGTGCAGGCGGGAGGGGAGGGGAGGAGGGAAGAGGCGGAGGCGGAGAGATGGGGGGGGAGGGGAGGGAGAGAGGAGGTGGGGGTGGGAAAGGGGAAGGGGGAGGAGGAGAGGAGGGGGTGTAGGGAGAGGGGGAGGGGGGAGTAGGGGACAAGGTGGGGGTGGAGGGGGAGGAGAGGGGCTGCTTGGGCCTAGACAGATGATCAGGTGCCAGTGCGGGTGAGGGAGTGTGAGGGAGTGTGAGGGAGTGTGAGGGAGTGTGAGGGAGTGTGAGGGAGTGTGAGGGTGTGAGGGCTGCAGGCGGAGGGTGGCTACTAAGTGGGGCCTCAAGGCCTCACCTCAGCCACTGCATGCGCTGTCGCCACCTGTCCCACTCCCTGTCATCGCCCAGGGCGCTGATGCCACCCATCTGGCGAATCCCCTGCCACCAGCATCACATCACACACCTCACATACGCGGGGGCATGTGACCCCACCCCCCCTGAGGTCTAGGCACATGAACACCCTGTTGGGGAGCAGCACTGCCATGTCAAGACATCACACATCCACACGGTGTGACCCACCCCCCATGGCTAGGCCTATGTACACCATGGCCTTTTATTGGATAGAGCAGCACTGTAGGTGACCTGATCTTCACCGTCGCATCACCATTGCTGCCACCACTGCTGCTGCTCCTGCTGCTAGCACAACAGCAGAACTGATGGTGCTGACGGTGGTTATGGTGGTTATGGTAGTTGTGGTAGTTGCGGTGGTTGTGAGCCTGCATAGTTAGGCAAGCTGCAGTGGAGGAGCCTGGTGGCGGCACTGCACCTGCAGCAGCGCTGGCCAGGCCGCGTCGTCACTGACAGGCACGTGCATGTCAGACAGCACCAGGGAGCCAATGCGGGTGCGCCTCTTGGCCACCACCGCATGCGAGGCAGTGGCCCACGCAACTGTCTGCAGCCAGGCACCGGCACCACCACACACACTGCATGGCACCACATAATCACCTCCCACACAAAGCACTGAGCTACACCGCACCCGGCATGGGGGTCAAACGAAACTACACCAAGGGTTTAAACCCCTGACCTGCCATGGAAGCTAGTATGCCTCCGCGGTCATGTTAGCAATGTGGCTGTGCTGATGGTTCGTGGTGTCACAGACTGCAAAGTGCGGATAGGAAGTGTGTCAGCCTGTGGGGCCTGTGCCCTGAGCTAACCCTCGGCCATGGCAGTGGGGAAGGGTGATGATGGCCAGGCTGGTAGCGCTGTGGCCAAGCATAGAGAAAGTCTGGCAGGGGAGGGAGGGGAGACAGAGTGGCAGCAGGGCTAGGCCGCGGAAGACAGGGGTGGGGTGAGGAGCATACGCAAGGAGGGTGTGGCACACGCTGAGGGCAGGGCAGCTGAGTCGACTGGAAGGGTACATGGGCAGATTGGCAGATTGGCAGATTGGCGGGCCGGCGGGCGGGCGGGCGGGCGGGCGGGCGGGCGGGCCGGCAGGCCGGCAGGCCGGCAGGCCGGCAGGCCGGCAGGCCGGCAGGCCGGCAGGCCGGCAGGCCGGCAGGCCGGCAGGCCGGCAGGCAGGCAGGCAGGCAGGCAGGCAGGCAGGCAGGCAGGCAGGCAGGCAGGCAGGCAGGCAGGCAGGCAGGCAGGCAGGCAGGCAGGCAGGCAGGCAGGCAGGCAGGCAGGCAGGCAGGCAGGCAGGCAGGCAGGCAGGCAGGCAGGCAGGCAGGCAGGCAGGCAGGCAGGCAGGCAGGCAGGCAGGCAGGCAGGCAGGCAGGCAGGCAGGCAGGCATTACCGTGTAGGTCTGCACCAGGTGGCTCAGCTGATCCTTGATGGTCTTCAGGCTCAGGGGGGCAGCCAGAGCAATCATGTCGTGCTGCCCGCTGCCCTCCCGTGCCCCAACCATTTCCGCAATGGCCAGGATCTGGGTCGTCTGCGGTCACACATATCACTGCATAGTAGTGTCATGGGTTCCTTTGACATGCAGGAGTAGCTTCCCATGCCCACATGCTGCTTCTCCATCACACCTGCTGGTGGTGTGTATGTTGAGGGTTGCGATTGAATCCCCTGGTGCTGCTTGACAAGCAGGCGGGAGGGGTGAGGGTGAGGGGTGAGGGGTGAGGGGTGAGGGGTGAGGGGTGAGGGGTGAGGGGTGAGGGGTGAGGGGTGAGGGGTGAGGGGTGAGGGGTGAGGGGTGAGGGGTGAGGGGTGAGGGGTGGGGGGTGGGATGTGGGGGGTAAGGGGTGAGGGCATGCTAAAGAGCAGCTATAGTCAGAGGCTACATAGCAGGGGGGTTGCCTGTCTCAGGGGCTGTCTGTGGGCGCCTGGGCTCCCTAGTCTCTCTTCAGGCAACATCACCAGCAACAACAACAGCGCTGATCACTCTTCTGTTAGCTGCGCCAACAGCACAAATCAACAGAAACAACTATGTGATGCTTGGTTAGCCTCAGCCAGGGGGGTCATGCAGCAGCAGCGCAAGCGCTCAGGGCTGTCCACTGCATTGCAGGGGGCAGGGCTGAGGTTCATTGAGCACTGCCCACCTCGCCCAAAGGGTCCTCGTTGCTCGGCAGCCTCACAGTGCCGCCGCCACTGACACAGAAGGTCACGCGCTCACCCTCGTTTTCCACAAGAGTGGCCAGCCGGTCAGGATAGGCTGCGAGGGGCAGGCAAGGTTATATGCTCAGCATCCACCCTGCTTGCCAGCTGGACCCTTCGTCAACTAAAAGTGTGAGGGGGTTGCGTGTATGGCTTTCAAATGGGTCGCAGCTGTCGAAAATGTTCGCTCACCCAGGGCCACTAGCGCGCCAATGAGGTCCGTGCGACCCGCCTGTTTCAACCACGCCGCGTTAAACTCTTCCGCTGTTTCCCGGGTAACCTCCCGGCGCCGTTGGACGACGCTAAACGGTTTCCGTTGCCGGTCGTCGTCGCTGCCGTCGTCGGTGTCGCTATCGTCTTCCGCGGAGCTCATCCCGGGTTCTGATTCATCTCCCGACACCGAGCTTGAGCCAGCCTGCCAGTCACTGCTATTGAGAATGGCGGCCGCTGACGCCGCGATGCCGCGAGCACCGAGCAGGATCATGCGCATAGCTTCGCGGTCGGCGTCCCTTGTCAGCGCCTCAACCGGACCTAACACAGCCGTCAAAGCGGCCACGCCCGCGATGTCCCTGGTTTCTGCCTTGACCTGGCAGGCATGCGGCATGGCATTATGGTGCAAGATGCTTTGCAGATCCAATAGGTAGCATTATGCGCAAGTCTGCCCTCCCCGCCATATTCGATACACTCAACAGGGACCCCTCACATGTTCACACATGTGCAAGGCAGCCACTTCTCTCGTCGCAAGTCAATTCGATACCGTGCCATGCACGCCAACCCGCCCTGCCCCGCCCTCTTCATCTCACCGACTTGGCCAGCGCCGCGACTCGCAGCGCGATGCTGGCGGTGCGCACCGCCTCCTGGCGCCCCACCCGCAGGAAGTCGCGCTCGCTGAGCATCGCGGCCAGCACGGCGGCCAACTGAACGCCGTCCAACCGCCTCCCCTCCAGCACCATGTGGGCGTAGCGGGGGTGCACCCCAAGACCCGCCATGGCCTTACCCTGAGGTGTGATCTGGCCCTGAGGCCAGCCAAGGACAGGCACCGGTCACACTACATTACACCACATCACACATCATGTACCGGATGATTTACATGCGCATGCATGTTGACACAGGCGCAGTGAGGGGATCCTCAGGTCAGGGGGTGGAGGAGGTCAGCAGGGGGGAGGGAGTTAATGTTGGGGTTGGGGTGGGCTGGGCTGGGTGGGTGATGGTGGTGTGGGGACAGTGGGTGCGGGTGCCTAGGTTGGGGGGTGGGCTGGGTGGGTGTCCAGGGAGGAGGGAGCAGCTGTGGGCCGCAGGGTGGCACTGAGGGGTGCTCTGCAGTGACAAGTGGAGGCTGCAGCCCTGGAGGAGCTGAGGCTGAGGCTGAGGCAGTCTTAAGCTAAGGCTGTGGCTCACACTGATGCCTGCCCTCCAGTGAGCTGAGGCTGTGGCTTGGCCCTCACTCACACCTGGTCACACCTGGTCATTGAGGGCGCCCAGCTCCCTGAGCAGCTCAGTGGCGGTGGCTACCCTGGCAGCAGGGGGCGGGTCAAGCCAGGGCACGGCATGGGCTGCTGCTGTGGGGGTCTCCAGCTCCACCCCCCACACCGCTAGCTCCAGGATGAGAGGGGCTAGGTCCGCCTGAGACAGGGGCAGGGGAGCAGGGGGGCTTGGAGCAGCCTGGGCTTGGAGCAGCCTGGGCTTCGAGCAGCCTGAGACAGGGGCAGGGGGGCAGGGGGGCTTGGAGGGCAGGGAGGGGTCCCAGGGGGTGGGGGGTGGGGGGTGAGGCGCTCACCTCCAGGATCTCAGGCGGTGTGGACGCCTTGAGCGCCATGCCCTGGCTCCACAGCCTGTAGGCCACGCCGGGTCCCAGCCGCCCAGCCCGCCCTGAGCGCTGGTCGGCGCTGGCCTGGCTCACCCGCACCGTCTGCACAGCAGGCCAGGCAGCACTGGGGGGTAGCTGCAAGGCAGCTGCAGCTGGCACTGAAAAGGACAGTCAGGGCTAGGGTTCAGGCTGGGTTTGGGGTGAGGCTGGCTGTAGGTTAGGTTTGGATTGGGCTAGGGTTTGGCCAGTTGGGGAGGGGGTAGGCGAAAGAGGCAGGGGAGGGGCGTGGGTGAGGGATGCAGCGGGGCGGGCGGGGCGGGGGGGATCACGCTGCGGACCTTCAGTCGGCTGATGCCGGCATCCGCGTCGTAAATAGGTGTGCGGCGCAGCCCGCTGTCAATGACGACGCGCACACCCTCAATCGTCAAGCTGCTCTCCGCGATAGGCGTGGCCAGGATGACACGCCTGCAGTGCGCGGCCAGCCAGCAGCCCTCGCGGTGCATCAGGTCAAGAAAACGTGACTATTTGCGATCGACATGACTTAAAGCTGCGAAAGCTGTGGGCACGGCGAGGGTCTGACCCTGTGCGCGCCGACGAGTTGAGTTGGCTCATGAGGTCGCCGCCAATATTGTTGATCCTCACCGGGATGCGCCAGGTCCGCGTGGAGCCAGAACTCGGTCTTGCACCGCAGTGGACAGCGTGCCGTGCAGCTGCACCACCTCGATGTTGCGCATCACTGTCGCATATCGCATGCCCAACAAACGTTCGGTGCTGCAAAGGCAGTGACACATGCATTGTCTCGCACGGCTTCATCTCGTAGGGGACATGGAGACTTGGAGATGAATAGGGAGGAGCTGCTGATGATTGCATTGTATTGATGCTGCTGGCAGTGATGGCATGGACAAAACGCGAGTGCGTACGTGAACGTGATGATATTGGCAGTAATCGCCCCCTGCCCTTGCCCTTGCCCTTGCCCTCCCTAACTCCCTCTCCCGCCTCACGTTCGAATCTCTTGCACCCCCGGAAGGAAGCAGAGAATGTCCCCACCGCCACGGTCCTGCTTCAAGACCTGGGCCACGGCTTGCGCCACAGCTGTCTCCAGCCCCTCCCGCTCATCATTGGGCGGCGCTGCTCACCAAGCAGGCAGGCAGGCAGGCAGCCTCAGGGGTCAGGGGGTCAGGGGTCAAGGGGTCAGGGCAGCAGGTCAGGGTTCAGGGGCCCTCACCCAGGTGCTTGAGGGTGACGGGGAAGGAGCGCCCCTCACTGGTGACGATAGGCACGTTGGCCCCCTGCCCCAGCCCGGCCCCCGCCTGCCCCATGAGCGCTGCGGTGCGAGTGGCCAGGCCGCCCCCCAGCGTGGCACTCATCACCAGCAGCCGCAGGTCGGGCCGCGTGCTCGCCTGCAGCCGGCAAGGGCAGGGGAGCCAGGGCAGGGTAGCTGGGCAGCAGCTGGGGGAGCAGGGGCATCAGGGGCCCGGGGGGGGCAGGGCAGCCTCGCCTGGGAAATGTACGGTAATGTAAGGTAAGGAGGTCCAGGGAGGGGCAGCCTGGATGTGAGCCGCAGTGCTAAGGAGCGCCACCAGCATCATGAAAGTGGTGACAAGGGTAGCGGCGCTACCGGGGGTGCATGCAAAGGGCTACAGCTGGCCCACGGGGGGCAGGGAAGGGGGTGCGGGGGCTGAGCAGCAGCTGCAGCTGCAGAAGCAACAGCAGGGGCAGCAGGGGCAGCAGGGGCAGCAGGGGCAGCAGGGGCAGCAGGGGCAGCAGGGGCAGCAGGGGCAGCAGGGGCAGCAGGGGCAGCAGGGGCAGCAGGGGCAGCAGCAGCTACACCTGCTTGGTCCGCCCCACCTGCAGGTCCAGGGCCAGGGCCAGGGCCAGGTCAGCGTCCAGGTTGCGCTCGTGGAACTCGTCAAACAGGATGGCGCCCACCTCTGACAGCTTGGGGTCAGACTGCAGCATGCGCATCAACACGCCTGCCGGCACCAGGCCAGCAGCACAGCGGGCAAGCAAGAGCGACGCAGGATCACAGGTGGAGGAGTACACTGCGGCAGGGGGCGGGGGCGGGTCAGGGGGGGTGTCAGGGAAGGGGTCAGCCAGGTCAGGCAGGTCGGGCAGGTCAGGCAGACCCCAGTGGCGCTTGCAGGGGGTCACCTTCCGTTACGACCTCAATGCGTGTCGCAGCGCTGACGCGTGTCTCCAGCCGCACCCTGTACCCGCAGCGCTCACCCACCTGCACCACACAAGCACACCTCGTTAGAATAGTGGAAGACAACGCAACAAATGACAGAGCCAGACCCAAGTTCGAATCCTAGTCCCTGCCTGACCGCTACTATGGGTACTGTGCTCAATGAACCACCCTGGCCCTGGCCCCCACTCCACCCTCTTTCCTGCACGTCCTCTTGCTGACTCCCCTCCCCTCTCCCTCCCCCCTCACCCATACAGCCCTCACCCCATCCACCCCACTTCCTGCCAGCCCCTCTCACCTGCTCCCCCAGCAGTGCGGCCATGCGCTTGGCCGCTGACTTAGCCGCCACCCTCCTGGGCTCCAGCACCAGCACCTTGCGCCCTCGCAGGGCGCCCTGCCCGCCCCAGCCCTGCCCCTGCCCCTGCCCCTGCCCCTGCCCCTGTGCCCCCTTCCACTGCTGCCTGAAGGCGCTGCTCTCAGGCCCCCTGCCAGCAGGCTGCAGGTAGGCGGGGTTGTGCAGCAGCAGCGCTAGCGGCACGCTGGTGGTCTTGCCAGCCCCAGGGGGGGCCTGCACAGCAGCAGCAGGGCAGCAGGGGCTGCAGGGGGGGACTGGGAGCATGAGGGAATGGGCGATGGGGCAGCAGGGGCAGCAAGGTGGGGATGTCAGAGCTACACGGGGCATGAGTCTTAAACAGTGAACAGCAACAGTGTTGTGTTGTGACAAACTGTCGTCGGTCAGTATCAAAACTAGTACCAACTGGTCAGTAATGAAAAACACGGTGGCCATTCTTCACAATTGTTTATAAATTACGTCGACATTCACGACATACTATGTCTCCCGTGCACACAATGTGACGCAGGGTGTGGCATTCAAATAAGCCCACAGCCTGCGACCTGCACCATTTTGATAACATGCATACCAGCGCCTGCAGCTTGTGCCTTTTCAGTGGGCGGCCCCCTGGTGGCCCCCTGGTGACCTCCTGGGCTGCCAGGCAGCAGCTGGCTGGTGTCACAGCCTCAGTGCCCTGGGCCTCCCCGCTGCAGCCGCCCCACTCGCCTGCAAGACTAAAGAGGGCTGTTTGTCCAGCTGCTGCAGCACCTCCGCCATCACCTCCCTGGCAGTGAGGGAGCAGGCAGTCGGGTGGCTGGGCTGTGGGTGAGGGGGCAGGTGGACTGAGGTGGGCAGGTGTGGCGTGGTGGCGCAGGTGGCAGCATAGTGGGGGGGTGGGGTGCAGGGCAGGGTGCGTGGGGGGGTGGGGTGCGGGGCAGGGTGCGGGGCATGGTGCGTGGGAGGGGAGGTGGGGGGATGGGTCAGGGGGCGCGATTTAGTAGGGCAATAGAGCTCCAGCCTAGTACTCCCCACCTGATGGGCAGGTCTCCTACTATTCTGCTAATGGCAGCTGGCAGGGAGGGTTCGTGTTTTTTAGCCAGGGCAGTGGCTGGGGCAGTGGCTGGGGCGGTGGCCGGTGCACGCCAGCGAGCAGCCAGAGAGCTCCTGCAGCTGCCACTGATGCTTGCATAGTGCAGGAGCTTGCTGAACTGCGGTGCGAGGCCGAACAGCTGCACAATGCCAGGCACAGCCACGAGTGCAGCTGGGTGCGAGAGGTGCGAAGGTGGATGGCAGGAGAGGTTACGGCTCAGCATTTCTGCGCCCTGCCTCGCCGCACACAGCTTTCGCCGCCGGTTGGGTAGTTGATGCACTTTTCGTGGTGTTCATGCCCTCAAAGGCCTGGTGGCAGAGCTCATCCTCCTCCCAACGCAGCATGCACAGCTGCCATCCGATCAACAAGCCTCTGGAGACCAGAGGTTGCGCATTGTCCGGGAGTGGAAAGATGCATCGGGTCGCGCAGCTGATAGGTATGTCTGCGATGTTGGCTCTTGTGAAGATTGCGATGTACCGCTCGTCGCCGCGTCTCCCAGCCCTGAGCTCTGCTTGCCGCTGCGCATAGGGGCGACAAGCCCGGCGCTGCGTGCGCGTACGCTGCGAGGTGAATGCGGGCCTGATCCTCGGTCACAGCCTTGGAAGGGCAGGGTTTCTGGCGCACTTGACCTCAGCCCCCAGCCCCGAACCACATCCGCGTGGGCTAAGAATAGCAGCAGTGGCAGGAGGGGCGGCTGTGGTCATAGGCACAGCAGTGCATGTAGCAGCAGCAGCAGCAGCAGCAGCAGCAGCAGCAGCATGGAGGGCAGCATGGAGGGCAGCAGAGAGCTGGACCATGGTCACCAGTGATGGCCTGTCTGGCATGAACCACATGTCTTCCTTATGCTTCAGCCACCACCTTCCCTCCCTATGCGGGCTTGCATGGCAACTGGCTTTTTTACTTTGAAATCAAAGCAGAACAGCCAGAATGGGCTTGACCCGCTGCCCTCCCAGTTATGTATTCCTTCACTCCCTTGCGCGCATGATAGCCTTGGGTGACAACCTAGGGCACCCCAGCCGCTGCCCCATGGCAGCCAGGTTTTTCTGAACCTGCTTGGACAGCCAAGGCAGTCAGAGTGAGGCGGGCTAGCAGGTGGAGCGCCCTGCCCTGCTGATCTGCAGGCGTGGCCACCCGGGCTGAGGCCGGCTCCGGCAGCAATGGCAGCAATGGCAGCAACGGTGCAGGGACCTCCTATGACTTCGACATGTTCACCATTGGCGCTGGCAGTGGGGGCGTGAGGGGGTCGCGCTTTGCCGCTACATATGGTGAGGGACACACCACACCACACCACACCACACCACACCACACCACACCACACCACACCACACCACACCACACCACACCACACCACACCACACCACACCACACCACACCACACCACACCACACCACACCACACCACACCACACCACACCACACCACACCACACCACACCACACCACACCACACCACACCACACCACACCACACCACACCACACCACACCACACCACACCACACCACACCACACCACACCACACCACACCACACCACACACCACCACACACCACCACACCACACCACACCACACCACACACCACCACACACCACCACCACCACCACCACACCACCACCACACCACACCACCACCACACCACACCCCATCTTGCCTTCTCTCCCCCTGATCTGCCGGGCCCCGATTTTCCTGATCTTCCTGCCCTGCCTGATCTGCCTGATCTTCCTGGCACCTGTGATGAGCAGAAGAGAGGGAGTGCTGGGGTGTGCTGCCTGCAGGCGCCAAGGTGGCAGTGTGTGAGCTGCCCTTTGATTACAAGAGCTCCGCCAGTAGAGGAGGCGTGGGAGGCACGTAAGGCAGGCGGGCAGGCAGGCAGGCGGGCAAGGGGGCAGGCGGGCGGGTTGCAGCCATCGCTTGGTTTTGCAGCCCATGCAGCCCCTGCAGCCCATGCAGCCCATGCATACGAGGAGCCTCGTGCACATGAGGGTGTGATGCGGCTAGCTAGGTAGCCATGGGGGTGGCCTGCCTCTCCCGGCTGTGCAGCAGCCCCCCCTGCTGCTCCTGCCCATGTGACTGCCTGCCGCCTGGTGCAGGTGTGTGCTGCGGGGCTGTGTGCCAAAGAAGCTCATGGTGTACGCCAGCGAGTTCGCGGACCACTTCCACGACAGTGTGGGCTACGGGTAGGCTGGCTGGCAGGCGGCGGAGCCACATCACCACCCTGGCCGCCCCTGGCCGCCCTGCCCTGCCCCTCCCTGCTGCTGCCTCTGGGGACTGCCACACCTCCCCTGTCCTGGGACTGCACCTCACCCTCTTACCCCCTAACCTCCTTGCCCCACCCCCGTTGACCTGGCCTTGCACATGCCCCTGGCGCTGGCGCTGGCCCTGCCTCTGCCCCCCAACCCCCTGCACCTGACTTCCCTCGTGGCCCACACCTGCGCCTTGCTGCTCCTGCCCTTCCCTGACCTTGACCTGCCCCTGCCACTCACTGTGCTGCTATGGATCCCTGCCGCTACCCCTGCCTGCTCCTGCCTCCTGCTCCGGCAATTAAAATCAATGCGTTGGCCCCACTGCTAAGTTGGTTGTGGCTGTGCTGCTGCAGGTGGGAGGCACGGCCTGACCCTGGCCATGATTGGGGCCGCATGCTTGAGGCCAAGCGCAAGGAGCTGCAGCGGCTGAACGCTGCCTACAAGAACACCCTGGCAGGGGCTAAGGTGCAGCTGCTGGAGGGGCGAGGCCGCGTGGTGGACCCTCACACTGTGGAGGTGAGCTGACACTGAAGCAGACCACACCACCACATCCTGCCTAACCTTGACCCTGACCTCATGAACCTGACCCTGACCCTGATCCTGACCCTATGACCCTGACCTCATGACCCTGACCCTGACCGTGACCCTGATCCTGACCCTGACCCTGACCCTGATCCTGACCTTATGACCCTGACCTCATGCCCCTGATCCTGATCCTGACCCTGACCTTATGACCCTGACCCTGATCCTGACCCTGACCCTGACCTTGACCCTGACCCTGACCCTGACCCTGACCCTGACCCTGACCCTGGCCCCCTGACCCCCTAAGCCTGACTCTGAGCTTTTCTCGTTTCGAGCAAGGTTGGTGACCCTAGGTAGTGCACGGCCCCCCCTGGTGACTATTTCTCAGTGTTGCCCCCCTCCCTCCCCCTGCTGCCCTACAGCCTTGCCCCCCTCCCCCTCCCTGCCCCCCTCCCCCTCCCTGCCTCCCTCCCCCTCCTTCCCCCGCACCCCGGCACCGCCACTGCCAGCTGCCCCTGACATTGGAGGGAGGCTACCAGTCCAGACCCAGCCTGGCATGTGTGCAGGTGGATGGCCAGCGCTTCAGCGCGCGCAACATCCTCATCGCAGTGGGGGGCACCCCGAGCAAGCTGGACATCCCGGGGGCTGAGCTGAGCATTACCAGTGATGACGCCCTGGAGCTCAGCAGCAGGCCAAAGTAAAGAGGGGGGGCGGGGGGGGGCTGGCTCATGATCAAGAGGGCATGGCGGGGAAGGGCTGTGGGTAAGGGGTAAGGGTTAGGGTGGGGTTGGGGCCGATTGTGGGGAGGAGGTGACAGGACTGGGTTGGGTGGGGTTGGGCTGGGTGGCTACATGCTGTGTGTGGCCGCGTGCTGTGACCTCACCCACCTGTGCTGTCCCATCATCCCAGCATGCACCTCACTACTTTGCTGCCTTGGTCCTGCCTGCTCGCATCCCTCCCCTACTCCTGCTGCCACACCTGGTGCCCCTCACCCCTGACCCACCCCTGCTCCATGCAACCCTGCTGGATATGCTCCCCAGCTCTGCCCCCATCTTGCCCCTCACCCTCCCATTCGCCCTAACATTCGTCCTGTCCCCCTTGACCCTGCTCCCCCTTTCCCCCATGGCCCTGTTCCCCCGGTCCTGGCAGCAAGATTACCATCCTGGGTGGAGGCTACATTGCGGTGGAGTTTGCCGGCATCTTCAAGCGCTTTGGGTCTGAGGTGCATGTGGCGTACAGGCAGCCCCTGCCCCTGCGTGGCTTTGACGAGGAGGTGAGGTGTGATTGGGTCGCTGGGGTGGGAGGGTAGAAGGGGGGGAGGGGCAGGGGCAGGGGGAGCAGGAAGGGAGATGGAAGAGATGGAGGAGATAGTACAGCAAGCCAGGCTGCAGCTCATGACATGAGTTATGTCACCACATGAAGACTGAAGACCTCGACCACCACATGAGCAGATCTACAGACCTACTCTTCCTTTTCCCAAACCTCTTTCTTTAACATCCTCCTGTTCCTCCTCCTCCTCCTCCCCCTTCTCCTCCTCCTCCTCCTTCCACCCCCTTTGTCTGTTAAGCGTGGCTGACATAGCCAGACACACCCAGACTCCAGCACAGGGTAATGGGGTGGCAGGCAGCGCGGCGTCAGCCATGAGCCAGCCTCCCCCCCTGTGGCGAGCAGGAGGGGGGATGAAGGTGGGGGCGCTGGCTGGCTGCTCCCCCTCTCCCCCTCCGCTTCCTCCCTCTCTTTGCAGGCTGGCTGATCCGTGTGGGTATGCTGGCCAGGTGGTCAAGGGGACGGTGTTGGCTGGCTGGCTGCGCTGTTGGCTGTGGTGCAGGTGCGCAAGTTTGTGACGGAGCAGTACCAGCAGGCAGGCCTGCAGCTGCATCCTGGCCTGAGCCCCATTGAGGTGAGCCTGCAGGGGCCCAGGCAGGGGGAGGGGGGAGGGGGGAGGGGGGAGGGGGGAGGGGGGAGGGGGAGGGGCTGGTGGGGGTGTGATGGGGGCGCTGGCGGAGGCTGGGTAGGTGGGGGGTCGGTGGGGCTGGTGTAGTGCCACATGAGCCGGCAGACAGGGGTGTGGGCACAGGCTGGGGGCTGATCACTTGTGCTTGTTGCTGCTGCTGCTGCTGCTGCTGCCTCAAGCCGTGCCTGAGCCGACCCTGTTGCTGTTACCTAGCTGTCATAAGCTCTGCTGCCATTACCTGTGGCCAACAGCCCCCCTCCTGATGCTCGGCTGGCCCAGCGTGCTGGATCCCTGTGTCTGGTGGCTGGCTGCCCTGGCCTCCCCGCAAGTCAGTCCTGGCACCTCTCTCCCCGGTGCTGCCATGTGGCAGGTGCGCAAGCAGGCTGATGGCAGGCTGACGGTGGTGTTCAGCGCTAAGGATGGCGGCAGCTATGAGATCGCTGACAATGACCAGGTCCTCATGGCCACAGGTGGGGCTGGGGAGGGGGGAGGGGGCCAGCAGCGCAGCACAGGGCAGGGCAGGGCAGGGCAGGGCAGGGCAGGGCAGGGCAGGGCAGGGCAGGGCAGGGCAGGGAGGGACCAGAGTGATGCCAGGGTGGGGCCTGGCTAGAGTGAGCCACAGCCTCGCTAGGTGTGGGTGGTGTGATGAGTAGGTCAGGGTCTTCAAAGGCCTTTACTGGCTGGCTGGAAGGCGAACAGGAGGGCAGCAGTCTTGGGCTGTTGACTGCTGGGCTGTTTGACATGGTGATGCTGCAACGCCATCAGTGAGTCAGCTCATAGGGAGGGTGTCGCTGTGGTGTTGCCTGCCTGCCTGCCTGCCTGCCTGCCCACCAGCCAGCCGGCCGTGGTCCTCATGGCCCTGTGTGGTGTGGCCTGCTCCAGGCCGTGTGCCCAACACCCATGGTCTGGGCCTGGAGGAAGCTGGAGTGAAGGTGGGACCCAAGGGCCAGGTGCAGGTGGACGAGTACAGCCGCACCAGCGTGCCCTCCATCTGGGCAGTGGGGGACGTGACGGACCGCATCCAGGTGGGCTGGGGCAGTGACAGGGCAGTGGGAGGGCAGTGGGAGGGCAGAGGGCAGTGGGTTGGCTGGGGTGCAAGGTGTCGGGGTGGGAGCTTGAGTGGGGAAAGGGCAGGGATGAGATGTGGTTGTTGGGAATGGGCTCCCTTGGGGAGTCTGTAGAGTCAGTGGCCTGGCAGCTGGGAGGAGGTGGGACCTTAAAGACTGTGCTGTCTTTAGCAGGGCAGGCAGGGGTGTTGGGGGTGGAGGCTGAGGGGGAGAGGCTGGTGGCCTGCTGTTGTGGCCCACAGCCTGCTGCCTGCCTTGCCCTGTGTCCCGGCTGACCTGCCCAGGCTTCACACAGCCAGCCTGGCCTTCAGCCAGCTTGCGCCAGGCCCCTGCTGCTGACTGCGCTGCTGCAGCTGACCCCTGTGGCACTGATGGAGGGCATGGCGGTGGCCAAGACAGTGGTGCTGGGGCAGGCCACCAAGCCTGACTACCATGCGGTGGCCTCTGCTGTCTTCTCCCACCCTGAGCTGGCCACTGTGGTGGGTAGGGCCCCCCAGCCTTGCCCCTGCTGCCGCCCCTGATGCCTGAGTCTGTGGCCACAGCGGGCTGCAGCTGCCTGCCGACCCCTGGACTCTGCAGCCAGAGTCAGGGTTAAGGTGGAGGTGCCGCTGAGATCAGGATTATGACATAAGCCCGGGCTGGCCCCCAGCCCCTGCCCTTGTCAGTGGGCAGGGAAAATGGGGATGGCAGGGCTATGGCCTGATGTCAACCAGGTAGAGACCTGCTGCCCCTAGGACTACACAGCACCCACTTGCCCCTTCCCTCACAATGACCAGGTGCAGTTCACTCACTCTGTCCTCCCTCCCTCTCTCCCTCCCTCTCTTCCTCCTCCCTCCCTCCCTCTCTCCCTCTCTCCATCCCTCCCTCTTTCCCCCGCTCGCCCTTGACCTGGCTCCTGCCCTTCCCTGCCGTCCTCCTTTTTCTCCAGGGCTTCAGTGAGGAGGGCGCGGTTAAGGCTGGGCACGCCGACCTTGACATCTACAGCACCTCCTTCAGGCCCATGCGCAACACCCTCAGTGGCTCGCCTATGAGGGCCATGATGAAGGTGGGGGCAAGGCCTTCCAAGCCATGGAAGGACAATGACAACTGAGTCAATGCATGCAACGCATGCCAGCAAAAGGAAGTATTGCCATGCGACCCCAACTGCATGAGGGGGAGGGCAGCCAAGCCGCCTCATGGCTGATGGCTTGAGCTGTGTCAGCCATCATCATCATCATCATGCTCCTATGCGCTGCGTGCCTTGCAGCTGGTGGTGGACGCAAACAGTGGGGTGCTGCTGGGCTGCCACATGGTGGGGGAGCATGCAGCTGAGATCATGCAAGGCATGGCGGTGGCAGTGAAGGTGAGGCATGGCCTGAGCAGGAGTAGGGCACTGGGGGCAGCCCAGGGCTCAGCTAGGGGAGGGAGGCCACACAGCCTGACAGCTGGCCGCTGAAGCTGAGCAAGTCATCGTCTTCATCTGCTGCCTCCTCCTCCTCCCCTGGGGCTACTGAATGGGTGGTGATGATCCTGCAGTGGACGCTGCTGCTGCTGTGGTTCGACTCGGTCATCATGCGCTGGGCGCTTATGTCATCATCTGTTGACATTTTCATGGCTCAGCTGCATTGCTGCTGGACAGCAAGCTGCTCCTACCAGCCTGCTGCATGTCTAGCATGCTGTCCTGGTCTGGGTATGGGCAGGCAGCTCTGAAGGTTGTTGTGGTGGTGCTAAGGTGGTGGTGCTGTTGCTGCCTGCCTGCAGATGGGGGTGACCAAGGGTCAGCTCGACAGTGTGGTGGGCATCCACCCCAGTGCTGCTGAGGAGTTTGTGACCATGCGCTCGTGAGTGTGCTGCGGGCTTTGAACTCACCCATAAGCTGAGCAGACACAGACAGAGAGGTTGTGTGGTTGGACTCTGGCCTGGGAGGGATCAAAGCAACATTGTGCACATGCAAGTCAGCACCCCATCACAAGGACCGGCCCTGCTCAGCAGTGTGCCATGTGCACCTGGCTGAATGGCGTGCAGAAGCGGTAGTGAGCAGAGGCAGTGTGTGGCAGTGGCATGGCGGCGCAACGACTGCGGCTTAACACCTCTTGCTGCTGCCATACACTGAAGTGCCTGCATGCTATGGTGTTATGTGCAGGGCGACCAGGAAGGTGCGTCAAGGCGCTCTGGTCACTGCATGACAGCGCACGCCACCACACGCTTCGGAGATCGACCGAGCGTTACATGGATCTTTCCCAGCTGTCGCAGCTGGGCGGTTGTGTCCACATGCAGTCGCAGTCAGCTGCGTCGCGGCATAGCGTTTGATGCCGCTGTTGTTTGGGCGTTGAAGTTGTTGTCGTGTTCGTGCCCACCTCCCCACTGCCCACTGCCATGCATGTTTAGTAGGGCTCGCAAATAAGGAGCGCAACTCGACTAGCCTAGTCATCTCGTCTCGACTCGTCGAGTTGACGTCTCGACTCGACTAGACTAGTCACTCTAGATGGGCATGAAGCGCACCTGCTTCAGGCACCTGTATGGACGTTATGGCGCAGCTCAGATTGATTTGCTGGCCTTGCTGTTAAAGTTGCGGTTAAAGTTGGTTTCCTGGACTTGCCCGGACATGCCCAGCAGCGCCTGAATCGCAAATGGAGCCTGGGGGCCCTCTCCCGCCTCAGCCTCCCGAGCTCACCGCGCGATACAACAAGAAACTTCTGACGTTGGAGGAAATCAGCCAGGCGCACGCCAGCAGCGTGTATGCGCAAAAATACAGCATCGAGGTTGTTGGGGGCAAAATCAAGGCGGTCTGTAATGACTGCAAAATGGCCTCAACTTAACTGTTTTGCATGCAAGATGCTTTCCTTTAGACAGCAGCTATCATGTTTGCAATGGCTGCTCTTCTCTTCATGTTCTAGTTCTTTACGACGTCGTCACAATGTAAGTACAATGCATTACCACTGCGCGACAACGAGGCTGTCGATGACACACTTATGCCTCAGCCAACCACCTCGCAAACCTCGCAACCACATAGTTATATAGTGCCCTGCAGGCAAGCGGGCAGTGGTGCCTTGCAGACGGGCAGATAGACGTAGCGAGCGGAGCGGGCGGAGTGAAAATCATTCCATTTAAAAAAACCCGTCTAGTCTAGTCAATCTAGCCTAGATCTAGCCTAGATTTGACTAGCCTAGATCTAGGCTAGATCTAGGCTAGATTGCGCTCCCTACTCGCAAACAGCGCTCAGCGCAACATTTTAATCGGGAAGGTGGTCGACATCCGTTGGCAATTTCAAAGCAGGTTTCAATCATGAGAAGTGCGTGCAGCGTCGCCGCAACGTCACTTGTAAGGTCCTACAGGTGCACATGCCTTCCTGGGCCTCCATGCATATGCGCCCATGTCATGATTGCCCTCGCAGTCCAAAGGTCTTGCCCTTCAAGGTCTTGAACATACTAGGCACAAACTGCCAGGGTTGTCTCAGCGCCGCAGAATCCACCACATCAACACCACAATACCCGTGACGCCCAATATTGTGACTGCCATATTACGGTTCTGCTTGTTGCTCATGACCTGCATGGCGTTGTGACATGGTCTGACCGCTAGGGCACAGCACTCAATTACTTGGCAGTATGCCAAGTCCCCTTTGTCACACAGCGGCATGTGCACACGTTTGGAAACACAGGTTGAGGGGCATCGGGCACTGACCCTACCTGCAACTCTAGCTGTCCTCAATGCACTGCAAGTATCTTCACAGTGCTGTGTCAATGTTTGGCTACAAAGGTTCGACACTTTTCACAGCAATCCAGAACTACCACTCCAACTCACCAGCTTGAACTTGTCGTTGACAGAGCCCAACATGCCACGTGTGTGGCCCATGCTACCATCCTGTGTGTGCAGACATACAACGCACCACACAGTCTTGCTGTTGTGGCTGATGGTGTGTACTGCATGACATACACGTTGTGAGACGCGGAGCAAGAACACACGCCTATGTTTGTTGCATGACACTATCCTTGCACTTCATGCTACCTTTCCCACAGTACGGCTTACCATGTTGTCAAGCAGATTATGCTGGTTCTCCACCTCACTCTTAATGCCATGGGTTGCCTGCAGGCATGCAGCAAAGCTGCAAGCCATGTGCTTGTTGATAACCAATAACCACGATGTTTGTCATGGTGAGCATGCTCCCTACCGCCTTCAGCAGTCCAACCCGCTCTGACAAGGCATCAAGTCCACGGTCGTTGTCTCTTTCAAGGGACTCAACATCTAGCTGCTGTGTGAGGTCCACGTAATTTGGGTGAGCTAGGGCTTGAAGTTATGCAGATGCACAGTTACAAAGAGCACACCTTGCCACTGCGGCCCCTGCAGGGCGGAAACATGTAACCTGTTGCTGTTAGCTGGATGAGCAATACTATGTTTTGTAAGGTAGCTCGCGCTTCATACCTCGTGCTGGAGGCCATCCCTCGAATTCCGCAGTGTCGCACCTAGGGCCAGATCGCGTGCCACAATACCACCCGGTGGGTCTACGCCGTGGTGGCCAACATGGACGCCTGTCGACTGCTGACCTGCTGATTCGCAACATTTGTGTGAAATGCAGACTTACCCACCAAACAGGGCCCGATAATTCTTTTGGCTAGTGCAGGATGTGCTACTCGTTACCACGTCACGGCTGAGGGCATGCAGCAAGGCTTGCGAGGCCGGGGTGTCGCCAGGGGCAGAGGACGGGCCAACCCAGGTCGTGCCTCTGCTCTTGCGAAGCCTAACTATCAGACCCAGGAGCCCCATCTGCATGAGCAGCTAGCGCGCGAGGATGATCAGTTTGTCATCGAGTTCTCTTCAGACGGCGAAGGCTCAAATTGCGGCGCAGCGAGTGACGTGGGTCATGAAACCACTCACGAGGAAACAGCGGCGGCACAGATGCAAGCGCAAATCCGGCACTTGAAAGAGCAAATCATGAGGAAGGAAGCTCTGGCCCTGCAAGCCAGGCCAGCTGGCAACAGTCATGACAACTCATCTGGAAACAGGGCTACGCAGACAGTTCAGCCACGAAAGCGCCCTCTGGCTCAGGCAGCCAAGCTGGGCGGCATCCCTAAGCAGGTACCTCTTGCTGCCCTCAGCCCCTCCCAGTCTGGCAACAGCGCTGCCTCGCAGCCGCAAGCAGCCACCACCAGTGCAGCCACCAGCCATCAACCCTCAGCTCCAGGACTGCAAGAGCTAAACAAGCAGCATGCGCAGGCCTTCCTCCTCTCCATCGCCGGCGAAGGTGATTTGGCATGCTTGCTCGCTGGGCCTGCCTCAGCCTTAGCAAGCCAGACCTTGACACGGCCAGCCATCAGCACCACCTCAGCAGCAGGAGCCCCTGCGCGCAGCCCCCCTCGCAGCTCTGCAGCCAGCCGGCTGCGCCCCCCCGGCCCCACTGCTGGGCTGAGCCAGGCACCAGGCTTGCGGCGAGCCAGCAGTCCAGCAATCCCCCCACAGGCAGGCCCCGCCCTGCCACAGTCTGCCCCAGGCAGCAATGTCCAGGACCCCAGCGGTAAGCGCATGCACAGCCAGCTACCGCAGGCCCCCCAGCAGGTGCAGGCCCCGCCCTCAGGGCGGCTGGGGCAGGTTCAAAAGGCTCCCAAGCCTGCAGCTAATGGCAGCCAGGGGGTGGGCAGCCAGCCAGCTGGGCAGCGCCTGGACTCCGGCCCTGCGCCAGCCGTCGCTCCTTCTGTGAAGGAGCCAGCCAGGGTGTCTGGAGGGGGTATGGCAGGTGCCCGGCCCCTGGGTCCCCTTCCGCCTCCTGGACCAGCTGCTGTCATGGGGGCTGGGGCTGTTGATGCTGCTGGTGTCGCGGCTGGTCCTGGGTCTGCTGAGTGCAGCGGTGGAGCAGACGGCGCAGAGGGCAGTGCAGGGGCTGGTGCGGGGGCTGGTGCGGGGGCTGCGGGTGGGGCTGGCCATGCTGCCAAGCCAGTGGTGAAGATAGGCCCCCAGGCCGGTCCATCTCGCAGCAGGTTGCCCAAAGCTGCAGTCAAACCTGCGCCTGCTGCCCAGCAGCCTGTTGAAGCTGGCTTAATAGGCGTGGAGGAGCTTCCCGCCCTCACTGACCGCCCAGTGCTGATCCCCCCACCAGTGCAACCACCTCCTGCACGGCAACGTAGTGGCTGCCCTCCCGACCACCCATCTTCTGATCTGGCACTACCTCCTCCTGCTGCCGCTGCCCCTGTGACTGCTGCTGCTGTCGCCCCTCCTGTGGCTCCTGCTACCTCAGCTTCTGCTGCAGCTGTTGCTGCTGCTGCTCTTGAGAGCGGCCTGGCAGGATCCGCCACGCCTGCTGCCATACCTGCCACAACCGCCTCCAAGGGTCCAACTCCCCCACTCTCTGCACTGGCAGCTGCCAAGCGCCGGCAGCAGCTGCGGCAACAGCAGCTCCAACAGCAGCAGCTCCGCCAACAGCAGCTGGCACAGCAGCAGCTAGCACAGCAGCAGCTAGCACAGCAGCAAGCGGCATCGCCACGGCCAGGCTTGGTGGCGACAGAGTCAGCAGAGCTGTCTGCGCAGCTGAGGTCCATACTGGATGCGCTGCAAGCGCAGCCCCTGCCTCAAGACCAAGCCCAGAGGCTCATCAGAGCGGCGCAGAACGGCAGCCTCAGCTCTGCAGACACGGCTGCCCCTGCTGCCCCAGCTTCCCAGCAGCAGGGGCTGCACAGGTCAGGGCGGGCCAGCTCAAGCCCGTCTGCACTGGGCTCCTTGTTGTCCCCGGCTGCCTCCACACCTATTCCCGGCCTTGGACTTCCCTGTGAGTCATCAGATGCATACCTGCCATGGGGTAGCCCGCCAGCTGCGCCCGAGGCATCTAGGCCCGCTGTGGCATGGGCTGCTGCTCTCCCCTCTGCAGCGTCAGGGCATGCCATCGGTAAGGTATCAGGCTTGTTAGACAGTGCCTCTGACCCCCTCCTGCTGCCAACAGCCAGGCAGGCAGCGGGCCGGCTGACAGGGTGGCAGGCGGCAGGGGCCCAGGGAGCGGGCCTGACAGCTGGTGAGGCAGTGGGGCAAGAGCAGGAGGGAGAGGAGGGGCAGGGTGGGCGGATTGCCCTGCAGGCAGCTCAGGGGCTCATGTCATGGCAGCAGGGGGCTGGCAGGCAAGCTGTGGCAGGTGGTGCAGCAATAGAGACGATGCAGGACATTGAGGGCAGGTGGTGGAGGCAGGGCCAGCTGGGGCAGCAAGGACAGGGGCAGGGGCAGGGGCAGCAGGGTCAGGGGCCACAGGGTCAGGCGCAGCAAAGGGTGGAACTGCGTGAAGAAGCTCCTGGGCTAAGGCTACAAAGCCCGCAATCACTGCCATCGGGTGTTGAGAGCAGCGCAGCGCCGCAGCTGGTGGTGGTGAACGAAGCTGAGAGACAACAGGTCCTGCTGCAAGCAATGGCAGCAGTGCTTGCAGCGGGGGGGGAAGGGGCTCAGCACGTGGTGCAGGTGGTGCAGCAGCAGCAGCTGCAAGAAGGGCAGCAGTCCAAAGGCCAGCAGCACGTAAATAGTCCCCAGCCGCTAGAACCGGCCGCTAGACATCTTCCACATCTTCCACAGCCCAGCCCACACCTGCTGCCTCCCGCCCCCTCCACACAGCAGTCGCCCTCCTCCCCCCAGCCCCCACCCCCTCAGCACCCCCCCCAGCAGCAGCTACTGCAGTCCTCTCAGCTCCCCCAGCAGCCCCCGCCCCAGGGCATGGCAGGGCGCCCCCAGCAGCAGCAGGACCCTGTCCCTGCGGGCCCCTCACGCCCTGCCCCTGGTGTGCAGCAGGCGCGGGCCCTGCGGGCTGACCTGGAGGCGCGGGCCCGCTGCGAGTATGTGCGCATCAAGTGGCAGATCCTGCAGGAGCAGGCCACCGCACTGCAGGCAGAGTGGGGCGAGGCCTGGAGGGCACGGCTCGGGCCGCAAGGTGGGCCGCCCCCCGCTGGCCAGGCAGGCAGCAGCCAAGCAGCCTCCCTTGTCCCGGGTCCCTCACTCCCACCCCTGTCCTCCACCCCTCACCTACCCCTCCTGGGTGCTCCTGCATAACACGGTGACTGTGTGGGTGCTGGCCGGTGGCAGGGCTGTGCCAGGTTGAGGGCGGCTGCATCACACTCCTGCTGCGGCATCTTGAGCCATAGTTGTATGCAACCTTGGAAGTCGGAGGTAGCTTCCAAAGGCATAGGGGTGTGGCAGCACAGCCAGGGCTGCAGCTGCTGCGTTCAAGGCACAACACTGTCCACAACACATCACAGCAGTGTGCTCATCTGCCTGCCCACCTGCCCGGCTGCCCACCTACCCACAGGCCAACTCCCTAACCTACCGGCTGCCACCCCGCCACCCCTTCCTGCCCTGCTCGCCCCAGCCCCCAGCGTGACCACCGCTGGCCATGGCTCTGAACACCCACCCGCCTCCACCCCTGCTACCACCCTGGCCCTGTCCAGCAGCACGGAGGTGGGCAGCAGGACCTCAACACCCCTGCAGCGGCTCCTGGAGCTGGCGCCTAATCTTGACCCCCCCGTGCCTGGCACCACTCCACAGCCCCCACTGCAACTCATGCTGCGGTCTACAGTTGCTGCAGCACCTCAGGCACCCTTCCAACCCTCACCAGAGGCTGGCCTGGCGCTGGGGGTCTCTAGAGAGGCGGCTGCGCTGGCCCGGTCGACAGCGGTGGATAAGGCAGCTGAGGCACAGCCGCGGCCAGGTCACGGTTTGGGGCTGCAGGGGGTGTGGGAGCAGCAAGAGCAGCAGGGCGTGCTGCATGCAGCCAGCTACCTGCAGGCTCGGATGCAGAGGCTGCAGGAATTGCGGCAGGCAAGGCAGGCGAGCCTGGCAGCAGCAGCAGGGCAAGCAGTGCCTCGCCTGGGTGCCGGCACAGGGGAAGGTGGGCCAAGGGGGGGAAGGAGACTAGGCACAGGTGGGGCAGCAGAGTCAGCAGCGGATTTGTCTGGGTCAGGGGCAGGGGCAGGTTTCACAGGGGCACGGTCAGGTGTGACAGGAGCCGGTGTCACTGGGGCAGGGGCAGGGCGTAGTCCAGGGCCTGGCGTGGCAAGCCTTGCTGCTGCAGGACCAAGCAGGGCTGGAGAGGGCGATTCTGGGGGGCCCTCAGGGGTGGGTGCACGCCAGACAGCCTGGTCAGCGACAGTGGGTGGTGAGGGGGAGCCTGGGGCTGCTGGGGCTGTGGGTGCAGGGCCAGCTAGCGCAGCTAGTGGGGCCAGTGCTGGACTAGTTGCACGGCCGTCAGGTGGGATTCCGGGTACCGCTGCCCCGATGCTGGCTTCCCCCCCGAATGCTGCACAGCCTGCAGGGCGTCAAACAACCAGCAGGCAGCAGGCTGTGCTGGCAGCTGTACTGGCGATGGCAGCGACAGATCAGGCTGCCCGACCGGTCAGCGCCACCACTGCCCTGGCATCAGCAACAGCAGTGCAGTCTGGCAAGCGGCCCTTGCCACAGTCGCATGATGAGCAGCTGCGGAAACACAAGCGGCAACATCAGCAGCAGGAGCAGCAGCAGCAGCAGCAGCAGCAGCAGCAGGGGCAGCAGCAACAGGGGCAGCAGCAGCAGCAGGGGCAGCAGCAGCAGCAGGGGCAGCAGCAGCAGCAGGGGCAGCAGCAGCAGCAGGGGCAGCAGCATCAGCAGGGGCAGCAGCAGCAGCAGGGGCAGCAGCAGCAGCAGCAGCAGGGGCAGCAGGGGCAGCAGCAGCAGCAGCAGCAACAGGGGCAGCAGCAGCAGGGGCAGCAGCAGCAGCATCAGGGGCAGCAGCAGCAGGGGCAGCAGCAGGGGCAGCAGCAGCAGCAGCAACAGGGGCAGCAGCAGCTCAAGCAGCGTGAAAAGCTGCCGCTGTTGATGCCTGCAAGGGCTTCTCATTCACAGCCTGAAGGTGGCAGTGGGCGCCTCACTCCCACACCCCCACGTGTGGGTCAGCAGCAAGAGGGAGGTCTGCAAAATGGCTCTCAGCCCAAGTCAGATCCTGCTGCCAGTGCCAGTGCCAGTAAGAGGGGTCATAAACGCAGTCGATCAGGTGACACCTCGCCCCCTTCCCCCCAAGGCCGGGGCCCTACTCCCTCCCCCAGGCCTCCTTCCCCTCGACGCAACTCAACAGCCCATGCAGGGCGGGCTGCTCTTCCTGCCACTGCCACTGCCACCATCCCTGCCCCTACTCCAGCATCTGCATCCCGACCTGCCCCGGGGAGCAGCCCAGGGAAGCAAGCGCCTGGCCCACGCACCCAGCAACCCAGCCCCCACAAGGATCGGGGTGCGCAACAGCGGGTTGCAACTTCCAGCCCCTCGAGCAGTACTGTGCGGTCGTCAGAGGCCGTGGTAGGCAAGGCCAGGGACTGCAGGGATGGGCCCCCGCTGCAGCCGCAGAGGGAGCATCAGCAGCAGCAGGAGCAGCTGCAGCACAAGCAGCAGCAACAGCAGCGGACCCAGCAACAGCAGCAGCAGGTGGAGTCCATGGGCCAGGTGATGCAAGCGCGGCAGCAGCCCTCACCCCACAAGCCTGGCACGCAGAACCCGGCACGCTCCCGCAGCCGCCATCCTAGCAGCCCTGGTCAGACCAGCCAGGTCAGCCCGGTGAAGGTGCTGGGGGCAGTCTTGCCGGGCTCTGCTCCACCACCCGGGCACTCGCACTCCACCTCAGCCTCGCAGCACCAACAGTCGGCCCGGGCACTAACCCCGGTCAAACCTCCCTCTGTGGCAGCGGCAGGGGCAGCAATTGCGGCAGCGGCAGCGGCAGGAGCAGCGGCAGCGGCAGGAGCAGCGGCAGCGGCAGGAGCAGCGGCAGGAGCAGCGGCAGCGGCAGGAGCAGCGGCAGCGGCAGGTACAAGGGCAGCGTTAGGGGCAGCAGCAGCAGCAGGGGCAAGGGCAGCGACAGGGGCAGCGGCAGCAGGCTCATTGTCAACAGCCAGTCCGACATTGCCTCCAGCAAGCGCTGCCCCACAGTGTGCTCCAGAGCAGGCAGCAGCAGCATCTGCTGGGGATGCCCGGCCAGCCCCAGCTGTTGCTGGGCCGACCCTCTCTTCACAGCCCAGCACAACTGCCACTGTTGAGAAGCCGGCTAAGTCCCCAAGGGCAGCAGTTGCCACGTCACCATCAGCTGCAACATCAGCACCACAAAAAGTTCAGGCGCCAGCACATGATGTAGAGTCAAGGGCAGCAGCGACCTCACACCCAGCTTTACCACCAGCAGCGGCAGCAGCAGAAGCAGCACTAGGAGCAGCAGCAGCGGCAGCAGCAGTACGAGGAGCAACAGCAGCAGTAGCAGCATTACGGGCAGCAGCAGCCGCAGTGCCAACAGCAGCAGCAGCAGCATGTCAGGGTGCACCCACAGCTCAGCCGCGTGAAGCTAGCCGGCCCAGCAGTCATGCAGCCAGCCAGGCCCCTCCTGCGCCAGCTGCCGCAGTGCCTGATGCTGGTGATGGCCCTACCACAGCCCTGCTAGGCACACCAGGCAGCCCTAGCCTTGCAGGCCCTGCCCCAGCAGCCTTGCACCCCACCCCAATGTCCACCCCCACGCCACCCCCTGACCCTATTGCTGCTCTGCTGCCACCCCTGCTCAACTCCACCTCTGCAAATGCCGCTGCTGCTCCTGCTCCTGCTGCTGCTGATGTCAATACCCCAGCTGCGTCCACAGCATTGGTGGTGGATAGGTCTGCTGCTGCTGCAGCACCCCCAACTAACATGCTGGGTGAATCCCAGGCAGGGCGTCCTGCCTCCCCACCTCCCTTGCCATGCTCACCAGCAGCGACCTCTACTGCGCCCCCACTGCCCTCCCTCCCACACCCCCCCATCCCCCTTGAGGCACCTCCTGCTGGCCAGCTCCCATCCAGATCCAGTGCCAACGGAGAAGCCACCCCTGCTGCCCCACCTCCACCCCACTCCCCGCCACCCCCTTTGCCCCGTGACAGCAACGGGCCAGCTGCCGGAGCCCTTATTCTCTCAGCACCCCTACCTACCTCCCCCCCCCCCCCCCTGCCAGCCGCCCAGCCCCCACCCCTGCCACCCAGCCCCAGCCAGAGCCCAGCAGCAGCCCAGACCCCCCCCCCCCTCCCCCCCCAGCTGTCACCCACCCAACCACCTCAGCTGCCTATCAACCACCTCCAGCCTGACCCTCCCCCTCTGCCACCCACGGTTGACACAGACGACATGGAGTTGGACATCCAGTCGGACTGCACCACTCTTCACTGCCCAAAGCAACACCTCCCCGGCCAGAACCCCCTTCCGCCAGCAATACGACTGCCAAACCTGCCGCTTCCCAGAGCCTCGGCAGCCCCTGCGCCAATCCCAGGGCGGGCAGCTTCAGCGCCCTGCTGGCCTGCCACAGTGCACCACCACCCTTCTGCTCCAGTATCTCACCATGGGCTGAACTCCATCGCTCACCCAGCCTCCCACCGCTTGGCCCCTGGTTCACCCCCTTACCCTCACCCTACCATCCAGCAGGGGCACCAACCTCGCCTGCTCCCCCCTTTGGTGTCGGCTACTGGGCCTTTCACAATACAGCTGCCTCCTCTCACTGGCCTGCGCCCTGCCCCACAGCCGTCCCCTCCTACCTGCCCAACCACATCTCCATACCCAGACCCTGACCCTCAGCCCCCCACCCCCTCCCTCCCTACCCTCAGCCCAGCTGCTCCCAGCCCTCCTTCCCCACTCCCGTCCCCTCCGCCTGCTCATTCCCATGCTGAGCCGAGTGTAGGCACTGCGCCGCCACCATCAGGGCCAGGAGGGGCGCAATCAGAGGAGCCGGCTCAGGGGCCAGCAGCAGGGCTAGCAGCAGGGCAGGCTGCCTCACCTACACCGGCTGCCCCTCAGCCTGACCTGGCAGCCCACGCTGAGCCCGGAACGGCTGCTGAGGCCAAACCCAACACCCCTCTCACCCTGCCACCAGCACCAGGACATGCAAGCACTGAGGCAATGCCCCAGGAGCTGCTGGACCCCCCTTGCCCTGCGGCAGAGCAGGAGCGTGGTGCACCTTCCTCTGATATCACCAGCCAGCGCACCGCAGCAGGGGACATGCTGGAAGCACGGTCAGGTGGATGTCTAGAGCTAGCACAGGGCTGCGATGAGGCAGAGCCACAGCCTGCACAGCAGGCTGGTGATGACACGCAGGGTCAGGAGCAGCATGGCCCAAGCCCTGCTGCAGCGCAGCCATCGAGCCCTACGCTGCAGACGCCAGCCACTGCTGTTGCAGCGTTGCGGGAAGCACAGCCTCAGGTGCCTGAGGCGCAAGAGCCGGCACCAGAGCGCAGATCCCTAGTCTCAGCGGTGGAGGGTGCACACCAGCCAGCAGCCCTGCAGGTGCCACCAGCACCGCTCGTCACCGCTGCACAGCCCGTCACAGCCACAGGCCAGTCCTCGCATGAGGCAGTCTCCCCTCTCACACAGTTGGTGGCAGATGCAGCACAGCCAGAGACTCTGCCTCAGCCAATGGCAGAGCCAGCACAGCATCCCCCTTGCACCCTTGGGCACCCCTGGACATCCTCACCAGGCAGGCTCCCAGCCAGTGGGCCCGTCGTCGCTCCCTGCACCTCCGTACCTGAGCCTGACCAGGCCCTCCCCGCAGCTTCCGCAGCTCAAAGCTCAAGCCGGGCCTTACCGCTGCCACCTCACACCGCTGTGAGGTGCACACAAGAAGCTGCTGTGCCTGGCCTGCCCACTGCAACCACACAGCCACCAGCCCGTGCCCCAATCCGGATAGCAGCAAACCGCTCAGCCGTCCAACCCTCCAGCTCTGTGCCAGCTCTGGAAGATATGGCGCTGAACACTCCTGTGCAGACAGCACCATCAACAGAGACGCCAATTCGTCCACCTCACAGCCACGTGGGAGCTGCAGCCCAAGGCTACACCGCCGCCACAACCTTCCTGCGTTCGGAGCGCACTCATCGTCGTGTGCCCAGCGTATCGCTGCATCGCCCGTACCGCTCGCCGCTGCTGCAGTTTCGCATGTATCGCTTGACATCGCAGTACACTGCGCTTGGCGCCAGCAACCCGCCAGTCACCTCGCCTACCGTCACGCATGCCTTCGATGGCCTGTGGCCGCTGTGCATGTTTGAAGTGCGGGGCTCGTGCCGTGACACCCGCTGCCCCAGGCAGCACATGCAGGACGGCACGCTAACTGCACTGGACGCCGCGTTGGACATGCAAGCGCGAGTTGCAGCGGTACAGGCGGTGATGCAAGGCGTATCGGGTTCAACCGCGGAGACAGTCAATGCCAGTGGCATCCTGGCGCTTCAAGGAGAAGACATCAAAGGCAGAAGTGGCGCGGGGCTCACAGCCGTGCAACGCGTGCAGCAGCAATTTGCGGCTGCAGCGGTCGGTACTGCGGGCGTGCCTTTGTCGGAGTGTGCAGTGGCTTGCGGCGGCGCAGGGTTGGGCGAAAAGCTGCGCAGCCGAGGCCGGGTCGCATTCATACCCGTCGACGCACGCGTGAGGTGCTCGCTGGAGGGCGACGTGCCTTCAACCGAAGGCGAGTTTGCCGGGACATCGCTCTGCGACCGTGGTGTGTCATCCCAGTGCTACACTAGGCTCTGCATGCTCATCCCGCCCTTTACCCACCAGCACATGCTTTGTCGGTTTCAAGATACTCATGTTGATAATACAAACTGTGCCGTTCCTCGCCTACAACGCCTCCCTTGTCCTGACCTGCACGCACAGGGGCCCCCTCTGCTCCATCTGCCTCCTTCACTTCAGCCCTACTAGCCCCAGCCAACACAGCGCTGGCTGCCCTGGCTGCTGGCCACTGGCCTCCACCCTTCTTGCTGTCACCCTCCCCTGCCACCCCTGACACAACCTGCTCACTGGCCCAGCAGCAGCGGGTAGGGCCTGGCTGGGGCCTGCCCTTGGCAGGTGTTGTCTGGACCGCCGTGACTGCAGCTGCGGGGAGTGGTGATGCCCAGGGGCCAGGGTCACACCCCAATAGCAGGCGGTCACACCATGGGGCCCCAAAAGCAGCCAAGGGCGCCATGCAACTGGTAAGGCACTGCTGGGTTCTGTCTGCACAACAGCAGGTCACACACGCCCCTGCCCGCCCCGCCTACCTGCACAACCCATCTAGGCCTGCCAACCTGCTCAGCCGTGCCTGCCTCACACATGATGACTAGAAAGACAACTGATCCCTGTCCCAACGTGTAGGCGGGTGGTTGCCTAGAGCACTGTGTCTTCCCTTGGGCATGTGCACAAGTATGTGTGTCCCAGCATGCCAAGGCTGGGCATACAATAGCTCGGCCACCCCGCCACCATTGCCACTCTTGCTGACAGTGACTCGCCTCACTCAGCACTGCCCTGTCGTGTCCCGCCTACCGCCCCTGTGGTCCAGCCTTCTCACTGCCCCTGCCCTGCCCTCTTACCTCTGCGCAGGACAAGCGTTACTTCTTCACCCAGCCGGCACCTGCCTCGCTCCCCGCCTCGACCCCTGCATCAGGCGCTGGGGCCATCAAGCCCTCAGAGCCACCTCAGGGGCCCCCTGCTGCCACCAGCCTGCCTGGCAGCCCTGGGCGGACCAGCCTGACCCAGCCTGGTCCCTTGGCTACCCAGTTGCAGCCTGGTGCTGCTGCTGAAGCCGCTGCCATCGCAAGTGTGAATGCGGCACACGAGGAGCAGCTGGGGCAGCAGGGCGGCTGCGCAGGCTTCTGGTTGCAGTGGGCGCTGGAGCTGCTGGGCTATGGCGCTGCAACGGCTAGCCCGGTGGTGAGAGTGAGAGGGTGTGAGGCCGCTGAGTTCAGGCACAGGCCACAGGCACCATGTGCAGTGTGGGGCCATTTGAGAGCATGCACACCCCATGATGCATACCTGACCAGCTGCGTGTGGGCAAGCAGAGTGTCCACTTCGCCTGCTACTCCTATCCATGCCCCCTGCCCCTGCCCCTGCCCCTGCCCCTGCCCCTGCCCCTGCCCCTGCCCCTGCCCCTGCCCCTGCCCCTGCCCTGCTCCTGCCACCCCCGCTGCCCCTACTCTTGCTCCTTTTCCTGCCCCTGCTCCCACCCCTTTACTCCCTCCATTGCCCCTGGCCCTGCCCTTGGCCCCCTGCCTTGCAGCCCACATCCACTGCCACTGCCTGTTAACCCCTGCTGACCTGTCCTGGCCTGTCGCCCTCTCAGGAGCAGCTTGCTGGCATCAGTCTGCTGCAGCGCGGCAGCCAGCACTTGGAGCAGCAACACCCCTCTCCCGGCTCTGCCTCTCTCCTAGCCACTCCCCCTGCTGGCCCCCCCCGCCCAGCATCAACTGCCGCCGCCCAGCTGCTGCCCATGCGACTGTCCCTTGTGGCCCGCCATCACGGCCCTGGGCTTCACCTGGACGCGGTGAAGGAGGAGGCGCTGGCCTGGCTGCAGGCAGTGGGGGACACGCAGCCGCAGCTGGACCGACTGCCACAGCAGCAGGCAGCACCCAGGCCCCCGCAGCAGGGCCAGGGAGGGTCCCCTGTCCGCCTGGCCGCAGCGTACCAGCTCAGCCTGGCGCTGCTGTCGGTGGAGCGGGAATGGCCCAAGCAGCAGGCCATACTGCAGGCCGGTGAGGGAGAGCCACCAGTGAGGGCCTGCAGCCACCTAGCTCTGCTGCTGCTCCTCTTGCTACTGCCTGTTGTGTTGTGCCGCTGCTGCTACCACTGCTGCTGCTGCTGCTGCTGCTGCTGCTGTGTTGCAAGCGCTGTCAGAAGTCCGCCGCAATCTGCCTGTGTGTGGCCCCACGCCCTGGGCCGCACTGCCTGCCCCTGGACCTGCCCTCACCTCTGCAGGGCTGGCCGCATGCCTGGCTGCCCTCCCACCATCCTCCCTGACAACAGCTACCTCCCCCAGCACCAACAACACCAGCAGGCAGGCAGAAGCTCCGTCAGCCACCCACCCCACCCCCTTAGCCAGCGGAACAACCCCCCACTGGGCCCCCCCCTCTTGGCCCACTGCAGCCACTGACCAGGCATGGGCGCCCCTGCAGCCCCCTGGAGTGCAGGCGGTGGTTGACCTAGCACTGCGCAGCCTGCACCTGCACGCAGCAGCGGGCCAGGTGGGGGCAGGCCAGGACTGGCTCACCCAGCTCCTGGCCGCCTGCGCTCCAGACATCCAGCCGTCCCAGGGCGACGACACAGGGCAGCGGCCGGTGGCTGAAGGTCAGGGCAGCGGGGTAAGAGAGTTGAGGGGGGCAGCGGCAGGGGCAGCCTCTGAGCTGTCCAGTGGTCCTCAGCAGCCAGCCCATCTTCTTGCCCCAGCATCTGTCCCACAGCGTCTGTCTGGGATGCTGGCGGCTTGGCCCTCCGCCGCCTGCCAGCTGTGGTCTGCTGCTGCTTGCTGGGCCAGCCAGGGACGCCTGCCGCCAGGCATGGGGCTGCGCCTGGGCTATGCTCTCCCTGGGCCTTCACTGGCGGATGCACAGCAGCTGTGGGCTGAGCTCATAAGCAGGGTCGTCCCTGGTGATGCTGCCCCTGCCTCCACCACCCTGCCTGCCGGTGCCCCTTCTGCGGCTGAGGCAGCTGCTGGCACTGCAGCTGGCTTGGAGCTCAGCTGGCGCTGTGCAGGGGCGACACTGAACGCAGTGGCAGAGGCGGTCGCAGGAGCAGGGGCAGGGGCAGGGGCAGGGACTGGCTGTGGGCTGCTGCTGCACAGCCAAGCAATGGGCCATGCAGTTGCGGTTAGCGCAGCCTCCCTCCTGCTGCTCCACCCATCCACCTCGCACCTGCCTGACCGTCCTTCTCCGCAAGCCCCAGCTGCTGCTGCCACTGTGGCTGGTCAGCCAGCCGGGCAGGTGGTGTTGGAGCTGGTCAGTGGCCTGCAGCAAGCAGTGTCCGGGCTTGCTGCCCAGCTGCATCCAGCCAGTCAAGGTACACAGCAGCCAGGGGAGCAGCAGCAGCAGCAGCCGTCTAGGCCTGGGGTGCAGCAGCTGGGCGCAGCCGCCTGCCTGCCTGAGGTGCTCAGCGCCTGGCTGGGCCCTGAGGCGTCTGCTCGCTGCTGCAGGGCCCTGGCCACCTTGCCCTCCTGCACCTCTGACGCCATGGGGGCCAGCGCCCGCCCCTGCCCCACCAGCCAGCTGCAGCTCGCCCTCTCAGTCTGCCTGCTCCTCCTGGGGGCGCACCTGCTGCACCACCTGCAGCAACCCCCCACCCCAGCCCCTTCCCCTCGACCCCCTCGCACCCAGATGCCAACGGCAGGGGGCGCAAAAGGGCTGAGCGGGGATAGTGCAGCAGCAGCAGCAGCCACCAGGGATGTGTGCCAGGGGCAGGGTCCTCCCTCCTCTTCCAGCCGCGATGCATGCCAGCTGGCACCTTCAGACACCTCCTGCCTACACAGCTCATGCCAGGCCAGCGCATACTTCCTCTTGCAAGCAGCTGTCGATCTGTACTTGCTGGGCTGTGTCGACCAGGCAGGCGCAGCGGCTCAGGGCCTGATGCTACATGCAGCAGCCGCTGCTGCCAACCCCCTTGCAGCAGGGGCAGTAGGGGCTGGGGCAGGTGCAGGCTCCCCCCTGGGGGGCTGGGGTGTGCAGCACGAGTGGCTGTGGGCTGCTCTCATGGCCAGCCGCCTGCATGCTGTGCATGAGATGGTGGCAGCGCAGTTTGAGGCAAGCGTGCTGCCCCACCACCCTCAGCTGCTGTGGCACAGCTTGCATGGGGGAGACAGGCAGGAGGGGTGCGTGGCAGGGCAGTCAGAGCAGTCAGCCAGCGGCATGGAGTGGGAGGTGAGTGAGGCAGGCACAGACCCAGGACCTGCCGCTCCCCCCCTGCGGGCAGCCCAGCCCAGCAGCCTACATGGGTCGAGCCAGGTGCAGGGGCAGTTGGGGCAGTTGGGGCCAGGAGGGTTGCGAGACCCCCTCCATGCCCCAGCCCCTCAAGAACCTGCCCACCTGCGCATCGTGCTGCTCCATTTTGCCTTTTGGGCTGCTGGTCTGTTGCTCAGCATGGACCTAGAGCCTGATCAGGCAGCCTGGTCAGAGGCTTCTGGAGCACCTGCCCAAACTGAACCACCCAGCCCAACCGAACCAACCGAATCCCCTGGGCCACCCCACCCCGTCACCCTCCACTTGCTGCTCAACATGCTGGAAGTCCCAGCCCTGGCCTGCCACCGGCCCCGAGTGGCTGCCATTGCCGCCACCCACCTGGCCGCCCTGCTGCCCCACGGGCCCCCCCGCCCTCCCCAGGGGGCCCCTCACCCACCCCCTGCCAGCACCCACACCCATGGCTTGGAGCAGCACCAGGAGCCAGGCCCCGGCCCCCCTCCAGCCCTTTGTGGTGGCCAAGGGGCAGCCAGCCTAGGGTTCACAGCTACCCCAGCAGCTGAACCCGGGGGGGAGGCACCAGGGGGCAGGGTGGGGTGCCAGGGAGGCTACCAGCCTGGGCCTGCCGCCTCCTGGCTACACCCTGTGCAGTGCAGTCTGGTGCTGTGCCTGGACCCTGGTCTCAGCAGCTTGTGGCTCAAGGGAGGGAGGGCGGCGGGCTGGGAGAGCCTGGTGTCGCCTGGCCAGCAGCAGCAGGGGCAGCGGCAAGAGCCACAGGCGCAGCAGCAGCTGCTGGAAGAGGGCCAGCAGCAGCAGGGGGGAGGCAGGCAGCAGGAGCGTCCACAGCCGGCAGCGGCGGTGGCGGCGCAACGGCGCACGCTGGCAGTGCTGCAGCCCCCCAGCTGGCAGGACATGGGGCTGGGGCTGGAGCTGGCGCTGGGGCTGGGCCTTAGGTACCTCGGCCATGCCCAGGTGCGCCGCTAGGGTGCCGGCTGGGCCAGCTGACACAGCCTTGAGTGGTTGACCCCCCACCATTACCCACCCCTGAGCATTACCCACCCCTGCTGCGAACCCAGCCAGCTTCACCCCTCTGGTCGTTTGCAGTGGGGATGGGTCGGAGGGCCTGGGTAGGGGCTGCATGCTCTGCTTACCCAGCTATCCCCATGCCCCAGCCTCTGCCTCCCTGCATGCCTGGCCACTGCAAGACCCGGCTGCCCCGCCCCCTCTGCCCTGCAGGTGCAGGCCTGGGTGCACCGCCTGGCTCACCCAAGGTCAGGGCTGTGGGGCAGCCCCCACCTGGCACCTGCCCTGCTGGCAGCTGCTAGGCAGCTTCCTGCGCCCCACCAGCCGTCTTCCTGGCCCCCTAACCTGGGCTGGCTGTGCTGGCTTGTGCCGCTGGTGGCGGCTGCGCTGGTGGCCTCTGGGCCCCTGGCTGCTGAGGAGGTGATGCGGAGGAAGGGGTGGGGTGATGCTCGGGGGGAGGGGAGGGGCAGATGGGGCAGGCAGGTAGCAGGCTGGCAGAGTGTGCCGCCCAGAGGTTGTAGAGTGCCAGGTTGGATCGATTGTCTATTGACCCCTGCGTCACAGTACCAAATCCTTTGCAGCTACAGGCTGGAGGGCTGGGCTGGGTCGGGCTGGGCTGGGCTGGGCTGGGCTGGGCTGGGCTGGGCTGGGCTGGGCTGGGCTGGGCTGGGCTGCATAGTGCTGCTGTGCTGTTGCTGCGCTGCAGGCATGGTGTGGTGCAGTGAAGTTGGCTGCTGCCCTGAGCAGTGCTGCCGCAGCTGAGCTAGCAGCCAAGGGGCTGGGCACAGTGCACCCCTGCTGCAGCCAGTTGCAGCAGCTGCTGGATTCTCTGAGGCCCACTGGCAGCAGGGCAGGAGGAGCAGGGGGCACCCGTTCCCTTAGGCAGTGACGAAGTGCTCGCATGGGCGCATGGGGATGCACATGGGAGACTTTTAGTTGCGCTGTGCATTCAAGTTCTGACTCTCTCCATCTCCATCTCCACCTCTCTCTCCCTCTGACTCACTCCATTTCTGACCCACTACCTCTTCTACTGTTCAAACCTGTGCATCCGCTGTGTGTCATACCCTGCCACCTGTGCATGCCTATAGTTGTGCATGATTGACTATATATGGCACGGTGTGTGAGAGTGTGGTTGCAAGTACTCGCACCCACAAGAACATAGCAGGGCAATGCCTCATCAGCATCAAGCTGAGGCAGCCACAGTGCCCTCACTGGCTAAGCATTGGCGCAAGTGTGAACACACACCGTTGACCAGGTCCCAGGTACAGCCCCATGACGCAGTTTGACTCTATTGCTCTCTCTCCCATTCTTCTATGCCTCTCCCCCTTGTAGCATGCAGCCGCACAGTCTAAATGCATGCCAGTATGTGTAATCTGTTCACGCCCATGCCACGGTGTGACGTCTGTTGTGTGTGGACCTAGCTGCTCCAAGGCTAGCTGAGACCAGGCTAGCCAGGCTGTCGTGATGGGCTTTGACCCGCCCCGCCCCCACACTCTGCCTGTGCAGGGCTTCGCGTCTGGGTGACATCGCCAGGCCACGTCGCCTGCCAGGTGCTTGCGTCACCCTCCTGCACCCCTACCTGCCACCCACTGCCCTGGCTGCTCCTTTACACTTTGTGCTAGACAGATTACAGACATGCTGAGGCAAGGCCAGCCAGCATGCGCAAGGCATTAGCACCTCACAACTTGCTGCCACACGGATGAGCAGGCACACAACCCGGTCCATCAAAACTCTTTGTGTGTGGCCACCTCCCTCCCACCCTGTTGCTGCTCTCCCTCTCCCCCCCCCCCTGACCCTAACCCTAACCCACACACACACACTTAGCCCTCCTCTGGCATGCTCACCCACTTACACAACCTACCTCCATGCTTAATCTCACTGCTGGTGGACCCACCTGCATTGGCAGCTCATGCCAAGCACGCCAACGTGCTGCTGCTGCTGGTGGGCAGGCCCCGCCAGCCTCCTGGTTGCTTGGTGGTGTACTGCTCACTCCACCCCCCTGACCTGCACTCCATCTAACCCTTGTGATAGGCCATGCTATGCGGTCCATGGGGCAGAGGGGCAGGTGCAGGGTCGTGGCTGGAGGAAGTTTTGGCTTGAGCTTGATCAGGCAGGGCACAGGCGAGTGAATTAGTTCCCCGCCTGGCCGCTGCCGCCCCTGCCCTGGCTCCTGCTGCCCCACCCCTGGTATTCCTTGACTTTTTGGCACCCTACTGCAAGAGCTACTGAAGGGGTTAATCCTATATTGCATGATAGCTTTCAGCCATACCTGCCCTGATGCCAGCGCCGCTGCCTGCCTGGCCGCAGGTGGGTGCTGTGGGGGATGCCTTGGCTGGACGGCTGCCTGGCAGCCAGCAGCCTGCTGTTCTTGGCTCAGGAGGCACCTCACCTTCAGTGGGCATTCCTCACCTTCAGCGGGAGAGCGCGCTGCTGCCTGGCCGCAGGTAGCCTGCAGGCTGGCTTTGGTAGTCACCCTACGCGAAGCCCTGGCCCACCTGCCTTGTGGAAAGCAACAGAGGAGGTCAAGCAAGAGAGATAGGTGTGGAGTGAAGTATGAGGGCAGCACACATGCCCATGCAAGCGGACATGCGACGGACGCTGTCGTCACCAGCGTGTGAAGTGCACAGTGTGACAGTGTGACCTATGGAGGACGCCTGGGGTGTAGAGAGGCACCCTGAGTAGCCAGGCAGCAGGTCTCCTGTGTATGCGCAATCGCTGCTGGCAGATGGCAGCTGCAGGTTGTAATTACAGGTGAAAAAAGCAGGAACAGCAGCAGCAATAGCAGCACTGGCAGCACCGGCAGCACTCGCGGTATTAAGCAGCGTTAGGCAGCACTGGCTGCACTGGCTGCATTTAGACAGGTCATGTGCACATGTGCTATCGCTGCTGGCAGACAAGATCTGCAACCTTAGTTTTACAGGTTCCACCTTAGTTGTACAGCACTGGCAGAATTAGGCAGGGGTGATGAGCAGCAGGGGTGGCTGAGGTGCTTGCACCACCTTAAGCACAGCAAAGAGGGGCACGAGCAGGTGGTTGAACGGGCGCTAGGAGCAGCCAGCGGAGCAGTCAACCCGTTGCGACTACGAGCGCCAATGGCAGAGCCTTCGCCCCCCTCAACCTTCCCTTCCCTGGACTTCGAAGACGGAGTCACAAGAGCTGCAGCTAGGTGCTGGACCCAGCAGCCTGGTGAAGCCGTGGAGGAGCTTTGCCTCGCTGCAGGGCGCAGAGGTGGGCAAGCTCGGGCAGTGACGTCTTGGGCAGTGACGCGGGCAAGCTCGGACGTCTCAGTGGCAAAGCGGAGTGGGCATGTGCACCATGGGAGGTGCTCAGGGGGTCCCCCTGGGCATTGGAGCAGTTGTTTTTGGGAGTCTACACCTACAGCTTTTTGGCTGGTAGCCACATGCGTATACAGCATGTTTCATGACTGCCTGACGCCTGGAGTGACTTGCTCCGTCGTGTGAGAGGGGGTGATGTGTAATGTGTAACCCCATGGCCGTGCGACACTCTATGGCCTGCACAGGATGGGCCGGCTAGAGAAAGGGAGCCAGGTATCATTCAAAAGACTGAACTCTCTGACATAGGCGGCAATTTGTGAGACATCATTACAAGACGTATATAACAGATCAGGTAAGACTGGCAGGTACTTGGCGCACACGTTCTGCGTTTCATCCTATGCGGACACGTTCTCCCTGCCTTCAATACAATGTAGCACAAGCTATCCACCTCCATGCACGTCTTGCAGTCGAGATAACGGTTGGGTAAACAGCAGGTAGACCATTGCTTTTTTTGTTCAACGCATGTTGCCCTGCTTTGTTTTTCTTGATGTCCAGGATGGATTACAGTATGCTGTAGACACCCTTTAAGTCGTGACACGCATCCGAAATGGCGTACACGAGATACTTTGGACTTTCCGCGTTGGCTGCGACTGCCGTCGTTTACCATGCCTTTGTGACTCGCCAGCAGTCAGTACCTAAACTCCCTAGCAACTTGCATCCCTTTCCCTATTCTGACTCTGGCTTCTCGTGCCTTACAGTTTTTATCCCGCAACCCTGTATTTGTCAACATCCAAACTCGCGGTAGCCGTGGTCGGCAATCTGTTGTTTGCCACAGCGCTGCTGCTGCATCGCGCTGTCATCAAGGTGTGCTTACACCTCTGCGGCCGATATAAACTGCCTTACGCTCAATGCCATCGGTCAAATGATGTGCTTGCTGGCTGATCAGATCTTCCTCGGGAGCTTGCGCGACATCGAGCAAGAGATGATAAAGGAGAAGCTCAGCTCGGCTGTGATGGAGAGCCTGCTTGCACTGACGGTGTTTAGAGAAGAGTTTGGCGCATTTTTCGTTGCCATGTTCTCGTCGCTGGTGTTCGTCAAGGTCCTGCACTGGCTGGTGCAAAATCGCGTGGACTACATTGAAGTCACCCCCACGGTGTCCAGGCTGCAACACATTCGCATCATCTCCTTCATGTCAGTTCTGCTGGTGGGTGTGGTGGAAGGGCAAACACTGCCAATCAGAACACTTACCGCCTTTCACATGCTGTGGGCGCCACTGGAGAAGAGCAAGGCATGCTGTGTGCCTCTGCAGATGATCGATGCCATGTTCCTCAGCTATACGGTGCAAGCCACTATCGCCAAGGGGGGACACTCAGTGATGCTGCTGTTCGCATTCGAGTACATAATCCAAGCGTCTGATGTCGTCCGCTACTTCCTCAAGTACGCCATGTCTATGGTGGACCTGTGGCTGGACGGGCGGTGGGAAAGCAAGGGCACCTATGTATTCTACTTGGAGCTGGTCACTGACCTTCTGCATCTCTTCGTCTACATCATCTTCTTTGGCATGGTGTTCACCAATTACGGCATGCCCCTCCACCTGGTGAGCCTCCTGCAACCGCTGTGCACCTGGCTAAGCCGCTGTAGGCTGTTACTACCTCAGGCGCCACGTACTGCTGCTTACAGGTTCGAGACCTGTACTCAGCTTTCCGTAACTTTCGCAACCGAATCATCGACTTCCTCCGCTTCCGCCAGGTAAGCCTTTGCATCATAAGCCAGCCCTTTCAACCCCAGACAGCCATTGTGACAGGTAACATTGGCAATTGTGCAATCAGCACACCAGCACTGCTGCCTGGTTCTGGCAACTGCAGGTGTCGGCGCGTCTCAACCGTCTTCCAGATGCCAGTCAGGCAGACCTGGAGCGCAGTGACGGCGTGTGCATCATTTGCCGCGAAGAAATGGCCAGAGGAGGAGCCAACAAAAAGCTGATGTGCGGGCATGTGTTCCACCTGCACTGCCTCAGGTGCGCTGGCTGACATGCCTGTATAGGCTCCTGCTAGTGTGCAGCTGTGGCCTACTTGCAGCACGGTTCACAAGGCATGCTCAGTGGCATGGGAGTCTTGTTGGGAAGGGTGTGGCGGGTGTGCACAGGTGTCGACTGCCAGCATGACCTGCTGCATGGCATGGGGTGCAGGTCATGGCTGGAGAGGCAGCAGAACTGCCCCACCTGCCGTGGAGCAGTGTTCCAGCGGCGCCAGCCCCCGGCAACAGCTGCTGCCCCCCCCGCCCCCCCTCTGGAGGCAGCAGCTGCTCCTGCACCTGAGGCCCAGGCCCAAGCCGCAGTTGTGCCACCAGGGGGTCCAGCAGCAGCAGCACCAGCAGCAGCAGGGGTCAGGCCTGGTGCTGCTGCAGCAGCTGGGTCTGGATCCTCCGCCCAGGTTGCACCAGGCCCATCTGCTCAGCGTGCTGCTGGGGCTGGGGCAGGCAGCTCAGGCACGCATGCGTCAGGGGGGGCGGCAGCTGCAGGCATCAGAGTGGCTCACCCACACCCAGGCAGGGCGGGCATTAGGGTGATGAGGCATGGCCATGTTCCAGGCAGTGGTGCAGGTCATGCTGGGGCAGGAGTCGGGGCTGCGTACAGTGTGGAAGCAGCTTTGGAGGCTGGCGGCCTGACAGCGCTGCTGCAACACCTGCAGCAGCTGCAGCACCAAGCAGCAGGCTCTTCAGCAGCTCCCCTGCCTGCAGGCACTTCTCAGGTGAGCTGCAAGCTGTGCAGTGTGAGCTGCCAACACCATTGTCTCAGTGGTGTGGCACCTGCTGGCTAAGCAGGCTTGCTGCGCTCCCAACTTGTGCAAGCATCCCACCTTGCACTCATGATTGCTGGCTTAGATGATGAGGGCTGAGCTTAGGGAGTGCGGTGCGGGCTGGGGAAGAGGTGAAGCAGGCAGGGAGGTGCTACAATGGTGCAGCTGCATGCATTCACTTGCAATGTGTGTGGTTCATTCCTACACTGCCCCTGTGGTAGGGAACAGGTTGTTTAGGCCACATCGCCCATTCATCCATAACAGCCGCTCATTACTCATGCTACCATAGATAATGACATGCAGCCAGCATACCAAGGCTCACATCATTAGCAGGAACTCGATGCAAGGGCAATTACACAGCGGGTGTGCTGCTGCTTGCAGGCAACACCGCCCCTGTTCCCTGGCTTTCCTACCCTTGGGGCAAACCCACTCGGCAGCATGCCCGGCATGCACTTTCCCATGCAGCTCCCCATGTTTGGGGGCATGCAGGGTTTTGCCCCCATGCCAGGCTTTGCTCCCGTGTTCCCAACAGTGCTGCCCCCACTGATGCCTGGGCCCAGCCCCACCAGCGTGGTAGAGCAACAAGCAGCAGCAGCGGCAGCGGCGGCAGCCCTCGCAGCAGCAGCTGCAGTGGGTGCTTACAACCCCCTGGGTGGCCTCATCATGATGCCCCCTGCTTTTGCACCGCACTTTGGCAGCATGGCTCCCCATGGGATCCTGGGCGGTGGCCCCCAACATCCCCCCACCTCCGCCGCTACAGGTCAGTAGCTGCTGGGCTGGGCTGCTTGCTGCATGCTGCAGCTAGGCAGTCTGCTCCCTGCTGACCCCGGTGCTTTGACCCATCTCCCATTATACACCAGCACCCACTGATGAGGACATCTACTGCCTCCATCCTTGCCCAGTCCCCTAGCTTTAGCTGTTAGGTGCTGCGAGAAGTAGGATGCTACAGCGTACACTCAACTGCTCGGCTCAAGTGTGCACCTCATGCCAGCACGCCATGCTGTAGTGGTGTGGTGCTTTGAAAGGCACCTTGCTGCGGTGCAACGCTCCCCTTCCTCTTGCTACCCCCTCAGGACCAAGCCCCTTCACCAATTCCAGTGGTCTGCCGCCTTCTTCACCGCAGCCTGCAGCTGAAGCAGTGTCAGAGCCAGCCACAGCAGAGCCAGGGCCGGGGAGCGCTGCTGCTCCCGTGGGCTTGCATGGTGCAGGGCTGGGCATGGACCACAAGCTGGCGGCAGCCATGCAGGTGGTCCTGGAACGGCAGGTGGAGATGCTGCAGGTGGGTGCAGCTGTATTGCAGCAGCTGTCATGCGGCCAGGGCCATGCTTAGCATTAAGCATGTAGCATGCAGCATGCAGTTTAGCTGCAGTTGACTCCCAGCCATCACATTGGGAGAGGATGTGGGAGTTAGGGTAGTACTTGAGCTCCAGCTTCTCTCACATCTCAAAGGCCTCTTGCGCAAGCACTGCCAACCAGTTGGGTTCCTTGCCAGGTGTGCTTGGCCCTGCCTGCATGTCTCTAGTCGTCCCTGCCTGCATGTCGGCTTGCAGGAGCAGCTGGCTCACATCAGGCAGGCGGCTGCCCAGACCTCACCCGCCACAGCCTCTGCTGCACAAGCAGGGCCTGGCAGCCAGCCTGGCACAGCCCCCCCGCCTGGGCCGTCTGGCCAAGTGAACAGGACTGTGGGGGAGGCAGCAGCTGGCAGCAGCAGCAGCAGTGCGAGGCTGGCATGGCCCCCTCCTGCCCAAACACCACCTTCGCCTATGCCTGAAATCAAGCCAGCAAGGCCGTTGTCTGCAGCTCCTGCGGCACATGATCAGGCACACACCCCTCGGACGGATAATTCATCCCCTACGCCACCCCCAGCTGCTGCTGCCGCTGCTCCTGAGGCCTCTGGGCCCCAACATGCAGGCGACCACAACAGCTCAGCCAACTTGAGCACGGTGACACAGCCAGCAGGTGCCCCCCACCCCGCCTCAGCGCCATCACTCTCAGCGCAGTCCCCTTCCCCCACCACCTCCCCATCACTCAGCAACACCACCAGGCACACTCCCGCGCCAGGGGCAGCAGCTGATAGTGCTCAAGTGCACAGTGCTGACAGCGACAAGGCTGCGTTGCCTGAGGGGGGTGGGCCTGAGGCTGGGCCCTCTATCAGCGTGGCTGGGCCCGGAGTGCTGCTGCCAGGCAAAGGGCAGCTCGACAGGTGCCAGTCCCCAGAAGATGGCTTCGAGTATGAGGAGGTCCGGCAGCTGCGCCTATTGCACTTCCTCAAGCACCAGCAGCGGCAGCAGCAGGAGCGAAAGGAGCAGCAGCAGCAGGAGCAGCAGGAGCAGGAACAGCAGGGCGCTTCAGGGCTGCCGTGAAGTATAATGGCTACAAATGTTGCCGATTGTTGATGCAGATGACACCAATTGTTGATGCTTGGCGCTTCAGTTCAGTGGCAAAAAGTGTAAAACATACAACACCCAAGGCCCAAGCCCAGCAACCTGTAGCACAGTAGCATGCGTGCACTAGGCAATGCTTAAGCTATTGCTTACATCAGAGCAACATCTAATGCCAACATCTATCGCCTCACCCTCGTAAGGGGGTGCGGGTAGGTTTGTTTTAAACAGTTCGGGTTACAGATGACGCACCTCCTAGTTGTGCGGGGATCATGCGTTGTGAAGTATGGTGCCTGGTATGCCACTCTGTGTGTCATTCCATGGTGGGGGTACTCTGAAAAAGCCATGTACACTATCATGGATGTCGGCTGGCACCACCTTGGACAGCCTCAAGGCCACACCCAGGCCCTCAAGGCTACCTGGGGCCCGTGGTGGGAGGAGTACCTCAAGCCACGCTGGCGCAGGCAGCGGTTGAGGCTGCACCATGCCCAGGATCACGTCATTGAGCGTTTCTGCAAGAAGGTATGACCTATTACCGGACCCGGACCCGGACCCGACCCATTACCGGTTTCGGACCGGTTTTGGACCCCGAACCGAACCGAACCGAACCGAACCGAACTGCAGGTGGTGAGGGGATGGTGTGGCGGGTGTCACGCCAACACTACAACCGGGAGAGGGGAGTGGCAGTGTACCTGGGAGGGGCAACTTCAGCCAGGGTGGGTGGAAGGCCTATGTGGTGTTGGAGAGGTATCGCAATGTGGTGGAGCAGCCCAGCAGGCCCATCACGTTTGACAGGCCTGGCAGGCTGGTGATCGTGGATGAGTTCCGCACCAGCCGTGTCAGCTTGTCAGTGCATGCCCGTCAGCCTTGTGAGCTGCAGCTGCCACATGACCGGCCTAGGCCTGCAGACTGGGTACCCCCAGCAGGCCAGGTCAACTAGCGGCTGGTGCGCCCAGCCTGGAGCCAGCGGCATCCTGAGTATGTGCGGGGCCTGTCGCGGTGCCATGAGGTGCCACCCAACACCCCTCCCCCTCCTCCCGCCCAGGCCCCCCTCGCCCAGGACCCCCCTGCTCCAGCCCTGGACCAGCCCCCTGCCCAGCCCCCACCTGGCCCAGTGCCACGACCCCAGGCCCCCCCATGGGGCACGTGGCTGAACCGGGACACCAACGGGTACCTGAACTTTCAGTGGATTGGGGAGAGCATGTAGCGCCCCCTGGAGCTGTGCAGCTATGTGGGCCTTGAGGCTCTGCCCCCTGTGGTCGATGAGTACCAGCAGGGCTACAAGCTGGTCAATGACCGGCTGCCCAAGGGCAGGCAGCGGCTGCACCGGGCTGCAGAGTACCGGCGGGGCATTCATGGACGGGCCCACAACAATGCATAGGGCCTGTTACTTTTGATGGGGTGCCTGCCCAGTGGTGCACTGCCCAGTGGTCCCCAGTTGGCTGGCATGGAACGAGCCACCGGTGTGGGGTTGGCAGTCATCAAGGGTGCGACCGAGGATGCTTCAACTTGATTGGAGTAGCTGAGTGAGATTACCCATTCTCAAACATGTTGTTCCTTGTTGAATGAGTTCTCTTTGTCTTTGTGTCAATCTGTTGTTCAGCTACAGGATGCAGGGAGGTGGGAGGTGAGGAGGTGCAAGGAGCAGCACACCTGACGCACAAGGGACCGATGTCTTTCATCTTATATGTGATTGCCAGTGTAAGCGAGTGCTGCAGAGCAAATACTTGCACAACATGCGCTGCAACGGTCTCAACATGCGAGGAAACTGCACTTGTGGTTTACCCAGCAATACCCGAAACACTTGCTAGAGAATTTGCTGTCAGCTGCCACTGGCTACGGTGTGACCAGAAGCCACGGTGTGACCCTCCTTCCCGCGGCTCCGTTCCCGCCCATCCCTCCCTCCCTCTCTCGCTCGATCGGCATCTTTGCCGTTCATTGGGCCAGCGCTAGCAGTACTCTGCCAGTGTTACAACAGCCGCAGGTGCCCGGTAATGCCGTCAATAGTACTCTTCGGAGCTGGCCCAATCGCAAGCACTGTTTGCGAGCCTGCAGGAATCTGCGTCCGGCCAGCGTCGTGCACGATGTATGTAGGCAGACCTGCGGCCGAGGCTTTGCGTTCCAGCTCGTCCTGCAGCCATGCAAAGTGCCGACCGATGACTGATGACTATCCAGCCAGCCAGACCCACCAGCAGTCATCAGAACAGCTATGCCTGCCTGCCATGGACACGGCTGATATGTTTCAAGCCGTCATCTGTTGGGCTGCTTGGTGGCCCTCCCCTTTGGAGGTTCAGATTGCGCATCCCATGGCTAGGTGCACAAGTGCCTGGATACCCACTCTTGGCAGCCCTGCACCGCTGGCTCCTCACCATTTCATCATCGTCGCTTATCTTCAGTGCAATCTTGGGTTGCCCATGGTGCTCCCACTGCTTTAATGCGACGGCATGTGTGCTGCCCCACTGCTGCAGCACTCCCACAGCGGCGTGTGCGCACTGAGCCCCTAGGGAACGCAGCAGGCAGGGACAGCCGGTCAGCGAGCAGTGGGCACGTGCTGGCAGTGCACATGCTCTGTAGCTGGGAACCCTAGATGCCGGAGAGCAACAGGCCAGTAAGCGGAGGCTGACAGATCTCCCCAACCTTCCCTTGACACAGGCTGCATTTATGCTTGCAGCTGAGTCCAGGTCAGTGTGCTGCCGCTGCTAGTGCATGTGATGCCACGAGACAACTGACCTATCTTGCCTTTCCCCATCTTCAGGCTTTCATTGACGCACAGCACCTACGTGCAAGTTTTAGAAGGCTCAAGCAGAGGCCCTAGGGGTGAGCAGGGGGGCGCTTGCCTAGCTGTCCCTATTAAGGTCAGTGCTGAGTCCCTATTAAGGTCAGTGCTGAGTCCCTATCAAGGTCAGTGCTGAGACCCTATCAAGGTCAGTGCTGAGTCTCTATCAAGGTCGGTGCAGCAACGTGTGCAGAAACTGGGCGACACCCATCAGGCTGAGCTGTGACCAGGGAGCTCTGCCAGCCAAGGGCAAGGAGTACCCTGGCCTGGGCTACAAGCGGGTGCGAGATAAGCCCCCCAAGGCCCAGCAGCAGCAGCAGCAGCCTGGTGAGGCACAGTAATGTGTGCCCCCTTTGTTGAGCTGTCACCAGCTTACAATTAGTGCATGCAGGTCATGCCAACTCTACACGATAGCCCTCGAGTCAGGCAATAATGTAGGTGGTAGGCTCAACACTCCACACAGCCCAATAACACTGTTTGAGTCGGATCTAGTTAGTGGCTGCTAGTGGCTGCTAGTGGGTACTTCTGATCCGGCTCAAATGGAGGCCCTAGTGAGGGACAAGGGGGCTGAGCTGTGACTGGTCTCTCGCGACTGGGCTCACCATCTTCAACTCCTCTTTACTGCGAGGTACTGAGACTGCTTTCACGCCTCCCTTTTTCTTCTTGATCGGGGCCGGACTCCGGCGGGCGATGTGATCACGAACCGTGAAGCCGACGACAAACCCACCCAGCACTTTGAGCAGGCTGTCGATTACAAGGACTACTGCGCCCGGCATGGATCAGGCAATGGCGGATAATGATGTGCTTGTGCGTTTGAAAACCGGTGGCGAAAGCATGCACATAGCTAAACTCCCAGCCTGTGCACGAAGAGTTGCTTACTGGCACTGTGCTGTCAACACACTATGCAAAGGAAGACTCGCTTGATCCCCACACCAGGGGCAGTGTTTTGCCTGTATGGAGTGTGGCTCCCACTTGCACTGGTGCTTGAATGCCATCACAGGGCTGTGGCTTGGAACTGGCACGACAGACACGCGCTGATGCAAGCCTCCGTTAGGACGCGACCGTCAAGTCGGTCAAGTTGAACAGTCTTGACACAAGGGACCTTGACGTAGTGAGCACATGCATATCTGGCCTAGCTATATAGCTATATAGCTAGGCCAGATATATAGCTATATAGCCAGCTATCTGCCTTAGCCATGTGCCATGGAGGTGTCTATTTTGTGGCGGCTGAACAAGACAGCAGCAGCAGCAGCAGCAACATCAGGCATTGCATGTCCGGCATCAGAGGTGGCATCAGAGACCTCGTCTGCAAGATGGCACATCAGTAGCAATGTTTGACCACAACAACCTGTTAATGTGGTTTGGTTACCCTGTCTTGTGGTTTGGTCACCCAGTGTGAGGAACAAGCATGGCTTCAATATGTACGTACTGTGTAGTCCACTTCTCTTCTGTTGGGCTTTTGCCGCTTGAGCTGCCTCAGTGCTCAATCTTACGGCCCCACGGTCAGGCGCTCCCAACATTCAAAAAATGACAGTAAACCGACCCCTGGTAGTAGAACGGCTGTAACTCTGCACTCGCTGCGCCAAATTTAATGCTAGCTGGCTCAGTATGTAGCCAACCCAGCCAGCTATCTTTCACCCATCCAGAATAATTATCCAGTCAGTAGGCCGTGCACAGCAAAGCATGAAAGTTAGTAATTCAAATTTGAGCCGGTTCGGGGCATGCTGTCATCGCTGCGACCACCCGCGCCGCTTAGGTTGCTCTACACGAGCATGCGCATCGGCAGAAGCAGTCGGATCGGAAAACGATTGCGGGAATGTGGCACGAAGGCGGTTGGCAGGTGCGGTTGGGAGAGGTGACCGCTACAGCCTCTGTTGCGCACTTCACAACCTGAGTTGGCGCTGGGGGCCTGTCTAACTATGTCTCGTGGGTCACCGCTTGCGCTTGGCAGCTGTCTTGGGCAGCCCCAACCTCTGGTGACACCTGGTGCCGCATCAGGATGTTCATTAGCTGCCGCTGATGCCGGGTGAGCCGGGGGCCGCTTACACGGCAGCGGCGGATGTTGCGTAGCGCAAGGGACAGCCGGCGCTTGTCTTGCTGCAGCATCTGGATTGCATAGGTGCGCTCCTCAGCCAGCTGCTCCAATGACTCATTCTCACCCTGCACCTCTTGGTGTGCTGCCTGCAGCTGCTCCATGTCTGCCTGCACCTGCTGGAAATCTGCCATCGCATCATCGAGCTGCTGGTGGAGCCGCTCAACTTCTGCCCGTAACTGCATAGTCTCACCCTGGGCCTTCTTCATCTGAGCCTTTAAGCCACTAGGGCAGCATTTAAACCCCGCCTTGGGTGAGGCATGCAGCTTTTGCAGGTGCTGGCGCTTCTTCGGGCTCAGCCTTTTACCCCCCATGGTGGTGGCTAGGGCTGGGAGGGGGCGGGGGGGGAAGCGGAGCAGGCAGCGAGCAAGGGAGGCTGGGAGGGGGTGGGCTGGGAGGGGGTGGGCTGGGCGGGGGTGGACTGGGAGGGGGTTGGGCTGGGAGGGGTGGGCTCCTACAATAAGGTGGGCTCCTGCAATGATGGGTGGAGGGGGGGCGGGCATGGTGAGTCGTTGCATGCCGTGGCCCTGAACCAGCCTGGTGAACATGATGTAACTTTGAAGCTGTCAAACTGAACTAGGCCAGGGCTGTTTGTTGTGCGGTTTGTTTCAATAGATGCGCCAATGAGTCAAGAACAAACGTTTTATAGCCATTTTCTTGTGGGTGCAGCGGGTGCAACACAGTGGAGGACACAGTGGAGGAGGGGGGGTGTAAGCCGGTGATACCTTAGTGTGCGCCGACCCAAATGGTGTATTCGGCGGAAGCGAGTATAACTATATGTTCCAAACACCTCGTCTAGGTGCCCTGCACGCCCGGCAGGCATCGCGTTGGGTGTCGGCCGGACATTCCATTTGTGCACAACCAGCTTACTACGCTAGGTAGATGGGGTCACAGCGATGTGGCTCACCGTGCCAAGGAGACCCGTCTCGCCGATGTGATTTGTTCGCGGGCACATGTGGCAGTACGCGAGCAAAGACTCCAATGGCTAGCGCTGATGGTCAGATAACGCGGGCTAAACCGCCAATGCCAATGTGATAAACGCTATTGAAAACGGTGCAGTGTTGAGGGAGTAATCGCATGCATATTGCCAACCCCATGTTGGGAGGGCCTGACCCACGGCCCTGTATCATACTCGTCCCATGCAGGCTACCTTGCTGTGACGGGAGGACTAGCATAGCGGTAGGTCAAGACCCTCCCTCCTACAAGCATGAGTGACCTCCCTCTCTCCAACAAACATGAGTGACCTGGTCAAAAGTTGTGTTCACTCTAGCTGGGAAAGGAGCAGGGCTTGCCTCCTTGCCAGCTGTGCCTCCTTGCCAGGAAGTGCCAATGCAATAAACGCTATCGAAAACGGTGCACTTTGTATTGAGTACTTGCATGAAGATTATCAACCCCATGTTGGGGCAGGTTGCATTGTGAAAGGCACATGTCGTGGCTGTTTTACAGTTGGTCATGATGCAGCGTCCCCGTTGCAGGCCACCTCCATGGGCCGCATGACTGACATGCAAAAATGTAGGATTGAGTCAGTGTCCAAGGAGACATGAGTGAGGATAAGGTTGGGTCCGCTATGGATGGCGTTATACAGAGGGTTGGCAGCGCCCTAACAAGCTTGGCAGCTCTTTTACACTTGCTGTTCTTGAAGACAGGGTACAGCACACAACATTAGACATGACTCATGAGAGTACCTTGCATGCAAAGCAAATACAAGATGTGAAACAGATGGTGCAGGGGTGTGCTGAAACAAACCATCGGGAACTGAGGAGAGCACACTGCACGCAGCATTAACACATTTCATGCTATGGACCCAGCCAGAGCCAGTGGCAAAGCCGGACCTAGCTGCTGGTTGTTGGTTGCTGGTGATGCCACATGCATGGGCATGGCAATTGATGTAACTGGCTGGCTGGCCTCCGTGGCTGAGGGCTATCACTGTGCAACGTGTGCAGAAACTGGGCGACTCCCATCAGGCTGAGCTGTGATTGCACCGTCGCCTACTGGGCATGAAGAAGCAAGGCTCCCTGCAGGACACCCTGCCCCTGCCCTGCCGCATGCGCCATGCAGTGCATGTGTGCCGGTGGCTAGAGCGGTGGCAGCAGCCCCACACCCCCCCTGTGCCAGGGCAGCCAAAGCGCGGCAAGAGGCGTGGGGTTGGTCCCCGGACCCTGACCTGCCTGCCCCCCTTCACCCTCACCCCCATGGCCAGGGTGGGGGTGCACTTCATCAAGGTGGACAGCAGGGTGCTGCATGGGGTGTGCAAGCAGCTGGGCCTAACCAAGGAAACCCGGGCAGCATTCACCTCAGAGCCAGCACTGAGCCATCACTGGGCCAGGTGGTTCAACACCAACAAGCTTCGCAACAAGGAGTTTGCTTTCGAGAGGTTGGTGGACACAGATGGTGTCAGCGTGTGCGTGCACTACACGCGCCCCCTTCCCCCTCCTCCAGCCCCACCTCCAGCTGCCAGCAGCAGCACCAGCAGCCGCCCAAGCGCAGCAGCAGCAGCGGCTCATGCAGTGGGGCTCCCCCACATAGGCAGGGGCATAGCTGAGATGCGTGAGTATGTGTTTGACCCAGACACACAGATTGGGGTGGGCATCGACCCCGGCGTCACCCAGGCAGTCAGCGCAGCCTCTGGGGTATGGGATCCAGCAACAGGCCAGCTGATGGCAGACCAGCTGCGCCGGTGGAAGCTGACCAAGGGCCAGGTGAAGCATGCCAGCGGCCTAAACAATGCCCGCCGTGACATTGAGCAGTGGCTAGTACCGATCAAGCCCCACCTCCAGCACCTGGCAGCAGCAAGCCCAGTCGGCACCTCCCTGGAGGCAAACCTGAAGCACATCACCGTCACCCTTGCCACCTGGGATGCGGTGTGGGAGGTGTACCTGGACCCCAAGTGGGCACGGCAGCGGCTGAGGCTGTACGGAGCCCAGGACCGGGCGCTGGAGCAGTTCTTCAACAAGGTGAGGGTGGGTGGGTAGGTAGGTGTGTGGGAGGGAGGGTAAGGGATTGAGTACTTGATTGTGCCATGCCTAACCGTGTGCCACCATGTCAGCCACCATGTATGTGCCTTGTGTGCATGGCTGCAGCTGGAAGAGGAGATGGCCGAGCTGTCCATGGAGCGCCACAATCATTCCAAGCAGCTAGTGGTGTTCTTTGGTGCGGCTACCATTGGCACTGGGGGTGGGTGGGGTGCTGATGCGGTGCTGCGAGCCTGCTGCAAGGTGGTGTGCAGGCCCAGGGGCGCAGGCCAGCGGCGAGGCAGGGAGGTGCTTGTGGATGAGCACCGCACCAGCCGGGTCAGCTCAGCTGTGAATGGCAAGCAGCCCTGTGAGGATGAGCTGATCAAACTCAGTGCCACAAGGCCTGCAGGCTGGAAGCCCCCAGCAGGGCAGGTGGAACCCCGCCTGGTGCGCCCAGCCTGGAGCCAGGAGCGTGGCCAGCCAGTGCGGGGCCTGATGTGGTGCCCTGTAGTGGCCCCCCGCAAGCCCCCACAGGCCCCACGGAGCAGCCAGTCAGCCACACAGCCAGCAGCCTCAGAGCCAGGGCCCAGCACTCTCCCTCCAGCCAAGTGCAGCAAGCGCACCAAGGCTGAGCCGGCAGCTGAGCCCACCAAGGGCAGAGGGCAAGGGCAAGGGCGAGGCTACCAAAGCCAAGCCAGCACCACAGCCAGGCAGGTGGCTGGACAGGGACTGCAATGCAGCATTGAACATGCAGCGCATTGGGGAGAGCAGGTGGCGTCCACTGGAGCTGTGCTACTGGCCAGACCAGGGAGCTCTGCCAGCCAAGGGCAAGGAGTACCCTGGCCTGGGCTACAAGCGGGTGCGAGATAAGCCCCCCAAGGCCCAGCAGCAGCAGCAGCAGCCTGCTGAGGCACAGTAATGTGTGCCCCCTTTGTTGAGCTGTCATCAGCTTGCAATTAGTGCATGCAGGTCATGCCAACTCTACACGATAGCCCTAACGGGTCAGGCAATAATGTAGGTGGTAGGCTCAACACTCCACACAGCCCAATAACACTGTTTGAGTCGGGTCTAGTAAGTGGCTGCTAGTGGCTGCTAGTGGCTGCTAGTGGGTACTTCTGATCCGGCTCAAATGGAGGCCCTAGTGAGGGACAAGGGGGCTGAGGGGTATCAAGGATCACAGCAATAGCATCTAATGCAAGGGGTGTCACAGCAAGTCTGTGTGGTTACCTGGTGCAAGGTGCGCAGCAAGTAGTAGCAGCAGTGCATGACATGGTTTCTGACTCGTGCATTGTGGTTCTTGGCTCATACATTGTAGTTTTTTTCTCATGCATTGTACTTTTTGGCTCGTGCATTGTAGCCAAGACGATAATGCATGACATGGCTACTGGCCCATGCATCATCCCACTTTGTTTACCCACCTACTCCTCCAACAAATCTTAGCTTCATGCCATGTGTGTGGACGGCAAAAGAGGCCGCAAGTGGTGGATATTCCAACGACTTCATCAAGTGCAGCAGCTCAGCCCCACTGCTCGCGCCATGGTTTTTTTTTTGGCATCTCATGCTTCGTCAGAGGACCTACCATCACGAGCAAGTGAAGGCACGAGTGCCAGAGCCAGGTCCCAGCCCTCCTCCTTCTCTGACTTGTTGGTCCCCTGACGGGTCACATGCGAGAGGCGGGAGGCATGCTGTGGTGCCAGAGGGGAACAGCTAGGCCGCTCTGCCCCTGCCAGGCCAGCCTGCTTTGCCCTCCACTCCTGTACGGCGGCAGCAGCAGCAGCAGCAGCAGTAGCAGCAGCAGCCAAAAGGATCCAAGGTCAGCGGAGGCAGTGAGCACATGCAGAGGCTGAGGAGCCAACTCTCCCGCCATCAGCCACCCTGCCGCCTAGCCCTGCAGCATGACCCGGGTGGCACTGTGCAGCGGCCACCCGCTCACCTGGCTGCTCTCCAGCACGCTGAAGGTGGCACGGGCGCGAGCCACCTGGCGCCCACCTCCCCCATCAGTCACTCGCCCGGCTGCACCCAAGGCTTTAGGGCTGCTGCTGAGTGGTGACATGGTCGGGGTGCCTGCCTTGCTGTCCCTGATGCTCAGCGAGGACAGCTGGCGGGTGTAGCCCTTGCTGCCGCTGCTCAGCCGCCCCTCCTCCAGCTGCAGTATGATGGTGTCCAGGGAAGCAGGAATGGCCAATGCACCGGCGCCCAGCACCAGACCTGGGTATAGATAACCAGATAGGGGCAGCCATGAGCACCAGCCATGAGCACCACTGCTGACCCTCAATAGCAACGCACAAGTACCCTGCACCTGAAAGGAGGTGGGACTCAAGCTGCACTGCAGGCAGACCAGGGATGAACGAGCAGTGCATGCCAACAGCACACTACACAGAAAGGCAGCAGCTCATTGGGCAAGGTAAACCAGGGATGAGCTGGACTATGCCAGAAGGGCGAGAACCAAAGGGACCGGGAAGCGCGAGGATGAGTGAGGGGAGGAGGGAGGGTGGACATGCATGCATCTAGCCCCTCCCTGACCTTGGCTGGAGGTTGGCCTGTCGCCCGCTTTCAGGGCAGCGTAGTCCGTACTGGTTGTGTACACGGACCAGGTAGGGGAGGGGGCCGGACGGCGCCGCCCTCCCACCTGGCCCACCTTGGTGGGGTGTGCTGGCTGCTGGCTGCCTGATCTGCTGTTTGCCATCAGCCCTCCCACGCTCACAGGGACAGACCTGCCATCAGCGCTGCTGGTGCTGGTGTTGAATTGTAGGTGGCGCTGTTGCAGCAACTCTGTCACGGCCTGCAGGTGCTGAATGCTGGGTGGAGCCAGCGCTGCTGCTGCTGGCGCTGACCCTGCAGGGGATGCAGGGGCCGTGCAGGTCTCCAGGCCTGACACGGCTCGGCGCCAGCGGGTTTGGCCCGCGTCAGGGCTGCTGGCCAGGGCCGCCCTGTGACCATGGCTGTTGTTGAACAGCGGGGCAGGGAGGTGTGGGGTGGCAAACTGCAGGGGAGCGGGCAGGGAGGCGCAGGTCAGGAGGTGGAGCAGCTTGCTAGACAGACATGACAGGTGGGCAGGAACGCCGGAATGGGTGGGTGGGTGGGTGTGATCAGCGTTCACAAACATCACAGCTGTCATCAATGGGATGGCCACTAGACGGGGATGGGGTATGGGTTCATCAACGCTGGTGAGAGGATCGCTGTTGATGGATGTGTGGACTACAGCACTGACAACAGCATGCATCCTTTTGTCACAGTATATGCTCACGCACACAAAGCGTCAGTTGATATTGTCGGCAGTTGTCAGCAGTCACAGGCAACCAGCACCTGAGGGACGTCTATTGCCTCACCTTGTTTGACTCAACGGGTTCAGCAGCACCAGCCTGTCGCAGTGGCTGCTTGCTCATGAGACCTGCTGGGCAAGCAAGTCCAGTGTGGTGGCTCCTGATGCTGGCAGTACCTGGTCAGTCAGCGTGGCAGGTGGCAGTCAGCGTGGGTGTCAGGGTGGGTGTCAGTGATGCTGCATGGCATCAGTCATCCAAGCATACCGGTCTCTGAGGTGTCATGAACGACTCCATTGCTGTGAGGGGTTTGGGTTGTAGTGGGGTGCTGATGGCATGTGAAGCGATCAGCTGCCTTCGCATTGCAACATTGTATCTTTTGCCCTGCCCACTTCATCAAAACCAGGAACTGGGCGTACATCCACATGCGGGTCAACAGCCTCAGACGCGGAGACAGCAGTTGTGGGCCAAGGCCCCTTGCTGTCTAGCCCTGTCCGTGTATGCCCAGCGTGTCGCGCGTGACCGCCTTCCTGCTCGCTTCCCGGTCATTGTTCAGTTTGACTTTTGAATTGAAGTTGACCGGCAACTCCAGCAAGCGGCGCACCCACAAATGATCCTGTGAGATGCTAGTCGACTGGATGCTAGAGAGACAATTCAAGGCTAGACGAAATCTTGTTTGGTCGCAGTGGTGGGCGCAATAATGTCATCATCCTTGCCTAGACCTCGGGATGGCACCGAGTACTACTGAGTGTGAGTGTGAGTCAGTGTGTGAGTAAGAGCTATAGAGTAGGGTAGAGCTCTTGCTAGTAGTAGCCTGGAGGCACACACACCAGAAGGCTGAGCTGGAGTGGGCATTAGGCACACTGTCAGTAGCCTTTACAACAGCGATCTCGCAGCCTGTGTTTGATTACAACTCATGCTTTATTTTGTATTGCATGAGGGCTGTAGGGATTAAAACTTGTCAACGTCAGGAAACAAATTATATCAACAAGGATGAGGTCCAGCATGTCACACAAACCGATCCATCGCTGTTGCCCAGAGGAGAATGCTCCAGCTGGGTCTGTATGAAGTTACGTGACCGTGCACATGGCAAGGGCGCCTTCCTTCTATAATACTGCACTAATGGCATGACGATGTTTGCACTATTGTTAGCTGATGACAGCTCAAAGGGGGGCCCCCTCCCCCTGCCCAGGCTCCCACAGCCCAGGACCCCCCTGCCCAGGCCCCCCCTGCCCAGGCTCCACCTCTCCAGCCCAGGACCAGCTGTAGGGATAAAAACCTGAGTGTGAGTCGTGTGGCATCGCATCTTGTTTATCCAGCGAGTTTTTGACTAATTCAGCGCGGATCCCTGCAGCATCAACAGGCACGCTGTGGAGGCAGCTGGGGCGCCCAGATTAATCCACGTGGAGGTCAGCCGCAGCAGCCCCAGCACAGCAGCTACATACCACCAAGCCCAGGACTACACGCTGAGAACAGCACTGCTTGGTGTGCCCGCCTGTCTGATGCACTCGTGTGTCGCTCGCGTGTCGCACGTACGCAACACCATGTCAGGGTCAGGATGCTAACCCTGAAAGCGGCCAGGTAATAGTCACACTCACTGCTTCGCATCAGCACCTTGTTAGGTGCCAGCCACCCTCAGGCACCCCTGGCACCTGGCACCTCAGGACACAGCAGCCATGCCAGCATCTTGACCAGTTGTAGCACCTTCGCCTCCTCCCTCACATGCACACCTCTGGCCCCAGCCTACCCAGCCTGCCCCTTCCCGCTGCCGCTATGCGGTGCGATGCCAGTGTGACGCCAGCGTGGCTTGCAGCATGCGGGCAATGGCAAACTTTAGCTTGCAGCGGCTGGCCTGCACTATTGTACCACTCTTCTTAGTTGTGCATGCTACAGGACTATACACTGTCACACTCGTGTAATGTGCTACACTGTCACACTTTTACAATGTGCTAAACTGATGTGCCACACTGCCACGCTCTTCTGATGCGTACTCATCCATCTCCTCGTTCCTTACATCCAAATTCAAGTTTGTAAGGAACACACTGTGCATGCATTCAAGTGCAAGCCGGTGTTGCTGCACCTGCCACACATACGCACTCATTCAAACACTCAGTGGCGCCCAGTCACAGGTCGTAGGGCATTGGCAGTGCACAGCACACGAACTGATGCTAGCGGTCACTCATATGGTGTTGCAGTCACACTCAATGAGGTCCTAGTGTTGGTCATCTACTATCCCGCCACCACAATGCAGTTCACTCAATACATCAAGGTCATCTGAGCACACCCATTGGCCTCAACCCTCATGTGTAAATGCTGCAGGTTTTGAACTTTCTGTCTCATAAGAGTGATGAAGAATTGTCAGTAGGGGCTACCCTGTCATACAGGCTACTCTATGGCTCCACACACTCACAGCGAACATGATTCTTAGTCATGTGCTCATTGCTTCATACATGCATGCTGAATATGTTGCCTGTATAAGTTGCATGGTGTGTGCACCTGGGTAAATCACACATACTTCATCATGAACATATATGACATGGTGGGACTGGTCCCAGCAGCTGGGCAGGCCATGCCACAAAACCCACCATTGTGGCTCAGGAGAGTCTCCAACACCTTCAGAGTCAGGGTCAGGGTCTCTGCCTCATGGACTTCGAACTTTGGCCTCATGGTTTCTCTACCTGTTACTTAGGATGTGTGTAAGGCTTTGTTGAGGAATCCAGTGCGACCCATCAAACCTAGCTGCCCCTGCCAGGCCAGCCTGCTTTGCCCTCCACTCCTGTACGGCGGCAGCAGTAGCAGCAGCAGCCAACAGGATCCAAGGTCAGGGGAGGCAGTGGGCACATGGAGAGGCTGAGGAGCCAACTCTCCCGCCATCAGCCACCCTGCCGCCTAGCCCTGCAGCATGACCCGGGTGGCACTGTGCAGCGGCCACCCGCTCACCTGGCTGCTCTCCAGCACGCTGAAGGTGGCACGGGCGCGAGCCACCTGGCGCCCACCCCCGCCACCGGTCACTCGCCCAGCCGCACCCAAAGCCAGCTTGCCCCCTATCAGGGGCAAGGGGCCTGTAGCGCCCGCATCGCTGCTCTTGACGCTCAGCGAGGTCAGCTGGTAGTCCCAGCCCCTGCTTCCACTGCCCAGGCCTGCTCTCTTGGGATGGTGTGCCATAGTGGCCAGGGCTGAGGCGGTGGCCAACACGGCAGTACCCAGGACATCCCGCGAGATTTTGCCTGCTGCCAGTGCAGGGCATCACAGCCCGTCGGGGTGAGGGCGAGCTGAGCAGAACACCAGGGATGAACAAGTGGTCAATGCAAACAGTCCATCACACAGAACAACACCAGTTTCAGGGCCAGGAAAGGGGCAGTGGCAGCAGGCAGTCTGCCCAGGCCATGGGTGATCTGGACAATGACAGAAGGCAAGAATCAAAGGGACTGGGAAGAGCGAGGATGAGTGAGGGGAGGAGGGCGGGTGGACATGCATGCATCTAGCCCCTCCCTGACCTTGGCTGGAGGTTGGCCTGTCGCCCGCTTTCAGGGCAGCGTAGTCCGTACTGGTTGTGTACACGGACCAGGTAGGGGAGGGGGCCGGGGGGCGGCGCCGCCCTCCCACCTGGCCCACCTTGGTGGGGTGTGCTGGCTGCTGGCTGCCCGGTCTGCTGTTTGCCATCAGCCCTCCCGCGCTCACAGGAACAGACCTGCTATCAGCGCTGCTGGTGCCCCCTAGGTGCACATTGCCACTGGCAGCAAGGCTGGTGAGGGTCAGGGCGGCGCTGCTGGGGCTGGCACAGGTCATGCCAGCCAGGTGACGCTGCTGCAGCAACCCGGCCACGACCTGCAGGTGCTTCTGGCTAGGCAGGCTGAGGTACACAGGGTTCACCTCTGCATGCCCACCTACAATAGGGTGGGCCGATAGGGGCATAGCTGGATGGGAGTCTGGCATCCCTTCATGCCAATACTTGCTGGTGGCACTAGGGCTGAATGGGTGGACAGGGGCATGGTATGATGTGGTGCTGAGGGGGGTGGGGGGTGCGTGTGGCTGGTAGGTGGTGGAGGAGGGTGGTGTGGCGGGCTGGTAGGTGGAGGAGGAGGACAGCTGTGGCGCTGGCAGGGGGCGCTGCTGGGCGGTGATGGAGGGGGGCGTAGGCTGCGAAGCTGCTGGGGCTGGGGTGTGGGGTCCACAGCTATCCAGTGCTGGAGGGTGGGGTCCACAGCACGTTGCGGGCATGTCAGCTGCTGGGGGGTTGGGCAGGGTGGCAGCGTCCTGCTGCTGCAAGATGCAGCTCATGAAAAGCTGAGCCAAACTGCCTATTCTGGAGAGTGGTGTAAGAGACGATGTGGGGGTGGGGGTGGTACAGGGGGCGGGCTCAGCCCTGGGGTTGCCTGGGTCCTGCAGCAAACAGTAGCAGGAGGGGGTGTTGACACACAAGCAGGCGAAGAGTGAGAGCCGCTCCCAGTGGGGCTTCTTGTAGCGTGATCAGTGCCCGAGGATGGACAGGATGGACCTAACTCTACCCATCCTCTCCCCATGGCCGTCAATGTTACATCAACATCAAAGAAGGGGTGTTGATTTGATGCACATGAGCCCTGAGGAGCGTACATGATGTGGCTGCAGCAGCTATACCTGGAGTGGATAACGTGGCATGTGTCATGCGACATGTGGCAAGCCGGCAGCCGACTGGCCCCTGTGTACATTGCATTTATATAATTGCATCCATTGCACCGAGTCTGCAGCTGTGTTGCTCCAGTGCAACGAGGCTCTCTCAAATTGTGTGCGTTGACGGCTGGTGCCGCAAGTCATTCAGTCAAACACTGTGGCCGCAAAGGGGGAACCTCTTATGTCAGCAGTGGCAGCCTCACTGAGGGCAGGTCACTGCATGCAGCAGCTCCGCTTGTCAGGGGGTTCAGCTTCATCGTCCAGGTGGCAACACAGTCGCCAACAAGCTCAGCTGCGTGGTGTGCTTCTTCCCCTACAAGTCCAGCACGTAGGATGTGCAAGTTGGTTGGATGGGGTCGCGGTGTGTCTCAGACGGCGCTGATACCTGTTAGCGCTGCTGGTCGGCTAGGCCGTCGACCACGAAGCTTTACAATTCGTGTGGTGGCAGTCGGAGCGGATTGCTGTTTTCAGTGGGTCGATGCAGGGGCCGCCACCCTGCAGAAACTCCCACGAGTAGATAAGAACTTATAGATTTGCAAGTAAATAAGGATGTGGTCCAGCATGTCACAAAAGCTAATCCGTTCCTGTTTTGCCACAGGAGATTGTACCAGTTGGATAGAGCTTGTTTTGTGCCGTAGCTGATGCTGCAAGAGATGCTCATGGCCGCCGGGTAGAAGGGTTTTGGAGTGACTAGGGGTTTTCGTGTCATCTCGCCATAACATCTCGCCATAACATTTTAAATGGCACAGCGTGAGGCTCAAGTCACGGCCACCTCAGAGGGCAGCAAGTTGATGCAACGGTGGTGGGGCCCACGCATCAGGTGTTCAGGCACCCTATAGATGATGAGCTTGCGTTACTTCTTCGGGGACATCTCAGAGACGCAGCAGGTCACCCCCGCCATTGGCCGCACCCCCGTGGCTCAAGACATAATATCTAACTCATTTTTGCACGGATAAGGCCGCCGATTGGCGCGATGAGCTGCTAATGGCCTGACTAGAGTGCAGCCAGCCCCAGCGGTTTGCCGGGTGGCTGGTCCCCAACACGCGACGTGATTTGGTGCCACGCAGACACTCGACCGCCCGACCGCTATAGAGATGGTGAGCAGCTCTGATATCCTGGCTCCGATGTACCTGCCTTGATGACCTGGCGCCTGGCTGCCGCTGACCAGTTACCTCCTCGTCATCATAATCTTGCTACCCACTACCACTGGCACCAGCACAAGAAAGCACCGCACAGGCACAGTCGCATTGTCGCACACTGTGCCGCGTCGTCAGTTTTATGCCTGGGAGTCTTTCGTTGAGCTTCGCGGCTTGACGGCTGCACCCGGTGCGGAGGATATGGCGCTTGCGTTTCTTCGGGGACATCTCAGAGGCGCAGCAACCCTGTGTACGCGGAGTGGCCGTGCCAGGGCTCAAGATTGTGCATCAGGTCGTCAAACGTTCGCCGGCCGAAGGAAGCTGGGGAGAAAGTGAGGTCGACATGGATTGACATTGACAATAGAGGACCACACAAGCAGTAAATCACAGCAGTGTACCGGAGATGATGTATGGGCAAACGGAGGGTGCCAACTTGCCACTACTTGCAACTTGCCACTACTTGCCAAACGGAGGGTGCCAAAGGAGGGTGTTAAAGCACGCCCTATGCACAAGGGCCCTATCTACATATTATCAGACCAACAAAACTCATTCAACAAGGAACAACATGTTGGGCTGTGGGTAATCTCACTCCGCTACTACTTGTAGCATCCTCGGTCGCACCCTTGACGACTACAAACCCCACGTCCGGTGGCACGTTCCGGGGGCAAACCCCCCGACCACTGGGCACCTCATCAAAACTAACAGCGTAATTGCTTAGAGGCTGACAGCCTGGCGAAACCTTCCTACCCTAACCAACCCTCGAGTTCGCCAGGGTCTCTTGGGCTGGGCTTTGAGAGCACTGACGCGCTCTGTGGACACGGGAATTTAATCAACCGCCCCCAGCCGGCGATACCTGCGGGCACAAAGAGCACGGGGCCACGACATATGCTTAGTGTGCGGGGCAACAATTGCAACCAGGGCAACTTGTGGGGGCTGTGTGCGGGGCTTAGTGTGCGGGGCTTGCTTAGAGTGCGGGGCTATGTGCGGGGCTATGTGCGGGGCAACAAGTGCTAAGTGCGGGGCAACAAGTGCTAAGTGCGGGGCAACAAGTGCTAAGTGCGGGGCAACAAGTGCTAAGTGCGGGGCAACAAGTGCTAAGTGCGGGGCAACCAGGGCAAGGGTCTCACCTTTCAGAGAGGCCTGGCCGTTTGCCATTCTACGGGGCCGTGTACCATTGTTTACGAATTGCGCGGTCACGAATTAGCGCGTCGATCTGCGAACACAAGCACAAGCAATGGTTTAGAAGGCTAAGTGCTATAGTGCGGGCTGCTATAGTGCGGGGCTGCTGCTATAGTGCGGGGCTGCTGCTATAGTGCGGGGTTGCTGCTTTGAGACGCCTGCTCCAACTAAGATGGCGATTTGTGGCAAACGGAGCTTTTCATGCTGTCCGCTGTCACACTGTGCGCGTGTCCGTCCTTTGACAGGCGTTGCCATTGAGGACACGTCCGTAGCTGCTGGTTAGCTGCTGACAGTTGGGACCTGCAGGGGAGACCTCAGCGGAGTCATCAGCGGAGACAGCTTACAGTGCGGCGTAGCGGAGCGACAAATGGCGTTCAGTGGCTTAATCTGGAATGCCTGCTGGGTGGGTGATGCTGCCGCTGCACACGTGCTCATCCAGGCTGGACAGTGGCTGCCAGTGCATTACCAAATGACAGCGGCGGCGGCGGCGGCGAGACAAATGGCATTCAGTGGCATAAAACGGCGTACTTAGCTTACTTAGCAGCCACAGTCGCTACTGAGCCGTGGATGGGCCTCTTGGACTCCAGCCCATATGTAACACTGAGCCTTACATAGAGGTATGCACTAAGCCTTACATAGAGGTAACATTGATGGTAGTAGTTACACAGGCTGTTAGCCATATTATCAGACTCGTCATGAGAGTCAGTGACTGCTGCTCGTTTCTAGATGCACATTGACTAGTATGAATTGTCTACCCCTGCCTGCTACTATAGCCGCACCCACACGCCTCACCTGTCTTCCATCACTGCCAACCTGCTCGCCTGCAACACACCTCATAGCCTGCAGCCTCCCTATGCACTGTCATGAAGCCAGTTGTATCTGATGGCAATCCTGATGTGGTTCGCACTCTTGTGCTTACTGCGAGCAAGTCATAAATACACCCTTGGCAGGCGCAACCCACCTACTACATCAAGTTCATGGACAGTGCGATGGTGCAGGATGGCAGGGGTTGCAGTGTGTGCCAATTAATACAAGTAGACGATCTCACATGCCCTACAGAGATGGCAATGCCCCAGCAACGCCAACAGTTGCTTCCCTCCTCTCATGTCCTCTCAAGCCGTTGAACCAGCTCAATGGGCCACCTCCCCACTGCGTGCACCCGTAATTTGAGCACTGGCCATGCGCTGCGCAGCTCAACTCACCATTCTCACGAGTGACAGGTCACACATAGATTACACCAGGGGCTGTGCCCTGGCCAGGCCAGTGCCTCTAAGACGACCACCTGATGAGCGGCAGGCCTCCAGCAACTGGTCCAGGGCCAAGGCCAGCTGGCTGCTCACCAGCGGCCCACTGCCATCCTCGCAAGCATTGACTTCATTGCGGGGCCCGCAGCCCTGTACCTCGTGACTCTTGGGTGGAGGGGGGTGCGTGGTGCCGGCTGCGTCGGCTGGCCCGCACCACATCTGCTGCTGCTCCTGCAGCTCCAACCACAACGAAGGGCTGCCACGCCAGTTCAAGCCCAGTGGGTCTGGGCAGGCCGGGGCAGGGGGATGGCTGGCTGAGCTGCTCAGGTCAGGCGCTCCACCATGGTAGAGATATGCAGGGGGAGGGGGCTGTGGGTCCAGAGCAGGTGCAGGGCTGGGGGGGTCAGGAGCAGGGGGTGCCCAGATATCAAGGTCCAAGCAACTGCCCAGGTCAGACAGCCGCCGACGGGGAGCTGCCTGGGCCATGCCAAGCCCGGCACCTGGCCCAGGGTGTGTCCTAGGCATTGGCTTGGGTACAGGCTTTGAGTCAAGATCTTGGAAGCCTGTACCAGGTAACTCGCTGCCCCAGGCTGCAGCCACAACATTGGGCTGCGACCAAAAAACTGCCTGAAGGCAACCAGGTTTAAGCCAGACGTGCTTGCCATCCCACGGCTCGTTGTCTTCCTCAGGCTCCCAGGCAGGAAGCTGGGGGTCCTCCATGTGCAGCATAGGGGTTGGACAACACGATATTTCGGAGAGCGGAGCAGTCTCGCCATACGAGGCTATAGTAGGCTCCGAGGGTTTGGCCAGTACTGCTGGCAGTGGGGATGGCTCATCGTGGCTCCAGTCTGCACGGAAGCTCGTGCTGAAGCGACTTGGTTTCTTGGGTGCGGACGTCATCGGAGCCTTCATGTAGCCTGCAACACGTCGAGCCTCCTATGTCGATGGCTTGCTATATTGTCGCTGTGCATTGCTCTTGGTCGCAGCGCTGTCCGCCTTACCATTCTCACGGTTTCACCTTACACGGTCCACACGTTGTCTGTATGAGTCACTGGGTGGACCGCGGTGAACACACCAGTGACACACAGGCACAAAACATGCGCACGCAAGCTTGGTCAGATTTCGTACTCCGGCATGCACAAACACTCCAGCATGCACAGATTTCGTACTCCAGCATGCACAGATTTCGTACTCCAGCATGCACAAACACTCCAGCATGACTTCGTACTCCAGCATGAAGTGTTTGTGCATCACTGACAGTCTCTCGGCCACGCTAGAGCGCCACACAGTGTGTGTTGTGCAATGCTCATGACAACCAGCGGCAGCCAGTTCACAGCGTACATCCCCCTGGCTTACAACTAGGGGTCAGGTTAGACAAGCTCTCTTGTAAATAGGGTACCATGCTGTTCTCGACATCTATACCGCCATTTGCTACCGTGCTTAAAAAGTTAGCGGCGTCGAAGCGCAGGCCTGCAGGCTCAATATGGGTGTTGGGGCGTAAAGTTGTGTCCACGCAACAAGGTCGCCGTAGGGAGCGGTACACATACGTATGAAGTCTAAGGCCGGGGCCCGTCTCTCTCGCTGGCCAGGTCCGTTCGGTCGGTTGTACTGCGTAGCTCGGCTTCCTAGCTCCCGCAAAGTTGTGGATGTATATAATGCCCCGCGACTGATACAAACCCAAGCTCCAAACCTTCCTATCTGATAACGAAAACCTGTTTGCGGCCCGTCCGGCCCGTCCGGCCCTCAACCATACATCACGCGGGTCGGGTCGGGTCGGGTCGGGTCGGGTCGGGTCGGGTCGGGTCGGGTCGGGTCGGGTCGGGTCGGGGCGGGGCGGGGCGGGGCGGGGCGGGGCGGGGCGGGGCGGGGCGGGGCGGGGCGGGGCGGGGCGGGGCGGGGCGGGGCGGGGCGGGGCGGGGCGGGGCGGGGCGGGGCGGGGCGGGGCGGGGCGGGGCGGGGCGGGGCGGGGCGGGGCGGGGCGGGGCGGGGCGGGGCGGGGCGGGGCGGGGCGGGGCGGGGCGGGGCGGGGCGGGGCGGGGCGGGGCGGGGCGGGGCGGGGCGGGGCGGGGCGGGGCGGGGCGGGGCGGGGCGGGGCGGGGCGGGGCGGGGCGGGGCGGGGCGGGGCGGGGCGGGGCGGGGCGGGGCGGGGCGGGGCGGGGCGGGGCGGGGCGGGGCGGGGCGGGGCGGGGCGGGGCGGGGCGGGGCGGGGCGGGGCGGGGCGGGGCGGGGCGGGGCGGGGCGGGGCGGGGCGGGGCGGGGCGGGGCGGGGCGGGGCGGGGCGGGGCGGGGCGGGGCGGGGCGGGGCGGGGCGGGGCGGGGCGGGGCGGGGCGGGGCGGGGCGGGGCGGGGCGGGGCGGGGCGGGGCGGGGCGGGGCGGGGCGGGGCGGGGCGGGGCGGGGCGGGGCGGGGCGGGGCGGGGCGGGGCGGGGCGGGGCGGGGCGGGGCGGGGCGGGGCGGGGCGGGGCGGGGCGGGGCGGGGCGGGGCGGGGCGGGGCGGGGCGGGGCGGGGCGGGGCGGGGCGGGGCGGGGCGGGGCGGGGCGGGGCGGGGCGGGGCGGGGCGGGGCGGGGCGGGGCGGGGCGGGGCGGGGTACGGGGCGGAGACGCGGCGTCATTTTGATTACCAGGGGTAGGTTCTCTCTCACTTGGGGCCGGCTGACTGGGCTACTGGTGCTCGGTCTCGTAGCATCTTACATCCCATGCGAGGGTACTGCCTAGGGCTGCTCTCCTGCCCGCAAGAGGTTGAGGACTGAGTCGCAGTCCCTGCCCACCCAGCTGCTAAGGTCCCCAGAGGTGATCTGGTTCATCAAGGGGCACACCCGCTTTTCAGCCAGGCTCTTGCCTATGCAGGTCATGCCAACTCTAGACCACTAGGGACCACTAGGGACCACATATGGTGTTTGAGGGCTGTGTGGAGTATACCCAATGCACATGGACATGGTGCATGAGTGCCTACCACCTACACCGTTGCCTGACCGCGAGGGCTATGGTCTAGAGTTGGCATGACCTGCATGCACTGATTGTAAGCTGATGACAGCTCGAGTGGGGGAGGCACACCCTACTGTGCCGCAGCAGGCTGCTGCTGCTGCTTGGGCCTTGTGTGGCTTGTCTCGCAGCCGATTGTAGCGCCGGCCTGGGTACTCCTTGCCCTTGGCTGGCAGAGCTGGCTGGTCTGGCCAGTAGCACATCTCCAGCGGGCGCCGCCTGCTCTTCCCAATGCGCTGCATGTCCAGCGCTGCATTGCGGTGCCTGTTCAGTCACCTGCCTGGCTGTGGTTGCTGGCTTGGCTTTAGCAGCCTCGCCCTTGCATTTGCCCTTTGTGGCCTGGGTGGGGTTAGCTGCTTGCTCAGCCTTGATGCGCTTGCTGCGCTTCGAACCGTATGTCCGCTGCCACACCCAATGCAACCACAACCTGCATTCTACACGACCCGCATCCCCAGCTTCGCAGCAGGCATGGCAGTTCAAAAAGAAAGAAAGGGAGACCTACTCTCCCGAAGGGGCGTGACTGGACTTTTTTTATTTGCTCCATTACCAACTAGTTGGCCGCCCGAGGCGGTGTACAGCCCAATGTAACGTTGAAGCCGGGTGCTACCTGCGCTGCTGGGCCTCTGCCTGCACCTGCTCTCGGATGTATGCCTGCAAGCACCAGGCAGACAGGCAAGCAGGCAGGTCTATGGCCAGGGCTGGCTGGCAGGCATGGTATAACATGACATGATGGCTAGGCTTAGAGCAGGCTGGGGCTGCCTCAACGGTTGAATCCAGGGCCAGGGCCAGGGCCAGGGCCAGGGCCAGGGCTAAGACCAGGGCTGGCTGCTTACTCTGGGTGCTGCCTGCTTACCCTGGGGTTGCGTAGCATGGCAGCTGCCTCCCGCACCGACGGCAGCTCCGCCACGTCTGCTGAAAACAGGCCCGCCGCCTTGAGGCCATAGAAGCCCGCCACCCCCAGCATGCTGGTGAATGCCATGCTCAGCATAAGAGTCTTGACCTGTAAGGGCACCGTGCTGGTGGGGTGGAGTGGGGACTGGGCACGTACATAGCTGGGCCAGGGCCGGACGCTCCAGGCATGCATGGCAACCAGCAATTTGAGGCCATGAGCACGGACTGCATGGAGCCAAGTCAACTTGGCGCAGGTGCATGCCTTTATCACAGTGCAGGTGCTTTAGCTGCAAGCTTGCGTCAGAGCTGCCTGCAAACTAACCCTGTAGTACTAAAGAGCAAGGCAACAGCAGCAGAAGAAAGAGGAATGGATGGAGGAGTTGAAGAATAGCTCAGCCAGCTTGGGGCAGGCAGTGCCGGGGTATGGCTGCCTCCAAGGGTGCTGCGAGCCTGCTGCCCGGAGCTGTAAGCATGTCAACGCGTAACCATGTGAGTGCGTAACGATGTTGGACCTACAGTCCTAGATAACGCTTGTCTGTGCCGCAGTGGGGGCTGCAGTCATCATGGGTGCGACCGACGATGCTTAACTTACCCACAGTCAAACATGTTGTCCCATTGAGTTTTGTCTGACTGTAAGGGCAAGTTACTGTCAGACATGTGTGTCACAGCGCTGGCTCCAACCACCATGCGGCCTTTCATTGCTCATCTGCAACAAATGCTGATCTGCAGCAAGTGGTATTGCAGTGTTCTTGCTGTCTCTTCCATCAACTTCTATGTACGGAACTAATAAACTGTATTTAAGAACGCTATAACCAACGCAACACACACACTATTCCTTCCCTGTGCCCCAGCCTAGTATCTTAGCCTTGCTCAGCTCAGCCTTGCTCTGTCTGTGACACATGAGGAAGCCCCAGCCTGATCTTGGCCTAGCCATGAACTCCGCCCTGCTCTGTATCCCTGTGCTCATTAGGCTCTGCTGCAGTTTATCCAGGCCCTGGGAGCGCTGTCCCGCGGGGCTCTGCAAGAAGTCCTCTCCAGAAGAGGGTGCAGATCCAATTGCTTCAGTGCTTCATTGTTTGAGCTGCACATCTTACTCAGTTGCCTGGTTGTCCACACCAGCGCCCGCGTGGCCTGCAGCGGCAGGCTGAGGGTTACACCAGCGCTCCTACATAGACTAGGACCTTACTGTCTGTGACTGCTGTCTGTGACTGTGACTCTGACTGTGACTCGAGGCTGGAGTCTGACTTTGGCTCAAAGCCAGATTTCGACCCTGACTCGAAGTGACAGTCTGAGCCAGAGCCACCATGCCAGCCCATCCTTGAACAACCAGTGCCCGCACTGCTGCCCTCCGCCCCCACCCTTGACGCCAAGTGGGCCCCCCCTGCCCCTTGACAGTGAAGACCCCCTGATGCTGATGACGCAGCTGAAGGACCTCTGCAAGTGGTTTGCCAACTCAAAGTACCTGCTTCTGCTCAAAGTACTTGCTTCTTTGCTAACCCTAACTTCAAGGGTGGGTCCAACCAGCTGCAGCGACGCCTCAAGCGCTAAGGGCAGCACCTCCACCCCGTGCTCATGCCTGTATTTGATGACCCCAGCAACCAGGACCTGCTGGCCAGCTGCAGCAGCTGCGCAGCACCAGTTGGAAAGGGATCTTCAACACCATCAGCGCACTCCATGCAGCGGGTGGCTAGCGTGCAGCAGCACTTCTCCAACCCAGGCAACTGATGGCGGTGCATAGGCGCTGGGCTGCCCTGACCCTGACCCTCACTTGCACATGCAGAGCGGTTTGTCATGCTGTACGCCAAGGCAGCCAGGGCCCGGCTAGGCTGCAGCAGGTGACTGGTTACGCCCTGAACGGCTGACAGGTCGGAGCTGCGGGACTCCAAGTTGGCGAAGATGCACATGGCTGAGCTGCAAGCTGAGGCAGCCAAGCACCACCGCCTGGTGGGCTTGAAGGTTCAGGTTTCCTTGCAGGACACCCTGCGCCTGCCCTGCCGCATGGGCCATGCGGTGCATGTGTGCTGGTGGCTAGAACAGTGGCAGCAGCCCCCTACCCCTACCCACCTGTGCCAGGGCGGTCAAGGCGTGGCCGGCGCAAGGGCGGTCCCCTAACCCTCACCTGCCCCTCTCATTCACCTCCCACCCCATGAATAGGGAAGGCATCCACTTCATCAAGCTGAACAGCAAGGTGTTGCATGAGGTGTGCAGGCAGCGGGGGCAGCTGAGGCTTGACCAAAGAGACGGGTGCGGTCTTCACCAAGGAGCCAGCCCGCAAGGCTCACTGTGGTTCTCAATAGTGGCCCTGCCCTACCCCAGTGCCCACAAGCTCAACACAGCCAGGCAGACACACAGCCAGCAGCCTCAGAGCCAGGGCCTAGCATGCCCGCCAGCCCAGAGCACAAAGCACACCAAGGCTGGCCAGGATGCCCAGCCCACCCAGCCCACCGAGGGCAAAAGCAAGGGCAAGGTTGCCAAGCCCTCACCATCACCACAACCAGGCAGGTGGGTAGGCTGGGACTGCAATGCAGCATTGAACATGCATTGCAATGGGAGAGCAAGTGGCGCGCGCTGGAGCTGTGCTGGTGGCGTGGGCTGCCTGAGCTGCCAGCTGAGCTGCCAGCAGGCTGGGGAACAGAAGGGTGACCGCCTTTGAGCTGTTTCTAGCTTGTGTTTAGTGCATGATCGACATGCCAGATACAGGTTATAGCCCTGCTGCAGGAGGAATGCAATAGTGTACGTGGAAGGACGCCATGCCATGTGTGTGAGAGGACACACTGGCCCCATGATGCTGAGGACATGAGATGAGCTGCGAGGTGCATCCCAGGCTGCCTGGGCTGTGTCTGGGTGGTGAGATGCTGCTGAGGATGCAGAAGACCGTGCGCACCGCAATTGGAATCATGCGCATCCGGATGTCTGGGTTTATGCCATCCTCCACCAGACTGCATGCCATCAGGGTACAGGCAGATCAGGGTAGTACACAGGCATGGGTCAGGTGTGGCATACGACTGTACAAGCAACAGGCGTGAGGTGGGTAAGCACCTCTTTGATCCTCTGCGATACGTTGCTACAGCTCCGGCCAGCGCGCCTACGTGTTGTGGAGGGTAGCGCAATGCAAGGGTTTGGAGTAGCAATATGGACTCGGATGCGTGGGCTGCATCGCGCACCAGCTGCCAGTACTCCAGAGCCGACGAGAACCACATCCGAAGGGGCGACCTTAACCTTGTCACTTTGTGCCGGAGCCGTGGTGTCAGCAGACATCGAGTTACATGACCACCGTCTTACGGCAAGTGAACCAGCTCCGTGCTCACGGCGTGGTGGCTTGTCATTATAGGTAGCTGGTCATGTCTAAGGACCGGTTATTGTTCATACATGTCATATCGCATGGAAGCAAGGTGCATGGCCGCATGGCTTGGGAAAAAGGATGATGTATCGAAACTTATCCGAGCCTGGCACAGAGGCACGCACACGTGACGAACATGACTAAACTCCCCTCAATTGCTGGCTTCCCCCCTTATGCTTACACCCACTATATAGCCCAAGCTGCTGCTTTGATTACGTACTGTGCGTAAAGGCCGTGCCTGATGCAGGCCTAACTACATGAATGGCTATGAAGCCCGCTGCGAGAAGTGATAGCCACATGCCTGGCAACCCACTCATGCCAAGAACACCCATCAGCAGTGATTGCGTGTGAGAGGTGTGTACATGCATTTGGTTCCAGATGGTGTTTTGTGCACCAGGCAGCAGGGCGACGGCAGTGGGGTGTCATGAGCCTGAGCCTGCACCCTCACATGGCTTTGTCGCGCCTCCGGGTTACCACCCCCAGCGCCACCAAGCCTAGCGCCGACACCCCACAGCCCCCTGCCATGACCAGGTACAGCACCGGGAGGAACAGGTTACGGGTGGACGCCGCCCAGCTGGCAGTGCTCAGCAGCACAGCCTTCTGCCCGTCCCAGGCATAACTGTTGTAGCGGTTGGCCACCTCCAGTCTCAGCCGGCACCCTGCACAGACAACCCAGGTCCGGGTGCAGGTGCGGGTGCGGGTCAGGGTGCAGGTCAAGGTCAGGGTCAGGGGCGGGGTCAGGGGCAAGGGCAGGGGTAGGGGCACCTTTTGCCAGGCGAGTGTTGATGACGGCAAAAGGCTTGGTAAGGCCAGGCTGCGCCGCCACCCTGCTCCACACCCACAGCTGCGGAGCCTGGCTCACTGGCCCTTCCAGCGTCCCACCACCCCGCAATGACGCCACACTGCACACCAAGCAACAGCCGCAGCAGTCGTAGCAGCACATGCGGTGGTGTGGTGCGGTGCGGTGTGGTGTGGTGTGGTGTGGTGTGGTGTGGTGCGGTGTGGGGTGGGGTGGGGTGGGGTGGGGTGGGGTGGGGTGGGGTGGGGTGGGGTGGGGTGGGGTGGGGTGGGGTGGGGTGGGGTGGGGTGGGGTGGGGTAGGGTGGGGTGGGGTGGGGTGGGGTGGGGTGGGGTGGGGTGGGGTGGGGTGGGGTGGGGTGGGGTGGGGTGGGGTGGGGTGGGGTGCCCCCTTCCTTGCCCTGCTGCCAGCTAGCCTCACGTGTTGAAGTTGGTTGCGTTGCGTGGGTTGCTGAACAGGGCCGTAGCCAGCTCACTGCGGAATGCCACATCCAGCTACAACGCAGCAGCAGCAGCAGTAGCTGTAGCGGGAGACAACATGGTCAGGAGAGACAGAACAAGTAGGTCAGCTGCACACCATTTTCTGGGGCGGTGGGCGCTTTGTGGTGCCTGCAGCCTACAACGCAGCATTGGCGCAGCCCTGACTATTGAGGGTGGGGCAGGGATAGCCTGACCACCATCCCCGGACTACCTCCTGGGTATGGACCCCTCCTGGGTGTCACAAGACTGGCTCAGTCACAGGGGCGGAGGTGGGAGCGGTGGTCATGCCAGTCAGCCAGCGGTGAGTGTGGTGGGGGCAGCTGCATGATCAGGGCACCCCTGACATGCCCAGGCTATGAGTCATGGCTGCCTGTCAAGCTCCAACACCCTGGCCGACCCTTGCCTACAAGCCCACTGCCCACAAGCCCACAGCCAGCGTGTAAGTGTGACCCGGACATCTCACTCACTTGCAGTGGGATGTGGCCGCTGAGCGCTGCATCGTCACAGGTCTGGTGCAGTGAGAAGCTGTCATTGAAGAGTGAGGAGGGGATGAGGCCACAGGGGTGGATTGCGGCCTGGTCAGGCAAGGAGGTGTCGCGGCGCCCTCCTAGGTACCTGGGTGCAAGGGCAGGGCAGCAGGGCAGCGGGGCAGCAGGGGGGGTGGGGTGGCTAGCCTGCCCCACCTACAGCCCTGCGACGCCTTAACACCGCCACCACTGCCTTGCTGCTGCTACCCACGTGCTGCATCACATGCTGCCCACCTGCCAGCTCAGCTGCGGGTGCACCTGGCAAAAACCACACCCTGATCTCACTCCTACCCTCCACTCTGGCTTATGGCCCTGGCCTGCACGACTGGTGTTGACGCTGCCCCGCTGACATTGGCCCTGCCTCGTGTGATGGAGTGTGAGGCGCCAGGACAGCTCCCAGCACCGCCCGCCCGCCCCCACCCACCCACCTCTGCGGCTCGCAGGATGGCAGCGCCTCCAGTGGCCCTGCCGCGCCCGCCATCTGTGACCAGCTGATGCTGCGCACGTAGCGCTTGTGGTTTTGGTAGAACCAGGGCAGCTGGTAGTAGAGGTACACCTGGGGGGTCATGCAGCCCACCACCGCTGCCGGGCCTGCTGCTGGGCCTCTGGGTCAGGACTCTGGGTCAGGGCTGGGTCAAGGGGGTGGGCCCACAGCCAATGGGGCCTGCTGCTGGGCCTGCCACATGGGCTGGGGAGCGCCCTCAGGCTGCACAGGTCTGCAGCAGCTGTGTGGGGGGGGTGGCAGTGGAGGTGGAGGGGCGGGTCAGGGGTGGGTCAGGGGGTGGGTCAGGGGTGGGTCAGGGGTGGGTCAGGGGTGGGTCAGGGGTGGGTCAGGGGTGGGTCAGGGGTGTGGGCCGACAGTCAATGGGGTGGGTCAAGGAGGGGGGTTGCAAGGACCTGCCCCTCCCGCCACCTAGCTTGGTGTGGCACCATGAAAGGGCACCAAGAGCTGCCAGAGTGTCAAAAACAGTGCCCCTCCCTCACACTCCCCACACCAGCCCCCTGCAGCCTGCCGCCCAGGCCTGCCACCCCTCCCCCTGGCCTCTACACCCCCATGACAGCAGGGACCTGGCGAACCAAGCAAACCTGCCACGCTGTGCCCAGACCTGCTCTGTAGCAACCCCCCAGCCCGGCAGCCCACTCCTGATTCTGCATGTCCTCCCTTGCAAACCTGGCGAGGTACACCTCAGACCCTCACCGCCTGCCAGGCTAGCTAGCTGACCCACCACCACCACGCCGCTCACACCTGTGTGGTCCTACCCTGTGTGCTGGCCATGCTGCTGGCTGCTCCGCTTCACTTCGCTGCGCATGGCCAGCCATGTTCATGGCCTGTCAGGGCTGGGGGCCACTCAGGCCCTGGTTGCCCCTTACCCCTGGACATTACATCCCAAGGGCTGGGGGCTGGCAGGGCTCAAGGCAACAGGTGGGGGCTGGGGGCCATCTAGCCAGTACTGGCTGGCTGGCACTGGTTTGGCTTGGCTGGCCCGTGCCTGCTGCTCTGTTCTCTCTGTGCTGTTCTGTGCTTGCACGCCTACTTTGTCAGACCTTGCGTAAGCGGTGCTATAGCCACATGCGCTTGCCACTACCCTCACCACTTGTATGCCACTGACCCCCTCATGCTGCCCCGCCCCTGGCCTCCCCACTCACTGGGGGGCACCATGTCATGCGGCACCTCCACCTCCACCATCTGCAGCAGCGCCTCAGCAGTGGCAGCGCCTGGGGTCGCCTGAGGCTGTGCTGGGGCTGTCAACCCTCCTGCTGCATGGCTGCTGTTGCCTGCTTCTGTTTGTCTGCTGGATGATGCCGAACTGGGCAGCAGCAGAATCAAGCTGGGGCAGGCTGAGCTGAGCGGCGGGGGGTGGACGCCGCTGCCGCGCGCCACAGAGCTGCTTCCCTGTCCTGGCTGCTGTTCAAAGAGGACATAATGGGCCCGGCGTCGTCGTATCTGGAAGAGCAGTGGAGTCCAAACTGGGCATCGACCCACTGACGCACACGCTCGCGGGCGGGTGAAAACTAAGCGCACCTTATGTGCAGGTCGCGGAGTTGCAGCATCGCCACCAACAAGGGCACGCCCAGCGCCAGGCAGCAGGCCGCGAGGAGACATAGGAATGCGGCCAAGCCGCGACCCGAGGTTATCGCAACATCGTAACCAGCCATGCCGTAACGGCCTACCTCGATTTCTCACCACCGAGGCAAATAGGTCAGGAGGGTCAACATTAAGCTGGACATCATATAGCGTTGCATACAGCGTGGTCTCCGTGCTAAGGTGCCCAACCTGCGTCAATGGTTAGTTTGTTACGGTGTGGTATCGCGCGCATCCTGCATGTTAGTACTCACTCAGTTACTCAGTATGTTGGTATCCGTATTAGGGTTAGCACCAGCCGCCGCGATCAGCACCAGCCGCCGCGATGCACGAGGCTGTTACGAGGCAGTCGTGCTGCTTGCATTTTACCTTATCATGGCTGCCACGTAGCGAGATTCTTCTAAGCGAAATGTCACAGCGGATGGCAGCTGGGCGGGCACGCAGCAAGGCCTGGAAGGAGAAGGCTGCCCGTGAGGAGGCTAACCTGCAGCCCACACAGCAGGGACAAAAAGCTGCAGGCAGGAGTGATGGCAGCAACATTGACCCGGAAGAGTAAGATAGAGAATGCTTCTGGTTTGTTGGGATATGAGGACATCTTCTACTTGGCACAATCCTAACCTTGAGACGTGGTTGTGAGATTGGGGTTTGTAACCATATGACGTGGTTGTAAGATTGGGGTTTGAACGAAAATTCATAAAGATGCATGGTTGGTGAGATATCGCTAAGGTGATGTGTTGTACTTGTAGTAGCAATGGTAGTAGTGCACTAGTGACAGGTAGTATTTTATTACTGTCTCAGTATGTTACCGCATCCTGAGGCATCCTGAGGCAACTTAGTATCAGTTAGTTACATGTTAGTTAGTTACACTGGTATCCGCGGTCGCATCCTGAGGCATTTCCTCCCTGCTCGAGCGTTGACGCGGGGCCTATTTGAGGTCAATATGCCGCAGCAGAACTCAATTCTGGCGGATGGTGTCGGAATTGGGCTGTCGGGGGGGCTTGCGCGACGTTCGCGGCAGTTTAAGCGTGCAAGCTCGGTGAGTTCATCTAAAGGTCAGACCCTCACCCCTGTACCGGCTCGGCCTTGCTGTCTACGGTTTCACCCCTGTAGCTGTCCCCCTGGAGCTGTTCCCCTGGTGATAGTCAGACGTCACTGCTGCAGGCCTAGCTGACCAGAGCTAGCCGGGCTGCAAGTTGAGCTCAGGCACCTGGCAATAGAGTGCTTTACAGCGATCTTATGTTAGGTCTTACCACTTGAGGTTTCTCATCGCATCAATGAAAACGTGTCAGGAGCATGCAAGATTCACTGAGCATGTTACTCTGCTTTTAAATAGTCGTTGCCTGCATCAG
>JASKMD010000029.1:6899970-6918024 GCA_030144725.1 Haematococcus lacustris
CTTTGCGCTACTGACGTGATGATGTGTGTGTTGCCCTCGCAGCTGAGCTCAGATGCGTGAGTGATGCCTAGGCTTTTGAGGCAGGTGATGCTGGCGCTGACGACGTCGTGTGCATGAGAACTGTTGGCTTGCGTGATGAGGCGGCCGAGTGTGTGGCATTCCTCGGGGTAGAGGGGTAGTCCCCCTTCCGTGGCTGATAGCCCGGCTAGTGAGGTATAGACTAGTTGCCGTGCCCTGAGGGTATGTTGGAAGAGGGTGAGCATGCGGTGTCCTTGAGTGTTGGCATGGGTATTGAGCCATGTGATTTGTTTGTGTAACATGCTCCTTGAGATGTGAGCGTGCGTCACATTTGTGGACTGGAGGCTTTGTGTGAGGGCTGTTGTGTTGCGAGCGTGGTATTCCTGAGCTGTAGAGCTGATGCCCATGCCTAGTTTCCCGGCGTCTTCTCTGACGATGGCGTTGGGCGTTCCCAGGGGGAGTCTGAGTTTAAGCTTAACGCATTGATTGATGGACCTGTCATACAGCTCAAGGTCCCCTGGGGTGCAGGGCACGGCACAGAAGCTGTAGGCTAGACTGGGTATGATGGCCGTGCGGATGATGTGTATGGCCTGTCTAGCGCTAGCAAAGGAGCGTCTGAGTCTCTCTAGTTTTTGGCGTAGCTGGGTAATCATAGCGGTGTGCTGTGGTTTCCAGTCCAGCGTCATGGTGATGAGCACACCCAAGTAGGTGAAAGGTGAGGTCGAGCGGTGGTAGGTGACGGGTTTCCCTTGGAGGCTGACGGTTTGGAGTTGTTGGCGGGCCCGCTTGTCCGCTTCAGCCGCGTTGCTGCACATGCCTGTTTCGACCGAGTGATGGAGCGCTGCTGTAGCGAGGGTTTTACTGTGTGAGATGATGAGGTGGCCCCAGTCCGAGAAGGCTGAGAGTTTGTCCGCTTGGCAGCGGAGGTTGCGGAGTGTGTTGCAGAGGATTGCTATGTCGTCGGCATAGTCAATGCTGCTGACGATGGCGCGTTCCCCGCTGTCGGCTGTTGCTGATTTGAATTTATAGCCCCTCGCGCCCACTTGCAGCCATCGCAGGAGGGGTTCGATGTAAATGAGAAATAGGAAGGGCGAGAGTGAGTCGCCCTGGATCGTGCCCCGGTCTACGGGTACCGGGTCGGTGGGGCCGTAGGGAGTTCTGAAGCGCGTTGTAGCGCCCGTGTATAGGTCCTTCACTGCGTCCGTCGCGTCCGTGGGGAAGCCTAGGTCGTGCATGATCCATAGTAGTTTGTCCTGGCAGGTGGTGTTGAACGCACTGGTGAAGTCGACCAGGAGCGCGTAGATATCTGCCTTAGCCAGCTTAGCGTCTTCAAGGGCCATGACAAGCATCTGTAGCTGTTGTGTAGTGTTCCTATGGGAGCGGAACCCAGCTTGGTTCTTGCTGAGCATCCCGTTAGCTTCAGCATTCTCAGAAAGTATCTTAGTTATGAGGCTGGTCCACAGCTTGTAAACGGTGTTGGCTAGGCCCACTGGCCTGTAGGAGTTAAGGTCCGTTTCTTGCCCTTTGTCTTTGTAGAGCAGGCATGTGTCACTGGTCTTCCACGTGGTTGGTGTGCAGCCTGTAGCCCACATGATGATGAACAGCTGGTGTATGGTGTCCCTCATCTCCCACGGCAGCATCTTGATGATCTCGTTCTCAATGCCGTCTGGTCCTGGGGCTTTGCCCCCTGACAGCCTACTGAGGCATTCCTGGAAGCCTGCCTTGTCCATGATGGCTGTGTGTAGCCAATGCACGTTTTGGCAGGTGTGCATCGTAAAAGGGTCGTACGCTTTGGCGCGGGCCCACGGGTAGTTTCGAGTCTGCGTGTTTGTGTAGTGGCCAGTTTTGGGGGTCGGCGGTGCCAACTTTTTCCCGTATGCATCGGTAATTATCCGGTTCAGGTCGGCCGGGGCCGCGCATATCCTGCTGGTGATGGGGTCGGCTAGCGCCTGCAGGCCTTTGTGATCGGTGCGGGACGGGCGTAGGATGTATTTGTTCGCTTTCTTAGGCTGGGTGCTTATTAGTTGTTGCATTCTGACACGGGCTTGGGCGATGGCGAGTGCGGAGTCGTCGTCGTCTAGCTTGTGAATTTGGTCGCGGTACGAGTTGGTCAGCTGGGCGAGCGCGGCCTGCACGTGATTTTCGGTTGTGTCGTCGCCCTGGCGCGCTTGTACCGCCTCCCTTGTTTCCGCATTTGTCGTATCTGTCTCTGGGATAAGGTCATTGATGGTTGGGTGCACGTTGTTTTGCTTGAAAAACACTCTAGCCTTCCGGCTGAGTTCTCTGGTGGTTTTGAGCTTTTTGCCTAGTGCCTGTCTAATCCTACACATGGTCCTGCGTTGGTAGTGTTGGCCTCCCCTTGTTAGGGTCTTAGTATTGCAAGTCTTCATAGCTGTCGTCCTGCAGGTTTGCAGTAGGGTTGTGAGCATGGTAGCTGCGGTGTCTACAGCTTCCCTGGCTGGGAGGCCTGCTACCAGCGTTAGGCGCTGTGGTTGTTGGGGGTTGGCCTTGTCGATTGTGGTCAGGAAGTGGATAGCATCGGTGTGCATGGGAGCGAGGTATGCTGTCAGGTGTGCATGCAGTTGTGGTGCACCTGAGCTGGGTTGTTGCACTGCCAGGCGGTAGGCTTCCCTGTCCTTATTGGTAATGGGGGTGGTAAGGATGGTGTGGCTGTGCTTCTGCGGTTTTTGCGGGGCTGCCAGGTCTATGCCCAGTCGGGCTGTACTCAGTGTGGCGGTGAGTGGTCTGTGGTCACTAAGATATGCGTTTGTGTCGACGTGCGTGCGGTGCTCAGGGCCGTGTCTTGCGTCGCGCGTCAGAATGGCGTCGATGCGGCTGTTGCAGTGCGGTTGTTGGTAGGTCCAGGCCCGGTCGCCGGAGTCAGCTTCGGACAGGCGCATCTCTGTGGCGAACTCCCTCATCATCTTGTCTTGTGTGTATTCGGTGTGTTCGGAGCGATCCTCTGTCCTCATCGTGGCGTTGATATCTCCTGCCAAGATGAGTGAGCCGGGCAGGTGTCCGGCGGCTGCTCGTATGTGTTCTTGCATCTTTCTCCTTAGTGGGATCGCGTCGTCGTTGTTCCCCGAGGGCCAGTACGTGGCGACGAGTGTGAGCTCTTCGCTTTGCCGTTGGCGGAGGCTCAGGATGACGCAGCGGGTGTTTACATCCGCATCTGTGCACGGTTGTATCATGGTAGCTTGCATCTGGATGGCTAGATCATGTCTGATGCCAATGAGGACTTCGCTGTGGCCTTGGTGGCGGTGGACAGTATAGTTGGGCATAACCCTCTTCAGCCAGCCAGAGCTAGGGTTGTTGCTCCTGGGTTGGGTCATGGTTTCAGTCAGGATTAGGATGTCCGGGCTTTGGCTGTGTACAAGGTTTAGAACTTCGTTTCTAGATCTGTGTAGGCCTCTGACGTTGAAGGTTGTGAGGGTGATGTGTTGCCGGTTGGGGGTGGGTGGCGGTGGGGGGCTGTGATGTTGGTTCGTAGCAAGGTCGATGTCGGGCGTGGATTTAGGTGTCTCGTCTATGGTGGAGACTGGCCCAGTGTTGTGGGTCTTAGCGGTGGGTTTGCAAAGATATTTGAACATGAGGGTTTGAGTGTGTGTGTCGTTACCGTGTCTCTTGGTGGCTCGAGCGCGCTTTTTGGCAGCGTCGGTGGCGTTGTCGAGGGGCGTAGTGGGTCGATGAATATGTGGCGTTGTTTGCGGACGGAGAGTGACCGTGGGTGTGTCCCGGCGCTGTCGCAACCGGGTAGGCTCGCCGTGTGGGAGGGTGCCCTCTGCTGTCGCCCTGCGCTTGCTATCAGCTGTGTAGTTGGTCTCGGCGTAGTGGTGGTCACGTGCAAGGGGCCAGGGGTCTCTCTTGCCTCTGTGTGGTCTGTAGTAAGGTCTATTGGGTCCAGGTGATCTCGGAAGTGTGCTGCAAGCGCTGATGGGGTGGTGGCCTCCAGTGGGTCCGCTATCCAGATCTCCCTCCTAATGAATCTTGTGTGTCTCACGTCGCCTGTGCAGATAGTGAGGATGTTCCCTTGAAGGCTGCTCCAGTCGTCAGGTGTAGAGAGTGGTTTAGGCACCCGGTTGAATGAGTCCAGTTGGTGCCAACCATGTGGTGTGTGCTTGATGGCAGTAGCGTGTTGGTGTGATAGTAGGATGACAGCCGTGTGTGTTGCGCCGGTGCTTGTTATAGCGTTAGTGATCGTCTCAGGGGTGATACTCTGGGTGGGTAGGTAGGTTGAGGCTGGATGCAGGTACATGTGCATCTCATGGTGTTTGCGATGAAGGTAGTGGTTCAGTGTGTCAGATGAAAACCTGCCTTTCGCATGGTAGATATGGTCGGTTTTGAGGGTTTGGATTGTGTGCCCTGCAGCTCGTGCTTCTTGTGCTAAGTGTTGTAGGTGCTCTGCTAGCTGCTTGCAGTGGCTGATGACTGCGTGGTAGTCAATACATTTTTTCCCCATGGCCATGTTGAAAGCATGTACTAGGCAGCACTCTTCGTATTGCCTTTCCATGTAGCCATGGTCTAGGTTACGGGCCGTTACTGTGGGGTGAGCGGGGTCGACTGCTGTGGCGTTGTGACCGTGTCCTGTTTGTTCCACATGGCTGATGATGTGATGGATGTCCTTTTCAGCGCACATGCGCATCTGTTCCCGTGAGCGGGTGTTGGGCAGTAGGGATGTGAGAGAGGGGCGTCGGTGTTGTTTCCATGGAGTCCAGTAGGTTCCATGCGCCGTCAATGCACTTCATGGCCATGCTGTGGCCTGGCTTTTTGCACAAAAATGTGTGCGTACCGTATTGGCCGGCGAGGTTTCCCAGGTTGTCAGCAGACCAGTCACTGGGTTGGTTGAGTTGGGCAATGCTCTGAACTGCTAGGCCGTAGTGGATACGTAAGTACATCTCAATGACTTCGTCGGAATAGCCGTCAACACCTCTTGCCATTAACCATGCGCCGCGCTCAAACTGATCGGTAAACTGAAGGAGCCTGTTCTCATAAAATAAGTCTATGTCTTGCATGGTGACCCATTCATGTCCCGCTGCATTGTTCAAGGAATAAACCTGGCACGCGGAGCTATGCCTGGCCTGCATGTAGTGCTCGTTGGTTGGGCCGGGGTTCGCTTCAACATCCCCAGCGGCGAGCAGTAGCCAGGCCATGTAAATGAGGGAAATAGTGGAGTAAACTGTGGTGATGACGCCCAACCACTGTGTAGCCGTAGCCAGCAAGCAAGAGGGTAGCATGGTATTGTGCACACCCTGCTTGCTAGTGATGCCTATCTTATAGATAGTGTAGCGATGCAACGTTGTGTTGTAGTGGTGGACGATAAGGGAGGCTCTTGGCCCACTATGGGTGAAGTGTCCATGTGCTGACCAATTGTCCATGCACACAGAGAGACAAAGTAGAGCGTTGTGCCGTGGGGCGCTGCCATCCAAGTATGGGCAGAGGGGGAGGGCTGACATAACAATGACACCCTTCCACCTACGCACTTTCTTGATATTTTTGAGCAAGCACGCTTTGGATTGGGAGGTGGTGGTAACCTGGGCGCGTTGGGGAGGGAGGTACGGAGATGGAGCCCGAGCATGCTAAAGAGAGCTATGGTAATGTGTATGAGATACGCCTTGCCCCCCACCACTTTGTTCATATCAAGAGGCAACACGTCAACATATAGGTCATGTATGGGTGGTCCATGGGGTATCGGCCTGCCATGTAGCTGCTCACATGGCTGCCCATCCTCCGCTCCATTGGTGTGGGCATGGGGGTACCTGGTGCATGGCAGCGGGTCAGCGTGTGGTGCATACACAGCTGGTCCTGGCAGCATGCTGGGCTGTGCACACGGCTGCTCATCCTCTGTCTCGTTGGTGTAGGCATGGGAGTACCTGGTGCGGGGCAACATGCCAGCGCGTGGCGCATGCATGGCTGGCCCTGGCCGCTTGCTGGGCTGTTCACACAGCTGCTCATCCTCTGTCTCTTTGGTGTTGGCATGGGGGTACCTGGTGCATGGTAGCGGGTCAGCATGTGGTGTATACTTGGCTGGTCCTGGCAGCGTGCTGAGCTCATCACAAGGCTGCTCATCCTCTGGCTTGTTGGTGTGCGCATAGGGGTACCTGGTGCAGGGCAGCAGGCCAGCATGTGTGGGTCTGTGCTCTATGTCAGTAGTGTTAAGCTGTACGTCTCGAGTGTGTTCTCTTGACATATCTGCGTCGCATGGGTATGTTCCCAGCTGGGCATTGTGGCTCTGGGTATATTCCCATTGCCAAACACATGGGTGTGTTCCCATCGTGTCTAGATACCACAGGGTATGTTCCCTGGGCAGATTGGCTTCGCTTGGGTATGTTCCCAGCTTGGCAATGTGGCTCTGGGTATGTTCCCATTGCCAGACGCAAGGGTTTGTTCCCAGTGTGTCTAGATGCCACAGGGTATGTTCCCTAGGCAGATTGGCTTCGCATGGGTATGTTCCCAGCTTGGCAAGGACAAGGACATTGCTGAGTGAATGAGCGTTGTTGCAGGCCTCTTGACGTGTGCAAAACCGTGTCTTGCAGTCACCAGATTGATTGTTGTACCTGGATTGACTAGCAGAGGGAACGTTGATTGTTCGAGTGGTGCAACTGTCCTGCCAGCTTCTGTAGCTAGCTGCAGTCGTACTCTGCTGCTTGTCGGTATCGCAAAGCGCGAGCCGACTAATGAAAAGCAGACAGAACCAGCAATACAGACCCAGCAGGAAGGGCTTGGCCCTGTTGTGCTTACCCGGCCTCGGGCTGGTATCCAGTGCCACCTCGGAGTTGGAGTTCGCCATCTGTCGACTTGGTTATGTATCGGCCTGTTTTTGTACGCTCGTTCGAATGGTGTGCTTGTAAGAAGGAGATTGCGCTTGTATGTGTCCCAGAAAACTCGTTCGGTCTTGCAACCGAAAAAGTATAGGATGACGAATATGTGCACTGATTTGCCTCAGTGAAGTAGATGGGTAGTAGGGTGGGGTGGGGTGGGGAGGCGTGGGAGATTGTTGTAGGACTTGTCGTGGGCTCCTGCAACAGTTGACAACCATAGTGTTGGGGGGTGGATAACTGTTTGGTAACATCTGCTTATCTACACTGAGAGTGGCAGCACTCTGCTTCATATAATATGGTCATCACAAGCAAAATAGCAAGATGTGTGTAGGCTGCATAAGCTAACACAACCACAGTACTTCCTTCGAATTGAGAGGTACGCCTAAGCTTTAGGACCATATGTAGGGTGCGTCAATCTATATTAGATCTATATTAGACGACCTAATACCACTCAGGCAAATTAGTAACAGTATTTTTGAGATTCAGAGCCTCGGACTTGGTACATAGTCAAATGAAGGCATTGTAAGATTGGGGGTTGAAACTAAAATTCGTGATTTTGCGCGATTGGTGAGATACGGCCATGCTACAGTACTGTAGGTGCCTACAGTACTGTCGGGGTACCTCGCGAGTACACGAACAGTACTGTAGACACCTACAGTACTGTAGGCACCTACAGTACTGTAGGTGTCTACAGTACTGTCGGGGTACCTCGAGAGACCACTTACAGTACTGTAGACATCTACAGTACTGTAGACATCTACAGTACTGTAGACATCTACAGTACCTCGAGGTACCTCGAGGTACTTCGAGAGACCATTTACAGTATTGTAGGTACCTACAGTACTGTAGACATCTACAGTACTGTAGACATCTACAGTACTGTAGACATCTACAGTACCTCGAGGTACCTCGAGGTACCTCGAGAGACCATTTACAGTATTGTAGGTACCTACAGTACTGTAGACATCTACAGTACTGTAGACATCTACAGTACTGTAGACATCTACAGTACCTCGAGGTACCTCGAGGTACCTCGAGAGACCATTTACAGTATTGTAGGTACCTACAGTACTGTAGACATCTACAGTACTGTAGACATCTACAGTACTGTAGACATCTACAGTACCTCGAGGTACCTCGAGGTACCTCGAGAGACCATTTACAGTACTGTAGCCTTTAAGCACTTAGAAAAATTCTGAACATCTCACTTGCATTCAAGGCATCCGTCCAACACTTAGTCGCAGCATCGTGTAGCCGGTATTGCAGCGATGGCATCGCACGAGGTTACCCATACTCGCAGCCACATCTAGCCCATACTCGCAGCCACATACTCGGCAATCAACCTCGCGGCCACACAGCTGGTCCACAGATGGCATCGTACGAGGTTACCCATACTCGCAGCCACATCTAGCCCATACTCGCAGCCACATACTCGGCAATCAACCTCGCGGCCACACAGCTGGTCCAGCAACGCAGAAGCATACCTGTGAGGCAGCTCGGTGCGAGGATCTCACCTCGCAGCCCACCTCGCAGCCATTTTCCTCGCAGCCAGCCTCGCAGCCAGTTTCGCAGCCAGCCTCGCAGCCAGCCTCGCAGCCAGCATCGCAGCTAGCCTCGCGGCCAGTTTCCTCGCAACGATTCTCCGCAATGAATCGCAAGCATTGATGCACCAACGCAAGGCAGGTGCAACGTGTTGTGAGCAGCGAAGAGGCCAGACGGACTATGGTAAGAGCTTAGGACCAAGGTAAGAGCTTAGAAGGAGCTAGCATTGCGCAGCATAGCCCTTAGTATCCAGCCTAACCGCTACCACACCTGGTTGCTGCAGGTCTCCACTCCTACAAATTAATCCCTGCGTTCTTCCCTGCGCTTTTGACCAACCTTGTCCGATCGGACTGAAGTTTTGATAGATGGTGTTTTGCAGAGAATAAAACATATTGTTTTTTGAGAAATATTTTCAAAAAACAATATGTTTTACTTTCTGCAAAACACCATCTTTCAAAATTTCAGTCCGATCGGACAAGGTTGGTCAAAAGCGCAGGGAAGAACGCAGGGATTAATTTGTAGGAGTGATTACAATCACGCCTAGTACCCCCCTGTTCACCACCCCCTCGCAGTCCCCCTCACCACCACCACCACCACCACCACCACCACCATTTCATCACCTCCCACAACGTTCCCACTGTTGCCTCCCTTGTGTTGCAGCCCAGCCCAGCCCAGCCCAGCCCAGCCCAGCCCAGCCCAGCCCAGCCCAGCCCAGCCCAGCCCAGCCCAGCCCAGCCCAGCCCAGCCCAGCCCAGCCCAGCCCAGCCCAGCCCAGCCCAGCCCAGCCCAGCCCAGCCCAGCCCAGCCCAGCCCAGCCCAGCCCAGCCCAGCCCAGCCCAGCCCAGCCCAGCCCAGCCCAGCCCAGCCCAGCCCAGCCCAGCCCAGCCCAGCCCAGCCCAGCCCAGCCCAGCCCAGCCCAGCCCAGCCCAGCCCAGCCCAGCCCAGCCCAGCCCAGCCCAGCCCAGCCCAGCCCAGCCCAGCCCAGCCCAGCCCAGCCCAGCCCAGCCCAGCCCAGCCCAGCCCAGCCCAGCCCAGCCCAGCCCAGCCCAGCCCAGCCCAGCCCAGCCCAGCCCAGCCCAGCCCAGCCCAGCCCAGCCCAGCCCAGCCCAGCCCAGCCCAGCCCAGCCCAGCCCAGCCCAGCCCAGCCCAGCCCAGCCCAGCCCAGCCCAACCCTACTCTCCCACACTGCACTTCCTACCGAGGTGAGGACAAAGGAAGGTGGGTTGTAATGGAGGGCTGCTACACCTGCCCCTCCATCTGCCAGATCTACATCTCCCTACTCTATTGGTGAGTGCATCCAGTACCCATGTCCAATGTTTGCTTCCGTTGACAAATCGTCACACCGTTGCCGCAGGTCTTGTGCGCCTACACCTAAGACTATCAATGCCCTCCCCACTTCTCTCGACCTCCCCATGGACCTCCCCTTCCCTTCCCTCCCCTTCCTCCCCTTCCTCCCACGCACATATACACCACACCCCAGCAAAAGGTGAGTGCAGGTATGTTGCACCCTGTACCCACCTTAACCGCTAGCATGCCCCTTGTCCCGCTGCAGGATTGATCGTCACACCCTTCCCCATCCCCTTTTCCTCCCCTTTCCCACGCCCACCACCAACGCCCAGCTTGTCGTCCCTCCACTTCCACCTCTACCCACCCCCCACTTCCCCCCTCCCCGTCACCTCTCCCCTGACATCCCAGCAGCCAGGAGAAAGCCCGCCCCACCCACCCTCTTCCCACCCCTCCCTTCCCCCTCTCCCTCCCTCTCCCCTCCCATACTTGTCAAGCCTCCTCTTCCCCTCTCCCACCCTTCGATTAACGTGGCATCGCAACCCCCACCTCACCCCACCTTCCCTTCCCTACACCCTACACTCCCCACCGCAGTCCCACCCCACTGGCGCATGGGATATGTTGCCTGGTGTGAGCAGGTAGGAGGCCAGGAGGACCACAAAGGTAAGGCCACGGTGATAGCTAACACAGTGCCCAGCCTGGTTACCCTACCGCGCGTGCACGCCCGTTGGTTGCAGGTCTAGTGGGCACCTCCCTTCCACTTCCCTTTCCCCTACACAACCACCCCCTCCCAATTCATCCTCCCCCGCCCCCGCCCCCGCCCCCGCCCCACCTCCCGCCTCCCTGCCTCCCGCCTCCTCGTCTCCCGCCTCCCTGCCTCCCACCTCCCGCCTTCCACATCTACCCCCCCTCCCCGCCTTCACTCTTCCACTCCCCCCCCCTTACTAGCAGCAGTCATCAAGCAGCCAAAAGGTAGGTAGGTGCTACAGTGCCCCTACTATATCTGCTGCTGCTGCCACTGCCACTGTTGCTGCTGCGCCCCTGCTGCTGCTGCTGCCCCCCTACTGCTGCTGCTGCCCCCCTACTGCTGCTGCTGCTGCTGCCCCCTACTGCTGCTGCTGCTGCTGCTGCCCCCCTGCTGCTGCTGCTGCTGCTGCTGTGCTGCTGCTGCTGCCCCCCTGCTGCTGCTGCTGCCCCCCTGCTGCTGCTGCTGCTGCCCCCCTGCTGCTGCTGCTGCCCCCCTGCTGCTGCTGCTGCTGCTGCCCCCTACTGCTGCTGCTGCTGCCCCCCTGCTGCTGCTGCTGCTGCTGCCCCCCTGCTGCTGCTGTTGCCCCCCTACTGCTGCTGCTGCCCCCCTGCTGCTGCTGCTGCTGCCCCCTACTGCTGCTGCTGCTGCCCCCCTGCTGCTGCTGCTGCTGCTGCTGCCCCCCTACTGCTGCTGCTGCTGCTGCTGCCCCCCTGCTGCTGCTGCTGCCCCCCTGCTGCTGCTGCTGCCCCCCTGCTGCTGCTGCTGCTGCCCCCCTGCTGCTGCTGCTGCTGCGCCCCCCCCCCTGCTGCTGCTGCCACCCATGCTGCTGCTGCCTACAGTACTGTAGCTAGTCTACAGTACTGTAAAGGTCTACAGTACTCTAGGGGGTCTACAGTACTCTAGGGGGTCTACAGTACTCTAGGGGGTCTACAGTACTGTTGAGGTCTACAGTACTCTAGGGGGTCTACAGTACTCTAGGGGGTCTACAGTACTGTAGACACCTACAGTACTCTAGTGGTCTACACCCATCCACTCTTTACTCAGCAGCTGGCCCTCACGACTGGTTTGCGGTAGATGGGGCTAAGCTCACACACCTGCTGGTGCCCTTCTTCCCGCACAAGGAGGGTGGGGGAGACATGTACTTTGTTCCATTCAGCAACAAATCCATGGACAAGTAGGCAACAGGGGCATGCATGAGTCACAGACATGTTGAATGACCTTGCAATGTCTGTCAATCATGGTGTAAGTATGAATGGCTCTTACAAGCTCCTTTGTCTATTACTTTGCGCGCCAGCACACGACATGATTCATTCAAACATCTCATGACCACATCTCATGTGCTTGTACAAGTCGCCAAGACAAGCAGAGTCACCATGAAAAGCAAAGGAACGATTTAAATATATGACCTCTAAAAACATCTTAAGAATTGCCTACAGTACTGTAGACCTCTACAGTACTGTAGGTATCTACAGTACTGTAGACATCTACAGTACTGTAGGTGGCTACACTCCAACTGCTCACACACTCAGAATTTTAACACGCGCCAAGTGGCGTTGGAGTCGCAAGGACAATCCGAGGCGAACCGCATCAAAAAACTACCCCCCTAGGATGACGAATATGTGGACTAATTTGCCTGTGTGACAATACGTGTCTAATACGCACGTAGTGGCGTTTTCACGCGTGTAAAAACGTTAGCAGCCCTATCCATAAAACGTTCAATACGAGGCCCCTGCTTTATTAAGAGCCACAAGAGCGGGCAGCATGGAGCGGGTGGTAGTAGCAACCAACCCAGTTCGGGGACATGGGGCAGGGGCAGCAAGTCACCTACTTCCCCCCCTTCCCTCACCCTCACCCCACAGCTCACGCTGCAGCCCCTTCCCTACCTCACCCAGCAGCCCTTGGCGTACTACCTTGTAGCCCTGGGGCAACAGGGATAGGTGCACCTAGCAGTAAGCTCTGCTGCTTATGGAGCATGGCCGGCTGCTTGTCTGGCTGCGGTACATGATTGTGCAAGGAGGCATGCGGTGAGCCTAAGCCGCATGGTGAGGCTGAGTCAGGGCAGCTGCAGCAGTCATTGCAATCAGGGCGGTTGTTCAATATTAAACAACACATGCAAAGGCTACACATACAAGGCTGAGGGCATGCACATGAGCTAGGAGGGCAGGGGCACAACTTACCACTTGTAACACCCTTGTAATCCCTTGTAACATGGTGATCATTTAATGCTATCCCTAGGTGCCTATCTCCTGGTTGGAATGGTAGCTCTTTGTCAGGTCCCACACGGTCAGGTAAAATGGCTCGAAAAAATGTACCGTCATTTTTGCCGCATAACTTCAATTTACCCGGATCTAAACGTTTTTGGCCCATGTTTTAGAAGGCTGTAACAAAGGCAACCGACATCCAATTATGTTCCAACCGTCAATTACAGCAAAAAGTGCGGCTGCGCCGCAAAAACTGCAAGGAACAGCGAAGCTTTCGCGTGGAGGGGGTGCGGTGGCGCTTGAAGAGGCCATCTTCGCTCTTATAATTGAAAACCCGGTCGGCTGGCTGCAGTTCCGCCCCTGAGATCGCCCAGTCACACCGGTCACAGCGACCACTGCGGCTTCGCCGTGTGCATCGCCGCTGTGTTGCACTGCTATGCTAGCCTTGTAAATTGAAGTTATACAAGTTAACTGCAACGCCTCAGCTTTTCCGGTTTGTAAACGACCTCGGCCTCGCAGTTCCTCGTGAACGCTCTCGACCTCCGCCAGGGGCCTCCGGCCCCTGGCGTCGGTCTCGAGCGTTCACTCGGAACTGCTTCGGCCTCGGTCGTTTACAAACCCGGAAAAGCTTCGTCGTTGCAGTTATCCTCATCGTATACTGAACTTCAAGAGGTCAAACCGCGACGCCCCGCTGCGGCGTGGCGCTCCGCAGCTTGGCCTGCGAGGGACGGGCTAAAGTCAACATTGCCCCCCTCCGCGGTATCCTTGCACCAGTGACTCCTTGCACCCTGACGGTAGTGCACGTGAAACAACAACGCCGCAACGACGAGCGAGGTAGAGCGGTCACTAGTCGGTCGGTCGGCGTGCCGTGATGGGGTGCCGGCATGCAAATCTGCAGGGCTGTTTTTGAGGTCAATTTGCTGCTTGTTGCTGCTACGCATCCGTCTGGTTTCTGCGCCCTAGCTTTGGGGTATGCTCATAGCTCCCACGGGAAGCTATTGCAGTGTAATACATCTGCCCTGCGCAGGTTGGGAGGCTCGTGCAATTACAGTTAGTTGAAACCTCATTTCTGGGCAGGAAATGCATCAAACGCGGTGCCGACCTCCTTCATAGATGCAAGAGGTGTGCCCCAAGAACTTCATCTACTTTGATAGTGTTATCCTTAGGATTATCACCCATACATACGCCCAGACATACCTAGCATGCTCATGTCTAAAGTACCCCATCATCTCGCTCTCACCAGGCTGCGAAAGTAGATGAGATTGTTCTGGTTCCTCCAAGCTACCACCAGCGTTCATCAGCGGCGCAAATGATGCAGACTGGCGGCCATAATTAGCGATGGGCCGACGCACTAAGCGTAGTAAGAAAGGATCGGCGACAATGGCAGCTCGGGTTGCCGCTGGCCTTGCCCCGTGGACCCGCGTGGCCGGCTTCATCGCAAACCGGCTGAAGGTAAGGCTTCTGCGGACCTTGCTGTTCCCTGCTCTGTTCCCTGCTCCCTCTACCCCCTCTGCCCTTGCTGCCCCAGCCGCTGTGTGTGCCCCAGCCCTAACACCAGCCCATCGGCTGTTTTGTCATGTATTTAGGTGTTGGAGGCGGAGTTGCAAGCATCCCAGACGCAGCATGGCACATCCTGCCAGGCCAGCAGCTAGAGGACAGGGTACCCTGCTGCATGACATCTGTCATCAGGCCCACAAGCGTTAATCTGGTGAGTTACAATGAGAGCCAAGAAGTTCCAATGATACCATGTTACAATGATACCAGAAGCTCATTTCCACCATGCAAGGTTACTGCTACCTAAAACCTAAAGCGATTGTTCTCCTTGTTGCAGGCCTGTGTGCTCTAACGGGCGCTGGTGCTATTGGCTTTGATAGCAAGGGGGACAAGCCCTACAAAACCATGGGGCCACTACCAGCCCTGGTACAGCTGCCAGCCCTGGTGGTACAGCTGCCAGCCCTGGAACCTGGGCATCATCATGCAGTTTGCACTGCCCATGCGCCACCCAGCCCCAACCAACTCCTTATCTCCAACCCCAGCCATCTCCAACCATCACCTAAACTCCTGCCAGACCCGCCAGGGTGATCAGGCGGCCGTCTCGTTTTGCAACTGACAGCTCCCTCCTCACACCACCACCTCCCAGCACTCCATTCCTACCCTCCTCCCTTAGCCAGGGATCAGCCTCTGCCTCTCCCTCCACTCCTCCCATCCAGGGTCCAGAGGCTGCCAGCAAGGCTGCTGGCTGCTCCGCGTCACCAAATTACCCAGCCGTATGCGCCAGCAGCAGCTTGCCCCCTCCTGCGCCACAGTCAGTCCATCCAGGGTCAGCATTCCATTGCTGCCTTGGGTCTGTCCACCTGGAGAGCCATGACGCTGAGCATCAGTGCGCAAAGCTGATTAACTGCTTCAAGGCAGCTGGCGCATGCCTATCCCCTACTAGACCCACTGACCTGACTCACATCATCTTCATTTGTCATGGTTCCCTTGTGAAGCTGCAGAAATGACGCGATTTCCTGGCTGAACCTTGCCACATGTGCAGCCTGAGCTCCAACGGCTTCCATTTTCTGCTGATCCGACCTATTCTCAAGGCACTTATCAGCCCTCTCGATGATGTCGTCGAAGGAGAGACCAGAAAAAAACAGCTGCCTGCAGCTCATAGTATATGCTTTGATGTGGTGGAGCAGGAGGGCCATTGCAACGCTTAGGCATGTTGCGAGCGAGCTGCGGCAGCCCGATGCGAGATGCGAGCCACCCGGTTACCGAACATAACCCCCGACCCTCGCGCTAGTGCTGTTGTAGACCGTACCTACTGGCACCCGCATTAGAAAGAACGCCGCATCCATCTACAGTAACCTTGCCACCTGGACACTTGTCGACACTGGTGGGCGCCCAGGCCGTGCAGGCCCTTTGATGCAGTAGGCATATCGGGAAGGCTCGCTGATCACGGCTGTGTAAGCGCGGCATCAAATGGCTCACGGTACATTTTGCCAAAGAGACCTTGTGGGACCTGACTTACAGCGCGTTTCCAATGGACGGAGAAAAGAGAAAAGAGCAAAGAGATTTTTTTCTTTTCATCTTTTTCTCTCCATCTCCGTTGGCCCTCCATCTCCATCTCCATCTCCGTTGGACCGTTGGAGGCTACGCTCCGCGGCCGCTGGCTTCGGTCTCGAGCTGTTTAGCACCGGTGCTCGGCCTCGCGTGTTTAAACCCTTTAGCACTGGCGGTTTGGTCGTTCTCAACTACCTAATATTAGACGGCAAGAGCAGGTGGTCACCCCCGCCATTGGCTGCACCCCTGATAACTATCTGACTAATCTTTAAGAGTTTTTCAGCGATTCTTGCGCAGGGCGGTGCAGCTCACCAGCGCGAGGCTAGCGGGCTGCTCGGGCTGATGTGTACCTTTGCCGGGGCGGGCGAGGGTGTTGTGAATTCTGGTCGCGTTGTGCCGGGACTGGCCTACTTAGTGGGGCTGTGATCAGCGAGTGCTAGTGCATGTGCTAGTGCAAGTGCTAGTGCTGATAATTTGCTTGATAGTGCTGGTATGGCTTGTGGGCTGTCCCTGCAACACAACAGCGTGCGACTCGTGTCACGTCAGACCATGTCAAATTTTCATGAAATGGGTACATTTTCCGGCCGGTTATCTGTCCAACCAGGACGGGAAGAGATGGACTGCCAGTTCTGCGCAGCTCCTTGTGTGAGCTTCTAACGTGTAATCAGGACATACACGCGTTGCCTTCATGTGTGGGCCGTTTCATGTGTGGGCGGTAATCACAGTTAACGGCTCAATTTCTGCATCTTTCCGACTGATTCTAGCTGCATTTGGCTGTGAAGGAGCCACTGGCACCAATGATCAGAAGACCTTGAAGTTGCTGTCACATGTGGACTGAACCCGTGTTGAAGAAGCAATGTAATTTACATTATGTAAACCTCTGTTGCATGCTGATTTGAAAAATAGTTTTGATGCGCCTTTCACGCCGCGCTGGGTCCCGGCTGCCTATAGCCGTCGTGAATAGTGTCCGCGACGCTCCAGAACACGTCGCGTGTTGGGGGCCAGCCACCCGGCAAACCGCTGGAGCTGTCTGCACTCTAGTCAGGCCATCGCCAGCTCATCGCACCAATCGGTAGCCTCATCCGTTCAGAAATGAGTTAGATGTTATCTCTTGAGCCATGGGGGTGCAGCCAATGGCGGGGGTGACCAGGTTCTCACCGGGGTTCGTGTTGGAAAGCTTGCCCTCCCGGTGCAGTTGTTTTAGAGCACCGGGATAGTAGGGCGTGTGCCAGCGGCCTAGCCGAAGAGTGTACGAGTGTGACTGCTTGATATAGAGCAGTTGCCAGGCATAGAACGGCACCCTGAACTGGTGTCGTCGTCTGCCCGTGCAATCTTCACAGGTAGGCGCGTGCTATGCGCCAGCTTGTTCTGGCAGTTCTGTGTAAAACCCTGAACTGGTGTCGTCGTCTGCCCGTGCAATCTTAACAGGTTATGGGCCCACGCGCTGACGCGTGTTAAGACGCCAGTAAGTTGCTGGCTAGGGTTCGTGTGGTTGACAGCCGAGTCGACCAGCGATGGCAACTAATCCCTCGCTTTCTGGCAATCAGCCGACTATTCTCGATGATGATAACTGGCCGATCTGGAGCATTCGGACTGAGGGCCTGCTGATCGAAGCAGGCCTCTGGTCCGTCGTCGCCGACGGCGTCACCCCCTTACCCACTGCGCCAGCAGCCAACGCCACTCAGCAAGAGCAGGCTGCTTACAATGCTGAGCTAGCTCGCTCTCGCGCAGAAACAGCCCTAGACCAGAAAGCCAAAGCCTTTATCCAGCGGCACGTCTCCAATCTCCACATCTTCACTGTCAAGAACGCGAACTCAGCGCAAGACTCCTGGGAGACCCTCGAATCCCAGTTCACCCAGTCGTCAGTCGCGCGACAGTCTCAGCTTCAGCAGCAACTCGGCCTCCTGCGTATGGAACCCGGCGAGTCAGTCTCGCGCTTCTATGCGCGTTTGCAGCAGCTGCTAACAGAGCTCGAAGCATGCAGCTGCGAAACCTCTGAGTCCACAGTGGTGCTGGCCATTCTGGCAGCCCTGCCGCCTGAGTATGAGGGCACAGTTGAGAGACTGCGCTATGATCAAACCAGCGCAGACCTTACAGTTGAGCGCATCAAGCGTGTGCTGCTGCAGAAGGAAGCAGACCTACTCAGCAAGCAAATGCAGCAGCAGCTCAGCACCTCCTCATCCACACTCTGGTCGTTCTCCTCCCCTTCTGAGCACAGGGGGGCTGGCAGTTCAGGTGGCCAGGGGGGCAGGGGCAGGAGCAGGGCCCCTCAGCAGCCTCGTGAGCAGCTGTCCAGGGCACAGTCTCCTGACAGGTCCACCAGGGATGCTAGCTCACACGCTCACCTGACCTGCAACTACTGTGCCAAGCCAGGTCACATCATGTCAGAGTGCTTCAT